>WEKY01036613.1:55049-78520 GCA_013390045.1 Picathartes gymnocephalus
CGGGGGCTCCGCGCCCTCCCGCGCCCTCGGGGCTGCGCGGGGCCGAGCCCGGGGGCGCTCCCCCGCGCCCGCCGGGAGTATGCGCGCTGGTGGACAGGCGACCTTTCCCCCTCGACCTCACCCTGGGGGTAACCAAAGCTCCCTTTTATTTTCAGTGTCACTTCGGAGTTTGCCTTTTGTTACCCTCTACCTCTCGCTTCCAGGGATACGGGTGGCTCCCCGCTGGCTCGGGGAAGGGCTAGCGGTTGCAAAGATACCTCATTTAAAAGCGACAATGGAGTCCTTTCGACCAGCCCGTGTGGTGCCCGAGCTTTATTTTCGTGCCGGGGAGAACGGAATTGTTTGTTTTGCTTTTGTTTTCACAGCAAAACTCGAGGGCAAGTTACAGGAGGGGTGATAGGAACCCTTGCCCTTCCTCGTTGCCCCTGGGTGCCCAGCAGGGTCACCCAGCCGAGGGCCGACGCATCCGGTATATGACCACGGCAGCCCGGGAGCCCCCACAAACGGCGCGGCTTCAGGCGGGTCTGTCTGCGGATGCCCTGATGTCACCGATTTCGGAGTGATCTAGTGCTCTGGTTATTGCCCCAAATCCTTTTCTGTCTCTCCTCTGCTCCCCAGTCTTCGGCTTGACCTGAGCTCCCCCAGTGGCTCTAATTCGGAAGGAAGCTGCCATCTGTCCCACTGTGCCCTTGGCTTTTTTATCTGGGCAGGGGCCATCAGTGCAAGGTGGGGCGCTGCACACGTTGCCAGCCGTGCGGAGGGACGCACCGGGGCCGGAGCCCGCGGTCCGGCGGGGCTGAGGGACCTGCAGCAGCCTCCCTCCGCTGGCCGCCGCGGAAAAGGCAGCGCCGGCCTCGGGCCGCGAGGGCTGGCGCTCACCTGGGCCTGCAGACTTGCTGCTGTCGCTGTTGATATTTTACCCTAGCCAAGGCAAAATCATATAGATGAGGAAACAGAACGGCTATTTGCTCAGTTGCCCTTGAGACGTAGTTACGTGGATATTAATCTGTTTTCACTGGGCATTTCTCCAAATCCAGAGGGAAGGATTAGCTTCTATTACTGTTGCTGCAGCTCCTCCTCAACACCTTCCCATAGAGGTAGGTGCCTCTGAGCAAGAGTCTTCCCTCTCCCTGGGGAAAGTGAAATTTACCTATTCCTGGACCAAGAGGAACTGTTCAATATTTTGTGCCTGTTCCAAGGGTTTGCTTTAGAGCAGCACAGTCGAATAGTTTCAAGTTGTGCTCTTGCTAGTTGATGGTCATATACACAAAAGATTCACTCAAAAACTGCCTTTTGGGAGTGACTCTGCCTCTTCCCCAGCTGCTTCCTACCTTCTGAGCTTGTAGCCCGTTCATCCCATGAGGGCTGGTCTCAGTCCCTGCTCTGCAGGAGCAGCCCAATTACTCCATGCTCTTCTCCGAGTGTGGGAAGTGAAGATCCAAGTGCCATCCAGGGCTGAAGCCCTTGGAGATAGAGCTGACATGAGTCAGTGAGCTGGCCTGGTAGGGCCAGAGTGACCCAACTGCCCACTCAGAGTGGTAGGTGGCTTGTTTATTTGTCATGTGAGCATTAAAAATCAACATTTCCCAAGTCTTAAAAAATCCAACCAACCAACCAACCAACCAACCAACCAACCAGACAAAAAATCACCAATTAATGTTCACTCTGCCTTGATTTTCTTCTGTTCCTTCCCTGGAAGAGAGGACACAGAAATCTCCTAAGCAAAGAGGTCCATTTCAGAAGACCAAGGGCAAACCTAGGGATGTTTCAGAAGCCCATTTTTCATTTCATGGGAGCCAGTGTCTCTGGGAAGATCATGCCCTGTCTGGCTACTACAACTGGTAGCTCTAGTTAAAAACTGATGTAAAAAGCTGCAGCACAAAGGAAGTCATTTGTAGCTAAACTCAACAATGAATTTTATTGGTCCTGCTACCAAACCCATGGAGAAAGCTCTACAGCATTGTTTCTGGGGCTGGGTTTTGTTAACCAGTTACTGATGTATGTATATGGCCCAGGGTGCTGATTTAACAGGTGCATTCCTCTTGCCAGGAAAGGGTTCGGTTCAGTAACCAGTTTCAGCTAGTTCAGTTTCAAGTACCAGTCTTTCTAGCGTGTCCTGCTGTAAATAGGGTCTCAAAAGTTTATTGTACAGCGGGATGGATATATGCATGGCATACATGTCAGGAAAGGCTCTTCTTGGCATCTGGCATCTCAAACCAGATCAGGTTCCATCAGCAGGACTACCCTGCAATGCTCCATCTTTCAAAGTGTCTTCTTTAAAAGCAGTATATGTGGCTTGCTCAGTCCAGCACCAGTGGCACCTGTATTGTCATACATAGCAGAGTTCCTGTATTTAATACAAGAAATGGAAATAGGGGATAGTCAGTTACAACTATTTGCAGTACTGAATTACTACTGGGAGGAATGGGCATCTGTGTTTTTGTGTAACTGCACGCACCCATATCTTTGCTCAAACGCTGTAATTTTCACTCTGCCAAATATCTTCATTTATATGAATTGCCCAGTGTAAAATACAGTACATTTTTCTTGCCAAGGAAGGTGAAGCAAGGGGTTCATTAAAATGTTTCACCTTTTCCTTCTCCCAAGAAGAACCAGTAACCCAAAAAAGAAATTACAAAATTGAAAAAGGATCTCTCACTCTTGCAGCTACGTGAAGAACAGAACTGCTCCTAAATGAGTTGGCTCTTACTGTAATCAGCTGACGGCCATGTCTCGCTCTGTTGTGTCCCAGCAGCAACCTCTCTTCCCTTTGGTTATCCATCAGCAGGATTCTTTAGCTCCCATACTTCTAGGGGATGGGTAGCACTGTTCCACTTGGAACCAAGTGTTTATTGAAAGGTTTCCCAGATTTAACAAAAGATGGGCTCAACCTTGCAAAATATTTCTTCCTGGACTTGATCAGCAAGAAGGAAAGAAAGTAGTTCAGCTTGAGGTTCAGTCAGGTTGAAGGACCAAGAGCTGGGAAGCAAAACTCAAAGCTTCTTAGTATTGTAACCTAAAAAATGCACCCAACAAATTTCTGAAGGTCCGGAAGTATTTTATCTTTGAATTAGAACAGCACTTTCTATTCAAATAGAAATCCTAAAACATGTGCTAAAACAAGTCCTTGATAGCAGCTCTATTTTCTGTTTTCCAGACATTAGTCATTATTAGCACTGTAGTACAGAAAAGTCTCCATGCAGCAGGACTATATTCTAAATTACTTTGGATGATAGACATAATGAAGTTAAAAATTTCACTCATCTTTGCCCTGCCATAAATGAAAGCACATATTGTACTTATTCAAAAAATAGCTGACCATAGAATTAGGTTCAAGTTACATTTTCAATGTAGAAATGTTTATGCTGAAAAAGCCTAGATACTTTCTTGGAAGTGGTTTAATCATGTAAAATAGTCCATTAATGGATTTTGACTATTATTCAGTTTTTAAAATAATGTCCCTTATAATTAGTTGTTTTATCATTCCTTTATGAGCCTTGCTTATTTTGAATTCCAGGGAAAGAAGGCTGCTAAGCTGATGTAATGAGATAATATCCTTCACTGGCATAAGTAAGGCTATGAGATGGACTGCTACCCACATTGGTAATTATACATGCTCCGTTTCTACAACTGGAACCAGAATGAATGCTCTACAGCATTCTGCTCTCTCTGAATAACATTAACTGTAAAAAAGCAAGTGAGTAACTTGTTTACGTATTAGTGTTGGAGGAAACAACCTGAGCTGGCTGTCCTTGAGTCTGTGGAGTCAAACTCACTCGGCAAGCACTTAACACAGGACTAAGGAGGAAGCCATTTTACCACCTACATAAAAAACTAGTGTGCCAGCTCTGCCATTCCACGGAGATGCCAGCTTCGGGTTCTATATGCTTTGGAAAGGGACCAGACGGCAGAGACAGCATCACAGTTTAGTTCAGTTGTGAGATAGAAGCTTCACAGGTGAACAAAAGTGGCACTTCCATCCCATTTTCGCCGCGTTCGGCTGCCCGGAGTGCCTAGGCTGCGCCGGTTGAAGGTGACGCCCCTGGGGATTCTCGCTGATCCCCAGAGCCCTATCGCAGCCGCAGCGAGCAGAGCCGATAGCAGCGTGAAGAGCAGGTGGTGACTGCGCAGAGAAGCCAAGCAGGGAGGACTCAGCAGCTCTGCATACCAACTAAGATTTATTCAGCTGATGGGGAGAGACTGACTGAGTCAGGCCACCGGGAGTTTCACATGGAAGGATCGAACCTCCTATGCTCTGCTCCGGGAGACCCCGAAACAGAGGTGACAGGGGGTTTTCTACTCCTCAGACCCCAGGGGTGGGGGCACAAACGTGACCAATTGGGAAAGCCCAAGGGTGTGGTCCAGGGGTGAGGGACAGGTTACACAGCAAACGGGAGAACAGGGAAGGGGGGTTACACCTGTGAGGGCCAATGCATAACGAAATGACAGAGACCTTTCCAGAACTTGGGGCAGGGGTGAAAGGAGAGTGACAGGAGAGAGAGGGAACCTCTCGCTCAACCGGGGGAGGGGACAGATAATTGACAGGGAGAGTATACAAGGTATAAACAGGGGTACATAGAACGAACCAAAATACAATTAACTAATAAAAACCGCTGCAACATCCCATATTGTCTGTGTGAGCTGAAAACGCTCTGTGAATGTCAGAAGTTTTAGGGTTAGGGCCTATTATGACATGTTATAAGAGGCAAAGTTGTAGCCCACATGGGTAATAAATGGGCCCAAATCATCTTCTAGAAAACTTTTCTGACTAATGAAGGGATGCAAATCCACATATTGCCTATCTGGCCACACTGACCTCACTGGTAGCACAAACAGCACAGTTTGCTGTTGGGACTGAGAGGCAGAACCTCTGGTTAAAAGTACATAGTCAGGGCAGCTTAGTGCTGCAGTCAAGTGAAGCCCTCGGTGGTTCCTATGCCTGCACTGGCTATAAAGCAGCTAAAAAATTTTTGAGAGGAAAGCCACCATGGTAGCCCAGCAGTTCCACAGTCCCTCCTTGTGTGACTGCAAGCAGAGCTGCCCGTGATGCCTCAGGAGCATGTACACTGCCATCATCTGCAGGCAGGGGTCCACCCTGCCATTTGGCCACCTGTGGCCCAGGACTCCACCAGAGTGAGAAATAAGGATTGCATTTAAATTCGGTGGGAAGAGTCTCTGGTATATACAGCATTTAAAGCTTGCACTGCAAAACCTATCAAAGAGTACTTGCTTTTCATTATAGAATTTTGGTGCTTTTTCAGTGAAAATACTTGGTCCTGAATGCAGCCTGGAAACATCAAATGGAAATACATATTACATGAAGCAGGGGTTTCCAAACAGATCTTCCTTTGGGTACTGCTTGCTGCAGCAGCCCTTGCTGATGGCAGGGATGGCAGCTGCAGCTCCTGGCGTTAGCTGTGGCCAGGGCACCTGACAGCAGTGGTGGCTGCCAGCCCTGACTTTGTATCAGACCTATGCCTCATTCCACCTCCTGCTCCTCAGCCACCCATCAACCCCCAGCACCAGGATGGAAACCATCAGCTTCCTAATCTTTCCCCAGCCACACTGCACTTCCTCCTCTTCCTCCTATCCCCCTTTCACAGCTGACCAGCACCAGCAGTGTACTGACAAGAAGTGGCGTTGGTGGCAGAGGCTGTGTGACAGACTGTGAACAGGTACCAGCCTCACATCTGAGCACCTTCCTTCGTAACACAGAGCAGTGTGAGTACCAGCAGTATCACACAGGCTGCAGAACCTTCATGCCCAGGAAAATGACAGATTAAAGCAACCAACCCCTTCAGAAAAAAGAAAAGTGGTGTCTGAAATGTTTATACATGAACAAAATTTTGGTTTCTGTAGAAACTTTTCGATTGATTTTGGATGCTCAGCCATGGCCCGTTCCTTGCAAACTTTAATACTTTGCTGAATGTGCAGCCCCTTCAATTGCTGGGCTTCTCTAAATTTTCCTTTTCTGGCTAAGTCATTATGTATCCTGCATTTATCAAAAATGGCTAGAAATGCAGGACTTTGCCTTTCTCTCAATTTGCGTGTTATTCCTTTACAAAGCTTGAAAATATTTTTTCTCTGGTATTTATTCATTTTGCTGTGCTGTATATCCAATTAGACTATTCTGCTGCATTCAGAAATGAGAACAGTTCCACCTCTCTCGCATCCAGCTCCATTTCTCTTCAGTTTCATTTCCCTCAGGGTCACTGTTAGGTGATGATATGCAGTAATGTCCCCAGTGAGGTACTGTTTCCATTAGCTTTCCCCTTTAGAGGTGGTCAGAGGTCTGAATTCTTATATGATTTGTTTTCTTGGCTACTTAGAAGATAAGATTCAGTTCTGATCCCTCTTCTAAATGGACGTGCTTCATTTTCTGTATTTCTTCCTTTTCTAATAAGGCAGTGTCTCTTACCTCTGATTGTAAAACAAGAAGTATGGTTTTGTGCATGGTGTTTTTTAATCAGCGTTCAATACTATTTATATACAATGGCTATAACAGGAGGAAGGATTCACATGGCAGAATATAAGATGCACATCTATACACACATATTGAGAAGATCACAGAAAATGCTCTCAAACACATCTACAGGAAATGCATTGAGAAAGCAAAAAATACCTCTTCCTGTGGAGTACAAAGTGTCTTCTATAGATGAATAAATGTGTAAGCTCCATAATAAATGATGCAGTCTGTTCAGTAGGTGTAAACTTTTCCGAATCAAACATGATCCCGCATCTAATGTACTTTGGCGAAAGACAGGGCATGACAAGCTAAACCTAGTAGTTTTCCATTCTTCTCTGAATAAAGGGTCATTTGAAAGTTTATATTCTTTTGAACACTGAATTGGTAATGTCTTTCTCATCATGAAATTTTGACATGTGTAATGCCTTGTTGCACTTTACCTTGCAAGGGGACTACTTCCCTAAAGTTAATATTACTTGGTAGCCTTATGTTTACATTCACACTGCTTGAGGCCCATGATAGGGCTTTGTAAGAGAAGCTGGAGACAAATGGCTCTGTACTTCTCCATCATGGACCGTGAATAAACTGTTGCAGAAGTAGGTTTGGAGACAAATTAGGAAAACATCTCAGGGGAATCTGTGGCCCAGAAGTTTGGACGAGAAGGTTTGGACATGCAGTGACTATTAATAAAAAATGAGAATTATTGCCCATAGTGTCAAACCTACAAATAAGCATCATATCTGGGGTGAATTTCAATTACCAGTTGGATTTCTTTCACCTAGTTTTGTTACCTTTCTATGTTTTCATTGTAAATTTTGTTTCCTATATTATGTGGTGGGCTGACCCTAGCTCGATGTCAGGTACCCACCAAAGCTGCTCCATCACACCCGTCTTTATCTAGTCAGGGGTGAGAGAAATACCATGAAAGGCTCTTGGGTCCAGATAAGGACAGCAAGGGATCACTCACCAATTATTTTCATGGGTGAAACAGACTCACCTTGGGGAAATTAATTTATTACCAAGAAAATCAGAGTGTGATAATGAGAAGTAAAACCAAATCTTAAAAAACCACCTTATCCCTACCCCTCCTTCCTTTACAGGCTTAATTTTATTCCCAAGCTCTCTATCTTCTCCCCTCCAGCTGTGCAGAGAGATGGGAATGGGGGTTACAGTCAGTTCATCACGTTTCTGCTGCTGCTTCCTTCTCAGGGGAAGGACTTTTCGCACCCTTCCCCTGCTGCAGAATGGGGTCTATCCCATGGGAGACAGTCCTCCATGAACTTCTCCAAAGTGAATCCTTCCCACAGGCTTCAGGTCTTTATGAACTGCTCCAGTGCGGGTCCCCCGTTGGGTCACAAGTCCTTCCAGCAAACCTGTTCCAGTGTGGGCTCTTCTCTCCACAAGTCCTGCCAGGATCCTGCTGCAGTGTAGACTTCCCTTGGGGCCACAGCCTCCTTTGGGCACCCACCTGCTCTGGTGTGGAGCTGCTCCAGGGGCTGCAGGGGGATATTGGTTCCATCGTGAACTCTCGTGGGCTGCAGGGGCACATCCTGTCTCACCATGGTCTGTACCACAGGCTGCAGGGAATCTCAGCTCCAGGGCCTGGAGCACCTCCTGCCCCTCCTTCTTCACTGACCTTGGTGTCTGCGGAGTTGTTTCTCTCACATATTCTCAATCCTCTGTTCTCAGGTTGCAATTTGCTTCTGCCTTTTCTTGACTATTTTCCCTCCCTTATTAACCATGATATTCCAAAGGTAGTACCACTGTCACTGATGGGCTTGACCTCGGCCAGTGGTGGGTCTCTCTTGGAGCCAGCTGGCACTGGCTCTATTGAACATAGCTGGAGCTTTTGGCAACTTCTCACAAGACTATCCTCTGTAGATTCTTCCCACTCTCTGCTACCAAAACCTTGCCATGCAAACCCAATAAAAGTTATCTACATTTAACTAAATAAAGACCCATCAATACATATTACACTATAATTAAAGAGGGCAAATTTAAAGCTAGATTAAACCATATAATTTTCAGTAGATTTTTTTTCTGAATTGTCATCTTTTTCTCTTGAGCAAATCTAAGTAGAATTTTTTCTGAATTGTCATCTTTTTCTCTTGAGCAAGTCTAATTTAAACTTCTTAGGGGTGCTGATTGCCACATTTTTGTCTGCCCCCCAGTGCCTTAGGTGGATATCATTGCCCAGTTGTATTGTTAATTAAAATCTGGTGTTATAAGAAATTGAATTTTCTCTCCCACAAATCTTCTTTTCTCTGTTTCAACACAGAGGTGGAGAAAGTCTCAGATGTCAAGGTTTTTTCAGAGACAGAAATTTCACCAGAATTTTGTTGTTTAGACAAATGGACTGAATTCAGGAGGAGTGTAAAATTCTTCTGTGGGAGAGAAATTTCAGTTTGCAATCATCTCAAATTAAAAAAATAACCAATTGATCTGAATTCTTAAAATAATTTTGAGTAGGTAAAAGCCTATGTGAAAATCTATGAAATCTAATAATCTGCTTCCTCCTTGGGAGCAGAAAGGTGTGGAAAAAAACTCTCAAACTGTACACCTGAACATCAAATATTTGACAGAAGTCTGCATCACACAATCTGAGTAGTTGACACAAACGTTTTCCTCTTGTATGAATAACTAATGTTCATGTACATAGTTTATCAGGGTAAGAATAGGAAATCAATTGTGTTGTCAACACAGCAGGACTTACTGTGTCTTATTTAGCATCGGGAATATTATGACTACTTTCCAGGCAATGAAAGGTGTCTGACCTGCCTTTGCCAATCAATGTCCACATTTGTTACCTGTCAGAAAAGGGTTTCATTGTTAGCTACTAGGGAGGTTTGTATCCAAAGCCCAACATGGCTTAGATTCTTACATTAGAAGACAGAGAGCTGGAAATGAATGTAGCTGGGAAACAGCTTGAACCAAATTTTAGGCAGCAACTATAGATACTCCATTCTACCCATCTCTGTTTATAGACATCTTTATAATACAGAAGAACTGCAGAACTCTTTTGAGCAGCACAGAGTCTGATCGAGCCATATTGTGTCATTGCATTAGAAAGCCTTCAGATAATCATTACACTGAGCTGACTACATATTCATCACTGCTGAGGCAAGACTGAGGCATTGCCACAGGCAGGAATCCTGCTTCTCGTAGCTGGGCAGTAACCCTTGTTTCCCAAAGGGATGTTTCTGAGTCTTGTGAAGCCACCTTGGATACAACACCAGAGACTGTCATGGCATCCCAGAACTCAGTATAGAAAATCTAGCAGACACATGATGGGGATCTTGGGACTTTTTAAACATATCTTTCCCTTTCTACTGGTTTAAAAATAATTGAGTAAAAAGTGTTAGTGGGGTTTTTTTGGCCATTGTTCCCTTTATGCATATTTGTTTCTTTTAGTGTTTTTGACGGTATTGTTGACTTTAAAATATGCTTTTCTAAAATGCTTGGTCCTCAACAGGGGATCAAAATGCCTTTAGCTTTTGAGTCTCATATTGAAAAACTCAAATCCAGTGTCTCCATATGAGATGCACATGTTATCCTTTTATTTGCTGAAATAGACTGTTTTGTACAATCAGTTGTAAACAGAGAATTGTGGAATACTATGGATAAGACAACCCATAGACACAATATAAACCATCATAAAATATCTGCAAGCTTAAATTTACTATTACAGTATAAAATTAATCTGTTTCTTGTTTTCAAGTCAACAGCCCCAGACATGCATAAGTAAACATCTTCTCTTGTCTTCTTTTTTCCACAGGAAATGTTTTCCATCAACTTTTATGGTGAGCATTATTCTTTGTATACTATAATGTCTCTTTGTGTTAGTTATCTGAATTGATAACTAATAAGGACTTTCAAACCTTCCAGTCTTTATATGCATACATAACTTTGACTGATCTCACAAATTTGAGAAAGGGTAGAGACCTGGAAGTGACCGGGGGGTGACCTGGTAGTGACCAGTGACATAATCATTCTTTTAGCTTTTTCTTTAAATGCAACTCAGTGAATCGAATTTCTTCTCTCTCTGATTATTTCTTCCTTCTGTTATTTTCTGTTCCTAAGCCTTCTCCTTCGTCATCTGCATGCACGGGTGTTCCCTCTCTTTTTTTTTTTTTCCCAGAGAGCTGAGGAGACCAAGTAATAATCCAGGAGAAGACAATTTTATGACCATGAAGGACACACAGTTGTCAAGTATATTTCTCTTCCAAATCCAGTTGTATGTCCACTTGTTGTAAGAAACCTGCAGAACTGATGAACCAGGGACAAAAGCAATCAAGGAGAAAGTGGTGTATATGAGTAAAAGCCTTTTTAGGGGCACAGATTTATTTTGGCTGCTCAATGAATGCATGAGTTGTTCAAAGGGTCTCTAAATGGTATGGAAAGTAGAAAGTACGGAGATTTCTCTCCAGTCATTTGTGCAGGGGAAGGAGCATCCTAGGCGGTCTCTGTGCTGAGACATGGTGGCGAGACAGTGGAGCATTGCAAAATGCATTTCTCTGGCATCTACTCTTCCACAGGGTATCCCCCATGTATCCCCAATGTATACATCTGATGTACAGCTTTTGGATTGACTTCAGGTGAGGTAGCTGCTATTTGTGTCCATTCACCTAAACTCCAATTCAGCTCACCTCAGACAGCCTGGAAAGCTGGTCATCAGCAGCTCATTGTCCCTCTCACACTGCCCAAGGGGCACATGACCAGGTGAGGAGATGGCATGTCTGACTCTCAGCCAGCAGCCTGGTGAAATACAACTTGTAGCAAGCAGAGGCTTCAACAGAGACTTAGGGGACAATACTCCTTTTGGTTTGTTTGTCAAGACAAGATATTCATGGGGCACTGGGAGAAAATATGCCTTTTCCATTGTCTGAGACAATGTCAATGTCAGTGTGGCTGAAGCTTTCCCTTAGTGTTTGAATCCAAAAAACCCATCTCCAGTATCCACCTACATGATAAAATCCCTGTCAAAGTGATTGTATGAGAGAGGAAGACGGAAGATTCTTATGTTTAAGTAACCTATATTCACGTTTTTTCAAGGTTATTTTCTGAAGCGTAGATGCCTGGGATATAACTGTATTGCCTTCAGTAGTTACTCCAGGAATGCTTGAGAAAAAAGTAAAAAGTCAGGGACAAGCTATTTTTAACAAAGCAAAGCCTATTGTTATGGTTGTTTAGAGCTTTCTGACACAATATATGATCTGTCAGGCAATGTTAATTTTTAGAGAATACTGGTTTATTGTTTGCAACCTCCTGCTAGCTGGGAACTTGGATATTTTGTGGGATTTCTCCTTCTCATCACCTAATTTTGCAATTCTTTTCTTCACTAGCCCAGACTAAGAAACTCTCCTGAACAACTGTTTCTCATAGCTCTGATGGTCTCCTGTGACTACCTAATTTATCTGTGTACTTATAGATGAATCATGAATAAGAAAAAACAAACCTGAACTCTAGCATTTCCACTTGCCCAAATATGTAATTTTAATGAGCAAGAAATTTGCTGGAAAATACAGTATCAGTTTTGATTATATTATCCCCGTGTGTATTGCACAAAATACCAGAACTAGGAGGACATATTTTAATTAAAATAGAGGACTAAGTTTTCTGTGGGAATCTAAATGAGATAACTAGGCCCAAAGGCTAGTGCCTTCATGCCACGGTGCCTGTTAGACAGCAGCTCACTTCTTCCTTGGCTGCTTTTCAAACTGTTTCTCTGCTGAAGATGAAGTGCGCAGCCCAGCACAGAAGACCCTCCACTGGACAGCACAGGCATTGCCACCCAAATGTCGGGCTCAGTTGTGTGGTTTACAGCTTCAATAGTGAATAGCATTTTGTTATTCCATCACTTCTATCCGTGCATAGTCCGTCTCTCACGTGTTTGTGCTACAGATGCCCTTGTTTGCCCTTTGGTACATACATATGCTGTGAGGGGTTGACTCACTGTAGAAAGACTTGCTTCCCTGTATAGACTGTGAAATGTAGTTGTCTCTGAGTAAAAATCTACACACTGGTATTGCCAGTTAGGTGTGTTGAATCTTGTTCTTTTGGCCAACACCAGCATCCTTACACAATGACTGCCGAGGGGCACAGCTGTGTTTTGACATTCTCTTTTTCACAGTGTAACTGCCCAGGGAGTTAAATGCTAGCCCCTTGGTCCCTCCTTCTTGCTCATCGCTACCTCTTTCCTCGAGAATGAATCTCACCCTGTCTTTCCATATGCCTTTCTTAAAAGTTTTACTTTTTTTTTGTTTTATTTTTTTTTCCATATAGTAGAAATGTAGCTTTTGAAATCACATTCATGAACACAGTATATTGCTGTGAAAAATTCATACCCATTCTTCCTGCCCTTTTCTGGCCCATTCTTTGAAATAAAATCACAAAACTAACAAGTAAGGTTCCTTTCCTGAGTTTGTACTTAATTAGCATGGGTTTTTTCTAGTTTAAATGGCTCTCCTGCTGTTCATAGCATGACTAAGAAATTACAGTATTTCATTAGTCATAGCATAAGAAGTGTTTGCTGGACAGCAAGTTTCAGTGAGTATGGTTATTGTATCATCAATATGCATCATCAATAGAGGGCAGTTGAAGAGCCCTGAGTAGCCTTGTTCTGGCCTTTCCTCCCTTCCTTCCACCTTTCATTTTTTCCTAGATCAGTCTTGTAGTTTTATTTTTATCTCCCAAGACTCCTTTAATCCTTCCATATTATATATTTGTATAACATGATGTCCCCAGCAAAGGATAGGAGCATTTCCCGGGGAAGAATCCTCTGCAAATGCCTTCAGTGTGTTTCCAATACTTATTCTCTAATCATGCTACAGACATTAAATAAAATCAGACCTATCTTCAGTCTCTAGATACCTTTCCCAGCTTGTCACATTAGTGTTTATCATTTCAGTCCAGCAGCTAATTTATAACTCATGTGTTAGTACTCTTGAAGAAAATTAATGTACAAAGCAAAATTCTAGACCTTTTGAAAGCAAGGGTAATTATTTGCTTTAAAGAAAACTGACTCCTGTCCCTCATGCTTCTTCTCCTCCAGACTTCACTTGCTCATGTTCTCACGCTTACATACTTACAAGAAACACAATGCATATGTCCCCAGGATCAATTGTGTGTGACTGGAAAGAGGAAGAAAGCTGAGTACTCCCTATATATTGTCTTCCTCTTCGTGGGTGACAACAGGCAGCAATTTTAATAGACTCTTTATACCTTTTGGGAGTCCAAATTATTGTGATATGACCCCTTGACTCCAAACGTTGCTTATTTCATCTTTCATAGGTCTAAAGTTGATATCTGTTGTTTTGGGTATCTTTAAGGCTCAGGCCCAGCTCCACACTGAGCTATTGGGAAAAGGGAGAACCCATGTCATGTACCATAGTTTTTTTAGCCCACTCTCCTGCCATCAGAGGTCTGTGCTGTGGCCTTACTGAAGCACAGGTGCTGAAGTCTTCATGCAAAATTCCCATTCCTCAAGGTTTACCAGTTTGACTGCAGCTGATAATGTCCTTGGTTATCAATGCACATATCTCAAGGATTGCTTTCCTATTGGTCTGTAAGTATGGCTACTCACAAGGAACTTCCAAAGTTGCCTCAAGTAGTCATTCAAGGGATTTCCATTGATTTTCCCATTGTGGACTTCTTTATAGATTTTGGGTTATGTGTAATCCACTTTCTTTAATGGAGCTGGTCAACAAACACTAAATATGATTTGCTTCTAAAAATCTCGGTCTAAATAACCAGTCATCTCAGACCCTAAGTTAATGTGTCACATTATGAAAGCACCCACACAGAAAAGGTCCTATCCTGTACAGTTTGACTTTGGTAGAGTAACTGAAGCATACTTTAAACACGGGACAAATAAGTTCTGTATCTTGATGGTTTGAGAATTGCAGTCTGTTGAGCTGAATCAATTACAAATGAAGGGTCATTCAAAGGCAGCAAAACATTTAAACTGTAATTTCTCATTTTGCAACAATGAGTCAAATAGCACTGCACAATCTCATCTTCTGCACGTTTTTGTTCAATGTCTATGGGTTTTAGCACTGGTGGTGTTAGCTGTGAACACACAAACCCAATACCCATGTTACATATTTATTCTATTTCAAGGTCAAGATTTCCTGAGAGGATAGAGATATACAAATAACTTACATTTGATATGGCTGGGTATTCAAGCAGCAGTGCTATTGTAAGTGATAACAAAAGACAAAATGTAAGTCTGATACTTAAGGCCAGAACATGTTGTTTTTCAAATCTTTTGTATTAATATGAAGGAAGAGAAATTTTATTTTCCTCAGAAAAAGGATCTTTATTTCTCTGTATGTTTAGTTCATGATATCAGCTTTACAATGTGATTCAAATAGGCTTTGCAATAAAAGAAAACACACTAATGTTCCTACAGTGTTAAATACTATTCCTTGATACACATCAGTGTCCAGAGGTCGTTGCTTTCTTGTCAGAGAAAAATCTGAAGCACTGTTTTTTGTGTTTAATTATACAATCCTTACATTTCAGTAAACAAATCCTGACCTCACTTAGGACTTTTTCTGTAAAAATGGCTGTTTGGGGTTACTGTTGCCATTTTTGTCATTCTCTCTGTGTGTATGCATTGTCATCTCTATTTTGGATTGTAAAACTCAAAGTCTGGTAATGAACATTAGTGTGCATATATACATGTAATTTCTTTGTCTTCTACTAAGTTTAGTATTTCATAATCAAGCTAAGATAATCCATATGAGAAATACATTGCCTTATATAACTTTTATTTTTTTGGTTCTACCACATTATAATCAGCTTTATGTGAAATCGTTAAATAAGATTACAACTTTTAAAGGATTTTTTACATAATTTTAGGGCTGCATTATGCCTGAACTAAAGCTGTTTGTAAGGGAGATCACAACACATTCATGGGGCTGCAGTGCTCACGAAGCTGTGGTGGAGGCCATTATCGTGGCCTCATATTGTTCCCAAGTGTGCTGGGAAAAGCAGTCATGAGTGGAATTTTATTCAGGTTCATGTTCAAAATGTAGCACAGGGCACTGGAAACAAAGGCTTCCAAAACCTTATAGCTCAATTCCTACCCTGTTCAGTGAGGAAGGATAAAAAAGGAGACGATTTTTCTCTTAATATTTTTCTTTTCCTTCACCTCTGTCTCCAAGAAATGTAGTTTTTCAAAGTTCAAAGGCAAGCATTAGGCCAGATATTCTGTGCAGTATTTGGTAGCTTGTATTGGTGCCTAGCTGCCTACAGGTTAAACCATGACACTGTGAAGTGAGATCACTTCAATGGCTCCCAAAAAATTGGTCTAAACAAAGATACTGACTAAAGACAATAATTGCAAGCATCTTACACAGCATAATGCTTGATTTAGTGTAAAGATTCAGCACTGACTCAGGGACAGGGTCTTGGCTTTGGTCAGTTGATGGTCTCATATCACATCTATTGATCTTCAGCGGTGCATTGCTTTTCCCATTCCTACAGACATAAAATACAGGAATGAACAAAATGACCTCCAGAACTCTACAAACAGGAAAGAGACCTAGCACCCATACCTCATTTTCTTCCAATCAGGATGAACTCCAACTCCAACAGATCTTATTTCAACCAGCTGCCAATAAAGAGCAGATCTGCAGTGGAAGCATTAAGATCTATTCCCAGAACAACTGACAAAGGAGACTTGCTGCCTTTACAAGTTTTCAATAGGTGATGTATGTCCTTGGCACTTGTCAATCTCTGGCAAATCCTTGCCTTTGCTATTAGCATGAAGCACTGTTGATGTGACCACACCCTTTCTTCCATTGACCATCTGCCTCCAGGTCTAGGAATTTTGCATGAGGAGTAACAAAGGGAAATTAAAAGAGGTGGCAGAAAAGAAAATATTCCTTGGAGAAAGATCCCTGGCTCATGCATGAAAGAATCCCAAATCATACTTATATACTAAATCTTAGCAGGGAATCAGAATGGGTTCAAGGTTACCATCTCTGAAAAACTGAATTGTATTTTCCAGTAGTATACGCATGTTGCAATTCTTGCTAACTTATATATTCAAAGAAAGAAACAACTACTGCCAGCTCTCTCAGACAGAGGATGGGTATTCAAGCATAGAAGTGTCCCCTCTTGGGAGTGTTTGTGTTCCCAGGGTGAAAATTCAGGGTCTTCTTGAGAGATCAATATTAACAACCTCTGAGTTTCAAGATCCTTTCCTTCTCCTTAGGAGAAATTCAAGAAAAACTAGTTAGAAAATCAGAAAATTTTTCTTTATTTTTGAAAATGTTCATTCCTCAAGACCAGCATTTTTCTTAATATTTTGTCTTCAGTCAGCTTTTGGCAGAAGCATTTCTCAGCCCTCTGTTCTCCCAAGAGTAGATATTATTAAAGAGACATGATGCTTGAAACCAACTACTTCGTTGTCTCTTTTTTTTTGCACAAAAGAGAGTCCAATTTGGAAGAGGTAATGTCCCTTTTCTCAGCGATTTCATGGGATACTCTGCCCTGCAGTCACTGTTTCCTGTGTGGAGCGTCAAGAGGCTGAGCAATCCTGCTGTGTGCGGAAGAGCACATGAGGCACTGGGCACATGTTCTTACACACAGGGAGGGGACGTACATGTCCTGAGTGAGATACCAGCCATCTTCTCACATTTGGTTCGCACTTCTGTGCTTTGCTCTCACCATATGGTACCTTGGCATCCTTGGTGGCAGCTGCCCAGAGACGTTATCCTGAGTGTCACTGCTGCCAGCCAACACCAACATTGTGTTGTGTCGAAGTTAAACTGAGCTGTGGACTGACAACCTCTGTGTTCCCTGTACTTATCACGTCCAGCAAACTGCTCAGCCCCTGCTATGTGGTCCAGTCCAAGGCACAGCTAATTTTACATCTGCTCCTCAACCTGGCCTCACATTTTGAAACCCGCCTGTGTTATTCATAATAGTGACAATGCAAGAAATACCATGTTTTCCTCACTGAAGACTCAAAAGCCATCACAGCTGCTGCAGAGGCTTCACCAAAAGCCATATCAGCAGTTTCTGTTTTAAAAACATTTTTTTTTTTTTAACCCAGTCACAGTGATGCAGCTGCAATTTTCGGCAGAGCCTTCTCTGTGGCTGATTTGCTGTTTTCTCTCACTTTCCATTAAAAAACATTTAGGGCTTTCAACACCTCAAGATTTAGTTTTTGAAATTCTGAAACTGAAGGTTAAATATATCACTGCATCTGGCAAAGCTCTGTGCCAAGGTCAAGTGTGTTGCATTTTTAGATGGAGGAAATATTTGTTCTCCTACTGCATTCCCAATGCCAGTTGAAATTACTGAAAGTTACCTGAAACTTGCTGTATCAGTTACACACTGTGAGTACCTCAGGGCTGATGACTGCTACCTGATGAAGTTGAATTGGTCTCTAAAGGCAATAGCAGTGGTTCCAGACCTCCATATCATGACCTCACGTTTATGAAGGCAACCAGGACCCAGCTAGTTAAATAAAAATGTATGAACAGTAGGTTTCCCAAATGCCACTGCCAAACGGCATGCCATGTGAGGAAAAGACTTGCTGGAGTTTTTGCAGCTTCCTCAAAAAACACTTCCCCGAAGTGCTCTCCCCCATTTAGAGATTCACCTTCACTACACGCAGGAGCCACCTGATCCAATTCCTCTTGTCCAAGGCCCATGTTCCGTTAGAAACAGAAACAGTTGTGTGTGGAGAAAGAAGAGAGTTGGCTCTTATGGGCACCGTGGTAACAGTGCTTTCTGTGATGATTTGAGTCCTCCTTTGGCAGCCTGGCCTGGGCCAGAGTGGGTTACCAGGCTGGTCCCTGCTGGGCTTTACAAGGGGAGCCCACAGCAGACCAGGGAAAGTTGTTTCCACGCCCCAAGAATTGTGGCAGTCCTAGAGCAAGACATTGGGAAAACCTTGTGGAAGAGGAAAGACAATCTCCACTGAGGACTTCTAGTGATGTGACAGAAGAAAGGAAAGGAACATGTCATAAGCTTAAAAATTTTGTTTTCCCTTTTTAAATTTATTTTTTTGTGCTGTTTTCTTGGTTGTTGTCATCTGTGAGTGCTGTTCCCACACATCCCAGAAACAAATGGATGGTTGAAAAGGATATTCTTCTCCAGCTGCCCTTGATATCAAGGCAGAGATGAGTACTTTGTAAAGCAAAAGATACAAAAGATGCGAAGACTGATTATCTCACATCTCTGCTTGGCATCTAGCTTCTGTGTCCATATATATGAAAAGATACATACCCTTCCCTGTTCATTTCAGTCTGTGTCTGTGATAGTGGAAGTGAAAGTAATTTTGAGGTTTTTCTGAAATTCAGTACATGTAATTTAACAACAAAAAATTGAAATGAAAATATAATCAAAAAATCACCAGTAGTGAGAACACATCAGTGACACTACCTTATCTCTTCATCATTACAGTAGATATCTGAAACAGTAACAAAAAGTGGTCTGAACAAAGAAAAATGAAAATGGTTGAATGGCAGTTGGTGCAGTTTCCTCTCTCTGGTGGCCCCATTTAATTTAAACTGGACAGATACAGTCATTTTTCTGAGGGCATGTCTGCCAAAATTCTTACTGCAATGGCTTTCCTGGGGCAGAATCTCATCTTATACAAGATTTTGAGAATATAGGAACTTCAGTGCTAAGTCAGATCAAAGGGCCATCTAGCCAATATCCTGTAAAGGTGAACAGTAGATATATGAAGGAGAGAAAGAGGGTAGAAAAAAACCCATTGTAGTGATGCATCTCCAAAATAACGTTCCAATCTCCAGCAACTTGTAGCTCAGAAGTCTCCTGAGCTAGATAGGGTATTTAATATTTTATGACTTTCTGATACTTGAACTTTTCCAGTCTTTTCCTGAATTCATGCACAGTTTTAGTACATATTTTTGATAAAAAGTTCTTTTGTTTAATGACATTGTGTGGAGAACCACCTCCTTTTTTTTTTATGTTTATAATCTCATACCTGCCAAGGTCATGGGATGCTTGCTTGCTCTTGTACTGGGAGAGAGATAATCATCACTTTCTATTTGAACTCTCCTTGGCACTCAGGACTTTATACACCTCCAGTATATCATTCCTCTGTTATTTCTTTGCAGGCTGAGTAGAGAATAAAAAATCGTACCTATGCTGACCTTCTTTATGTCCTTTTTGAAAAGGACAACCAGAACTGTACATAGTGTTCAGGATACATATGATTTTATATGCTTTTCTGTTTGTTCTCTTTTCCTTTCCTCAGCATTTTTAACATTGTTTCCATTAGTAAGCACTGAGATGGCATTTTCCTTTTATAGCCATCTGTTTTAAACTTTGATTCCTGAGTAGTCATCTCTGAACCTGCAATATTATATGTGAAGTTACGATATGATTATTTAATGTGCATCACTTAATGTTCATCTACACTTACTCCATTTCTATTTAGAACGCAGCCACACCACCTTGGAAGATCCTCCTTAAGAGTTCTGCCAACCTACTGCTTATACCTGAAGCATCCAGTAACTGTTATTTTAAAGAGTAGAACATGTATTTAATATTTAGGCTTAAGAACATATTCAAATTAAATACGTAAGAGAGTTATAGCTGCCTGATCTAGTTTATTCAGTAATGCCAGGCTACCTGTATATTGCAAATCTGTGAGAGAGGATGAGAAGAGAACCTTTCCCTGGAAATGGCTGGTGATGTGATGGTGGGTGAGTGGTGCATCCAGGGCATGAGCTGGAGCACTCTCATGTAAATAAATCATGCTCTCTTCATTCACTATAAATAAGCTACTTCTTCAGGCTCTTGCTGCAGTGCCAACATGTGCAACATTGCATGTACATCTCAGAGGTGTCTCAGCAAATGTGGCTGACGTTTGAAGTCGGAAAAAATCTGGAATCACATGCCTAATTCTTTAGATTGAATAATAGTCCTTTATTTTTTTCCTCTTGAAAAATACTGTTTGGAATGAGCAACTGGTGATTAGAGAAGGACGGGGAGCAATGATACTACTCTCACTCTGTGGACTTTGATAAATTAGTTTTTCTCTACCAGATTCTGGGCTCTACATGGGGCACAAGCACATCACAGAGGGCGTGCACAAGGAATGCCCTTACCCAAATTCCCTTGATCCCTGTGTTACTAGAGTAGCATGAGTTCAAAGGAGAAAATGAGCCTATCATTTTCCTTGTTCTGAAGTCCCACATTCACCATGAAGTGGCCTTTAATCTGCAGCATTTCCAAAACAGAGTGCAAGAAAGAAATATAGAAGTTGATTAAAAATTGTAAGGATGCAACCTAAACTTCATCAAAGACACCTTGTAGAAGCATAAACTTTTCCCCTCTGGCTTCATAGGAAAGATTTAACTGCCAGGACGCAAAGGAAACAGAAGCTAATTATCAAATGAACATTGTCTTAATATGTTAATGAAGCGGTTTTGCTAATAGCGAGAGACCTGAATTTTAATACATTTTAAGAGCTCCTTGATTACGTGTTTGTTAGTTGTTATGATCATTTTAAATTATCTGTGCATGGCTTTATAATGGGTTAAAAACTGTATTAAGCACTGTATTCTAAACAGGCCTTGATGAGGCAGGTGAATAGTGCAAACATTGTCGCTAGGAAATTCACTTCAAAAGAAATGTAAACTAGTTAACCTAAAATGTGTCATCAAATCCAACAGTCACACTTAGCAAAGTAAGTAATTTTTTATGTCAGCTACTTCTTCGGAAATGCTTTTTTGTATGCAAAGGGTATTCCAGAACCCTTGCAGCTATTATATCAGAGTGTTTCTGTATGCAGTATAAAAGGACTGACACCATATTTTGCTATTGGAACTAGAGGACCGAGTGAAGTAGTTCCAAATATACCAAATTAATCAATCTTGTCCTTGGTAATTACAACCAAACCCTGAGGGTTTTTATTCATTTGCCCACACATATTTATTTTGTTCTTCTCCATGCAAAGAATCTCTATATTCATCTTTAATCATGTCTGGGACCAGTGTAAATTAAAAATACTTTCTGCAATGACACCAGCATAAAAATGTGCACACCAGCATAGCACTTTTTTGTTAGAAGGGTTCTTTACCTTCTTTTCCATCAGTTTAACTTCAAATCAAATCATCCCAGACCATTATCCTTCCTTCTTCAGCTTGTTTTTCAGCTGGCTGGAAAAGGTCTTATGGAGGTGTTAACTGAATGGGGTCTGCTGCTTAAAAAAGTCATGACTGTTACTAGTCCTCTGGCTACACTTTCTGCAATTTTTCGAAACAGTCAAACAGAAGTGTCACCTCCAGAACAAAGCCTTCAGACCTTGAAAACCCATTGTCAGCCAAAACACTGACAAAAAGACATCATGGGGTCCATGTGGACCAAGAGGTTGTAACTTCTGTCAGGATGATGGTGTATTTTAGGGGCTGCTTACAACGGTTATGTTCATTTGGATTTCCCCCCTCCATTGTTCTGCTTATCGAACTTGATTTCCTTCTGTGAAAGGGTAACCAAGCTGATTAATCTAGGAAAGTCTGTAGATGTAATATTTTTGGATCTCAGTAAAGGTTTGTATACTGTCTCTCACAGGATACTTGCGGACAAAATGTCCAGCACACAGCTGGATAAACACACCATGGGATGGGCGAGCAACTGGCTCACAGGTCAGGCACAAAGGGTGACAGTGAATGGGGTGACATCTGACTGGTGGCTGTCACTAGTGGGGCTCCACAGGGCTCCATCCTCAGCCCTGTGCTCTTCAACATCTTCATAAATTACTTGGACACAGGACTGGAAGGAATACTACATTTGCCGACAACACTAAATTGGGATGAGCTGTTGACTTCCTCAAGGGCTGAGAGACCTTGCAGAGAGACCTCAACAAATTAGAGGTCTGGGCAATCACTAGTCAAATGTAGTTTAACAGGGGCAGATGCTGATTTCTGCACTTGGGGGGGGGCAACGTTGATTTTTGTTATGGACTGGGGAATGAGAGGCTGGAGAGCAGCACTGCAGAAAGGGACCTGGGGATCCTGGTCCATGAAAAGGTGAATGTCAATCAGCAGTGCCCTGGCAGCCAGAAGGGCCAGCCGTGCTCTGGGGTGCATCAGGCACAGAATTGCCAGCTGGGCAAGGGAGGGGATTGGCCCCTCTGCTCTGCACTGGGGTGGCCTCACCTCGGGTGCTGGGGACAGTTTTGGGTGCCACAATATAAAAAGGACATTAAGCTACTAGAGAGCATCTGAAGAGGGGCCACAAAGATGTTGAAGGGCCTGGAGAGGAAGCCATATGAGGAGGGGGTGAGGTCACTTGGTCTGTTCAGCCTGGAGGAGACTGAAGGGAGACCTCGTTGCAGTCTTCAACATTCTCATGAGGGCATGAAGCTGAGTCAGGGGAGGTTTAGGTTGGGTATCAGGAAAAGGTTTTTTACCCAGAGGGTGGCTGGGCACTGGAACAGACTCCCCAAGAAAGTGGTCTCAGCACCAAGCCTGTCCGAGTTCAAGAAGATTTTGGACAACACTCTCTGGCACATGCTGTGATTCTTGGAGTGTCTTTTGTAGGGACAGGAATTAGACTCAATGATCCTGATGGGTCCCTTCCAGTTCAGCATATCCTATGATTCTACGATTGTTAAATTAAATTATAGCTGAGCTGTGTGTACCAAAGTTGTGTGTACCAAACATACTCTATCAGAGTGTGTGTGTATTCTCCCTGCTCAGACAATTAAGGAAATCAATTTCTGGTTAACCAGAAAGTGGAGCTCTGGATGGGAAGTGAATAGGGACCCAAAACTAATGGGTGCTGTATTTATATTAGACAAGCAGTCACTACGTGATTAAACTTGATCTTCATTATTTCCATTAATGTCAAACATGATGCTGATGCTTGGAAAACAATGGTATTTTGTGATTCTCATACACCATGTAATATAAAGCAATGCTTACAGGATATAGACTTCGTCATTTTGATAAAGACACTTCTCCCTCCCTCATTCAGACAACAAAAGGACCCTGGAGGACTGGGAGATTGT
>WEKY01036617.1:0-26917 GCA_013390045.1 Picathartes gymnocephalus
TCAAAGAATTGGTCAATTTCTAAGCTGTAAATCCTTATTTCCTTTTATTAACCTTCCAGTCAGACATAGAATTTGCTACAGTAAGAAGCTAAAGTGATCCCTTAAATTTTAGGCTGTTTCCATTTATGTTAGTCTTTCTAATGTCTACTGTATGGCCAAGGAGTTATTTTAATCCTAGATATGACAGGTAAATTTCTATTTAGAGAGAGGTGAAACAGATTGGGTATATCAGGTGGATAAAATCTGAATCAAGGATTCCAAGCCTCTCATGCAACTCTTAGCAACATTATTAATCCTAAGCAACTGACTTTGCAAATCCCCAGTCAAAGCTGAATTTTCACAGATGGATAAGGGGAGTGTTTTCCTTCATGGAGGGGGGCAATGGGTACTACTGCAATACTGACAATTTTTCCCTGTCACTTTGGGTAACATGAACATTTCCAGTTGCCACCAGTAACAAAAAACAAACAAGCAATCAACCCCACAAGCCAAAACTCTTTATCCAATTACTGCTATTCTAACTACAGAGGTTTCAACAGACTGCTTCTTTGCTCAAATTATCATCAAAAGAATATTCTTGTGTAGCAGTAGAAGACAAAAATAAAATCAGCATAGTTCATACAAATTCATGTTTCTTACATTACATCAAGTTGAAGAACTGTCTGGTTTTGATTGCTGTGTTTTGCTATCAGTTGTATATTTGCTTTGGAACATAAGCTCTACAATGCCTTTGATGCCAAATGTCTGGCAGGTGTATCCATGTGTTCTACACAAACAGTGAGTAAGCTAGGAACCTTGTGTGACAAAATAAACAGACAAGTATTTGGGTAGTGATGAGACAGTATTTGAATTCCCACAGTGCCTTTGAAAAGGCTGGTGCACACTGCCTCACAAGATTTAGTCTGAAATACAGGGTAGCTCTTCCATAGGGTCTAGGAGGGCTGGTTACACTATATTCTACCTCCTTGTTCTCTGTGCATTCAAGAACCTGGACTGTGTTTGCTCCTTTCTAGGACAGATAAGGAAAGAAATTGGATATTACACTAATGGGTATAGAGATAACCTATTCCTCCCCCTGTTTGTAAATGTGATATTCTCTTGTGCTCTTATGACATATCTGGTTGCAAAGCACAGAGGTACAGGCCATGTCTCCCATACTGGATCAGTATTCACTCTCCTTTTGTGCCTTCCCTGCCCTGAAAAGTCCAAGGTTTACTTGACATTCAGTCTAACTTTATCTCTGTATTCACAAAACCCCTGCTTTTAACTTGTGCTAGCGCTGCCATAAAAAAGAACAAAAACTAAAATCCAGATAAGCAGACACTCTTCATTCTCTAAGAGGGCAAATTCTTGATGCTGATAGAGGGAAGCTCACCTCAAGACAGCTACTGGGGTCACCCATATGCTCAGAGAAAATGTTGAGTCACGGAGGAAGAACTAGTGAGGTGATTTGGCTCACTGCTGTGTTGAGAATCGCCCAGCACGTCACCTAATTATCTTATCAGCTTTGCTCCAAAGTGGCACGCACATAAGCACAGTGCCCAGGTGGACTTAGGATCAAGAGTGCTACTCCACAGGGGGATTTTCACACTCAAACTTGCTTAGCACAAATGGTGTAAGTGTAATGAAAAGTCTCCACCTCCTTGCTGGATCAAAGAGGATACAGCCATCAGGATAAAAACCATCCTTTCACCATGTAACTTAATGAGGGCTTCCCTTCTCATGTATTCCAGCTACACAAAAAAATCCAAACCCAAACTTCAGGCAAAAAATAACCAGGTATTTTGTGACTTTAGAAGATCTAATTTCAAATCTTCCATAGACTTTTGAAGAGTAGGTGAAATAAGACTTTGCATTTTGTCTTCCAGCTCATAGAAGTGATAGTAAATGACTGGTTATTTGGGGGTGTAGAAGCCTATGCAGTCAAAAAAGAATCCATGGACCATGCCTGGCATTCAGCAGTACTGAGTTGATCAATCCTTCAGGAAACTTCTGAAGTTAGAAATAACTCCTTAAGATGAACTAAAAAAAAGCTCTCCATGACCTATGAGTCATGACACAAATGTCCTTTATGCCTTGATATTTCATTTTACAACGTTTTTTATTATGGAACAGTGGAACAAGTCATGACCAAAACTTTAGTCATTAACTCTTTTCTGATCTACTACCAATTTGGAAAGTGGTGACCACATGATTCATATATATGATGCCAAAACAGGAGCAGCATGATTGTTAAATTATTTGCCATGTTCACAGACTGTCAGATGGGGCAGATAGCCAGCTTTTCAAAATAATCACAAAGCTATCTGCACAGCTGCATCATATTTTCAGCTTGTACTCCTTTACTACTGCAACCAGCATCCAGTGTTCTCAACCCTATGCTCTCTTTGATGAACATGGGTTTCAATACCTATTTCTTCTTGCTGTAAATGAAAGGAAAGAAAAAAAACATGTGACTGTCTAGATCTCTGAAGCAGTATTGCAAAAATTTCCCATTTGCAAAGCAGGAATAAAAGAAGGAGGTTATAAACAGCAAGCATAGAAGTGTTACATGGATGACATGAATAGATGAAGGGCCTAAACTAATTGTGAGAAGTGAGAAGAATGAATTGGAGTGACAACACATAATCAAATTCTCTTTTCATTGTTTCCTATCTCATTTCTGCAAAATGTGTTGAACTCATGATTGTCTATCATTAAAGGACAGAACATTTGCCTCTATTGTACCCAAACTGCTTCAGTTGCTATTTATCAATCTGTTTAATTAATAAATAAAATGTTGCTCCCAATTGTTTTGAAGATACTACATGGTACTCCAAGATTATAAGGTAAGAAAATGCATTGGCAAAAATATTACAACTTAATATAATGCAATTACGTTACTGATAATCTGGAAAACAAATCTATCACTGTAACTGTTCTACCTCCCATGCACCCCAATCAGAAACAAACACCGTGCAAAGCTCTGAGGCACCCTGCCTCACAGAGCTGACAGTCTGAGGCTATGGCAGGAAGCAAGTGGATATGGGCAAACAGATGGGCAAAGTGGAGGCTAAAAGTGAAATGGTTATGATTAGGGTAATACTTTCTGAATATTTGATCATGAGCCTGCTGTGGGAGCAAAGAAAAAAGCCATTATTTTATTCTTCCATAAAGAGATAGATCTTAATAAGATAATTAACGTAATGATGTGATTAAAAGCGAAGCTGGAGTCCCAAAAGATATAGTTTATAATATGAGTGAGGAATATTACCCTATATGATGTTTTTAATATTCAGTAGTCTGGCTTTGAGAAACATCACAAATGCTTTAAATAAAATTTTAAAATACCATCTTCTAGAGGCAGAGTTGGGCTGTTCCTTATTCCTTAAATAAATATTGTAGGAAAGTGCAGTGGGTAGAGAGAACAGGTTATCCAGTTTGCAAGGACAAGCACAACCACCTAACTGTTCCTAAAAGGACACTTGGCAAACTCGAGAGGTCAGCGAGGGTCAGTAAGGGAGTGGATTCAAACTAGAGAATTCTCCCTTCCGGTGCAGTTTGGCTGCATTTATGGAAGTATACTGCAATTGATATGATGGGATAGCAGTGCTCACCCTTTCCACTCAGCAGCCCAGCACAGCATTAACAGGCTTTTCTGAAGGAAAAATACACCTCAGTTCTCCCAGCTCCAGCAGAAGGGAGAGCTGTGTTAAAATAAATCAGTCAAGCACTTAATAAGAATGACCTGTGAACTCCCTTCCCGTCAGAAATGGCCTTATTGTCAGAAAACTGTTGTAAGTGAGAATATTTGCTCCTTGAGATTTATTTTTTCATGATTGCCTAAACTAACTACCCTTTCTATTCCTTAGGGCAACGTGAAGTCTGTGCTGATGCATTATGAAATGTCTTTGTTTGCCAGAGCTCTTTGACCACTGAGGGTTTCTGAGCACTCACAATGATTGGAATTCATTGGCCTCTACAGTGTCCTCATCATCAATATGTTATGTAAATAATACAGCAGGGAAAAAAAACCAACACACACAATAAATAAAAATATCCTTACTTCAAAAGCATAATTAATCAAATTTCTGCAATTTTAAAATAACTGTGAGGTATCCCTCCTTCGTCTAAACCTCTGTCTTAAAAAACTAGATTACACAGGCACAGATTCTCAATCCATAGGTTTTTAACTCAGCTTCCCTGCTATAGACAGCTTAAGTCAACAGAAAGACTGTCACCTACTCAGAGGGCTTTGGATCAGCTTTGGGAGCTCAAAGTTTTCCTGAAACCTGACAATTTAAGCACAACTACACCTATTCAGCGATAAGATTAAAACTGCTTGAAAAATGGTACTTTTTCCTGTCATACATCACAGGGGAAAAAACCCTGGGTTTTGGCTATAATCAAAAAAATTTGACTCAGAGCTCTTCCTCCAAATAAATGGACCTGAGAGAAAAAATTTAAAAATCTTAGAAAAAGCATGGAGATGTTCTTTCTCTGTTTCTTTAGTTGATTATGTATTTATTTCCTTGAAAGAAAAACAAATATAAATATGAAGAAGTGTTGTTTAGGTTACTCTAAGACTGCTTGCCTAAATTGAACCAAACAAAAATGTTATGCCAAATTCCAACATGCCCCAAACAAAAACACATCCCCAACCTTGCCATTATGATTTCCTAAATGGTATTTTTTTCTGGAAATCCAGAGAGGCAGTGTGAGATCTTTGCAGTACAGATTTTTGTTTAAATTTTTATGTTTTTATCCAGTTTCTAAAAATAAGCACACTCCTACATGAGGAGGGAGAGGTTCAAACCTCTTTTTTTCCTGGTTCAAGGGAAGGGTTAAAAGCAGGAGGCCCCCCTTCCCCAAGGCTGCTGCAATCAGCACAATCTACAGTAGTTTTGAATGCATTTTTTCTCCATTGCTCATACAGAGGGTCTTTCGTTTTGCATAAAATACTTCAATATTTATTGGGCCAGCAAGAGAGCGTGAAAATGACTGTATAAGACAGTGGTTAGACCCATCCCAGGGGATGTGAGACACTTGGGTTCCCTTCCCAGGCCAATGAATTTTTAATTGTATTCTAAAAAGTGGAACAGCCTTAAGAGAAGAGACAAAGCCTGACTCAACTTCTGGGAAACCAGATGAGCTTTGTTCAAAGCCCTGATGTTAATCACACATAAGGAGAATGTGAGCCCCTTTTCCTGGGTTTGTTTGACTGCCCTGATACCTGGGCCATAGCACTGAATGAGATATGAATATAATATACATCTCTCTGATTTATAAAAGGCAATTTGGGCATTTGACTGCTTTCATTGATTGCTCTCAATACACGTAAACATAAAACAAATAATTTTTCAAATGTCCAAATTTCGGAAAGTCAGGATTTTGATTATTAGCAAATTAAGGCCAAGATGAAGAGTCAGCCATTTTCACAGATCGTGAAGAAACATTTTATTTTACCATTTCCCAAAATAGTTACTGATTTTTGGTTTTGTACGTTTTTTTTCCTTCAAAGAAAATATTCTTCATAGAAATCAAATATGGAATTTTGTTCTGTATTTGTACCCATTCATCCTGAAAAATCTCTGTCTATGAATAAACTTCTGCATTTAAAAGGGTTTTGATCCTACTTTCCTAATTCCTACGGTTACGCACATTTATACCATTATGGGATATGAAATGAATTAAATTCAGCACGTGTAACACTAGTGAAAGGCAGTGAACTTTACATCAGGAAGCAACTGGATTCGTGCTATATATAAGAGGAATCAAACAGCCTTCAAGTCCAAGTTTCATGAGACACAAGAGGTATGCACCTTTTTCATTATAATTGAATGTAAGTGCTTGTATGGTTTTTAACAACCAGTGATTGCTCTTGTGGTTTTATGGCCTAGTCATATGCCCACTGAAATCAGGAGAATGAACTGTGAAAGTCTTCTGAGCTTGCTTAAAAGTGTAACTCAGTGACACAGAACAACCCAGCTGCCTTATCAACAGAAATGATTTGAACAAAATGACAAAAAAAAATTAAAAAAAAAAAATTACTAAAGCAAAGGTGATTGCTTACAGAGTTTAAAATTTTTAGATCTACATGGTTTATACTTTCCCATGCTCCTTTTCCCATCAATAATCCAACCATTCATCTTCTGTGAAATCTAAACCTTCTGTGCTTCATGTTTTATTCATCCTAAGGTGCTTAATTTATACCAAAGGACAGCAGAGGGGCTAAGAGTAGCCTGTGTAAGGGGAGATACCTTTAAGGCTATTATTCATGCCCTTTGATCTCAAGTTTTCACTCAGGAAACGTTGGTTCTGTGGGTAATTAGAGGCTGCCACTAACTTTTACTCTATAAATTACTATAAATCTGAAGAAAGCCAAGGATGTTGGAGACTGTAGCCATGTTTTGAGATCTACAATACTCAGAGCAATTATAAATATGTTCTAAAACCCCAAATTTAATTCTGAATCAAAGCTAGTTATTTTCTTTTAAATCTATATTTCATAATGTAATTGATAAGTATTACTGAATCCAAAAGTATTTATGACTGTTTATTTTATACACCACTTATGTTGACACCTAACAAACTACAGTATGATGGATGATGATTGACACAAAACTTAAATTTTCCCATGGAAATCTATGTTGTGAACTGTACACAGTCAATTATTTCAGACAAAGCCCATGCTGTTTCCTCTTCTAAGACACTGCTACGTGTTTAGGTTTTCAGCTTGAAAGCTCATTTTGGCACCACTAATGAAATAAATAATGTTTCTTGTCAGATCTCCCACTGGGTGGCGTGTGGTATCTCATGTATGTTCATTTGTCACCCTCAAATAGAATAATACTTCCTGCAGGTTCCCAGAGCAGATAAGAGCCCAAGTGGAAGTTAATTAAGTCATTGGTTCACTTTGCTCCAAAGGATGTTAAACCAGCAATGCTAAATGAGAGACTTATAGTATCACACTGGAGACACATCCAGTTAAAACACCAGAAGAATTCACGTGTAAATAGAGCTGTTCTCGCAGATTATGGGGAAGAGAGAACTAATAGATAGTAAGTAATTTAAAAGGGAAAACAGAACCAGAAATTAGTCTTAAAGTCAGCAGAAACTGTCTTCCCTGAAAAATCCAGATGGAAAAAATCTGCTGAAAAAATTGCACTTTATTCTGTTTCAAATTTGAAACTTTACATGACTTTTCATTGTGATGTGTTTCCACTAGTGATTTTTCACTTATCTTCAGTATATAATAACAGAATCAATTTTTCTGATTGGAAGTTCCCCCAAGCCCAAGGAGTAGGTTTATTTCCTTAAATATAACCTAAGGGAAATATTTACAATTTATTAAATACTTAAGATTTGCTGTCAACAAAGAGAGGGAATAATTTTTCTAATTCTTTTCCCATGGAAGAGGAGAATAATTCTGTTGCTTCAACAGTTAAGGAAAAATAGTTTTATTTCTACACAGGAGAATAAAATAGTAACCACATAGCCCAGAATGATTTTTTAGGCTGAACACAAAGTTCACCAATACTTATGTCTCTCTAGTAACTATGAGCACAAGGCTTCTACCCATTACCAATTTGATCAGCTCCCATTACAACAAAAAACCTGGCAGGCAATAAAATTTGACATTTTGCTTTATACTTTACTATAATCTTTTTTTCCACTTGACAGTAAAACTAATTGAAGACAAATGAAAGGCTAAGAACAATAGAAATAAAAATCCTTCTGCTTCTGGGCTCCCAGTTCAAAATCATATTCTATTTCCAAGTGGAAACTCTGCTTTGAGCTAGAGAAGGCCTTCACTGTCCCATATGCTGATTGGAATAAGTCTGGGGGTGTTTATCAAGCCCACAGGGGCATATTGCAAAAATCTTAATAGTAGGAATAGAGTACTTAGTTACCTGTACACATGATGGAAGTACTGTGAGGAGCTACCCATGCTATATGGTAAGGAGAGTTTGTCCGGAAGACCTCTGGATTGGAAAACTCATACGTGAAAAAAAGTGAAGAAAAAGAAAAGCAAAATATCTGTCTGTGTAATTTAGCATATGAGCATAAAAGAAAAATGGACGAGTTTTTCTGTCTTTGGAGAAGTTTCCTGCCCCATTGACAAGGAGTGAGCAAGGCTGGATATAGGATTTTCCATTTCCCTTTCTGTGAGAGGACTGTGCAACCAAAATTATTAATTTTGTATTACACCAATTTAATGAGAAGTTGTCCTGCAACACAAGCATAAACAGAACCTGATCTGCATTTTAGCAGGGTAAAACATCTGGTAAATAGTCGAATGTAACACAAAAGAGCTCTTTTGTGGGCTACTGCACATGAGAGCTTGTCCTGTTGAAGGATGGGGCACAGGGCCTTTCCATGCCGGATTCTGGCCTCACAGACAAAACTACTCCCCTGAGTAGAGATTGCTCCTTCTCTGTGTACAGCCCTTCAGGAACAAACCTGTTCTAGGCCCAGAACAGTCTGAAGGTCATAAAGATGAGCATGGTTTAGGACCTGTTAGGCGGTAATGCAGAGGTTATTGACTTGTGCAATCCTTCCTGCAAATGTGAGGAAGTAAAACAACTTAAAATTGTTACCTGGGACTGTGAAGTGCCCTACCATCTGCACTAAGAGCCTCTATCTATTAAAGGCAGCCCAGTTTAGAGACAAAGCTGGTGCATACTGGAGGCGCTGACCAACTTACTCATTCTGTCTGCTCTTGAAGAAACAGGAGTATTATTGGAAATGTAGATTTTAATTGCTTTGGCTTTCACTAAACAGAATGGCAAATATGTAGCATGCAAATTTCAAATTATTTGCAACAGCTGCTGTTTGCTAAATTCTCCTCCCCTTGCTGGGTTTGATTCTCATTCACCTGAAAAACACAAGTGTCGGTGGCTGGTGCAAATGGAGGCTTTGCCCCAGAATGGATGAGGGAGGGGTGAGCAGCTACCCCTATTGCCAGGACTTTAGATTTTAATTTGAGATTCAGCCCTGATGTCTCTACATTCAGTCAGTAGAATGTGCACAGGACTTCCTGTTTGTCTTACTCATATAGCCTGGAAACTTTTCCAGGTATTTACTGTATCTAAGTACAGTGCCTAACTCAATGGAACTGGTCAAAGCTGGAGCCTTCCTACAAGAAAGCTGATCACAATGCAATGTAACTTCTCAAAATTACTACAGTAAACACATTACTACATCTCTAAAAATGAATTACACATTTATGGTGAATGCCTGCAGATAGTTTCAAAACTTTTCCAAGAAAAATTGCATAGAGATTGTTATTACTTAATGGAAGGGCATTTATAGACATGAGGTTACAATGAAATTAAATTAATTCCAAACAAATAAGGAGGGAATATCTATTTCCAAGGACACCATATTCTTAACAAAGACCTCTGCTTTTATCCTCAGCACTAAGAGTTGAGGGCTGTACATAAGCTTTGATCAACTTTAATTAACTCTGGATTGGATCTGTGTCTGTGAATTGTTTATAGTATCTTGGCTGAAAGTGAGATGCTAACCAATACATTTACGGAAAAAAAAAAACCCTAAACCAGCGTTTGACTTGCTGGATTAATATTATGCCAGCTAGCTTGAAAAAGAAATAATAAAATTTAGCCTTAAATATGTTGCTGTTTGTCTTATTTAAAAAAAGGAAATCCTTACAAATTAGGATTTGTAATAGTGTTTCCCATGTGCAGTATTTCTGTTGGAAAACTTGATGAGAAGCCCTCGGTATTGCTCTGTGGCTGGGCTGTGCCCTGCAGCTGTGCCTGGAGCAGAGTGTCAAACACTGAGGCTCCAGTTGTTTTGAGAAGCCAGCTGGGTGTCGGTGGGTGGTTTCCCAGCTGGCATCTTCTCAGGACTTTTGCCCAAGAGTCCCTCTGGCGGATCGGGCAGTTTAAGGGTTGAACGTGTGGCTCGGATAACATCATCTCACTGCTGTGCTCAGCTGACCTTCACAGTGTTTTTGTTTTGACTCATATTTACTTGTAAGGAATTTGCTTTTCTGTCATTATGTAAATACACAGACAGATGCAGGCCAAATCCTGAATCCTTAGCTTTGCGGGCTCCAAGCCCAGCCACAAATCCAAGCCCTGGCTGGGATCTGCACTGAAGAGCATTAGGCAAAGGCAGCGGCTGTGTGGCTTTATATGCACCCAGCCCTGACACCTCTGCAAGGAAAGCCGCAGGAGCACGGGTACCTGCACTGATCCTGCTGCAGAAACATCCGTGGGGCTCACTGACAGCTGGCAAGAAAGAATTAGGCCAGTCAGATCCCCTTCTCTCAACACCCAGCATGACCAAGCACTCTCAGTGAGCTGTCAGAAATGCCCTATATCAGAGTAACTCCCAAAGTTTTGTGTTTATACAATGCCAGCAATATCTACTCAGCCAGGAGGGATAGATCCCTTCTTGTGCAGAATTCACAGCTCCATTCTTTAACAGACAAGGCACAGCAGAGGCTTGTAGGAGAGACATCTTCAGAGAAATTGAGAGCAGGTACTGAACAAGAAACGTACATTTCTGAAGGCATCAAAGCAAAAACAAGATCTGTAGTAATCATGGCTGGTTTTGTTCTCTCATTCCTATACATTACTGCAGCCATCAACAAAGTCATAACAGTGTTACAGAAGTAAATCCAGAAAATACTGCTTTAGTCAAGGCTTTTTGCACCTCTTAGACAGGAGCAATTCCAGTGACCGATCTTACCTGCCAGAATCAAGTCCTGGGATTAGCTGTGCTTAACGATTTTCAAACTGTAGTTCTCCAAAGTGCTGGTAAGTCATCTGTGGTCTCTGGTCTATTAAATTGCATGATCTCATCAGCCCTAAATAGCTGAGCTAAACTCTGTGAGAAACTTTGGGAGCTGACAACAGACTTAGTACCAAACTGTGGGCGTCACTGTCCTCCACACTACTGTCATTAAAGCAGGCTGTGGGTGGAAGCTTGGAATCACCACTACTGAAGAAAGAAAAGACATTCTATGGCAATATCTACATTAAGCTTTCCCTGGACTGGAGCTCTGGGCTCCAGAGTGTTGAGCCCACTGGCTTGGATGTGCTGTGAAGGCAGACAGACATCCCGATGAGCCAGAGCATATGGTGGTGCCAGCTCCTGGCACTCTTGCTTATCTCAGAAAATGCTTCTGCTCAGCTCCAAAGAGATGTTTGACTTCAGACAGATCTTAGGATGTGGCAGATTTGACTTTAAGCACTAATGGACATCATTTTTCCCTCTGTAAGGGCCCTCAGCAGTGCTGCCCTCAGCAGATGGCATGAGGGGGGACTGAGTATGGGATGCTCTCACCTGAGCAGGTCCTTCACTGCTGCTTCCACTTCTGCTTCTTAAAAGTTTTGTCTGGCCCTAGGAGCCCTAGAAGGTTCTAAGATGTGAGCTCCAACATCTGCTTTGTGGTTTACCAAGGAAGTATGCTATATGACAAAGACATATCAGAAAGCATTGAACGCAGAATGAATGCGAATATTTTTTTCAATAGAAAATGTTTAATTTTTTGTTTGCTGCTTGTGCCTCAGACATGCAGCAATGATTTGAAGTTTAATTTTGCCCCCTACCCCCAATGTAGTCTCTGGTTGAGAGTAAGATGTTTCCTCTTTTTTCTTTTTTTATGTAACATTTACTTGGATACACTTATTAAAAGAAATCAGATGTTCAAGAAAACACACTAACCAATACAAATAATTCAAACTGTGCAAAGACAGAAGAAAATAACCCACAAGAGATTGAAAAATGGTAATTTCAATGTTTTCAATTGAAAAATAGTTTTGGAAGAGGGTTGCCTTTGCATGGAGTTGGAACACTTTCACCCAAAGAGAATTTAGTCAATATGTGCTAGCCTATTTAAACTAAAATGTTCCACAGAAGCATCTCTATATTGATTATGTTTTTACATTTCAAGGTTTCTGTGGTAATTTTGTGATGAGAGAAGTAAAAAAAAAGAAGAAGAAGAAGAAAGTACTGAAAAGTAGACCCTTATGATAGGAAAATACATTTTACAGCATTTGCAACTCTGGAGGTATGGGGGAGACTTCTGAAAGGCTTTTGCTTTTATGATTGTTTTTTCTTTTTCTAATGCACATCAGAAACACACTCAAGCTGTTTTCGGGAATGAGAGTTGTCCAGTACATCTCTCTGATCATCTCCAGCTCATTATAATGTGACCTGTGGGCCTGTGTGGAGCTGTGCCCTGCAGTCCTTCTGCTCCAGACACCCTAACTAGGGACTTGCTGGGACATGCAGACTGGATGGGACCTGCAGCAATTTTCTTTTGTGGGAAACCCAGAGCACAGGCAGGGGGACCGGAGGCGCCTACTGTACCACGCTGTCTCCCTCGCCAGGGAGCTGGGCTGCTCCCAAGTCTCTCCATCTGAAATGCAAGCTCCATTTGCCATTTCCCCCCCAGCTTTATTTCAATTTGCATATACCTATGCTAGAAGAATAGATGCACTGTGCATAAATGTCCTAACTGGCACACAAACAAAGATGTTTATACATAAGCAAATTCATCCTTTGTTGGCTATTAGAGTCATTAGTCTCTTTCAAACTCTTGAGTCGTTCCATTCAGGGAGCAGAAAAAGTACCACTGACCTCAGTGACCCATCACAGACAAACCAGTGAGCAGCCAGCGATGGAGAAAGAAAGCAAATTCTCACTTAAAAAAATTAATAAAATATCCATGAGCTTAAATTTGTTTGCATAAATTGTTTAAAGAACCACAACTCACAGCTTAGTGAGGAAACGCGTTTTTTTAAAGAAATTAACAACGAAGAATGAAGATCAAGGTCTTGGTCTGAAGCTCATTGTAGTCAATGGAAAGAATCACAGTTTAGTGGGTTTGGTGAATGCTTCCTACTTTCAAGTCTGTTTGAAAAACCACAATTTCCAAGGCTTTCAATTATGCAAGGAGATGGACCATCTTTCCAAAACACTGAAAGATATTCAATATCCACAGACAAGGAATATCAGTTTGAAGAGATATGTTGGCACATAAGGGAAAAGGGGGTGTGTGGGGAAATGATGGAAAAATAAGACATTATTTTCTTCGTGTCCCTGCAGAGTGGGATGCAGGACAGAGAGCATAAATTTAGGCCTGTGCTGCTGGGAACAGGAGAGGTGTCAGAAATCACACATTTTGCAGTGTGTTCCTCTACAAGAAAGTCCTTTGAGAGAAAAGCCTCTAAGTGTGTGAGCAGAACCCATAAAATTTTACACCCACCCCCCCAAAAAAGGAAGAATCAAGAGTCCAAACCTGCCACAGAAACCTCGACCCTTCATTTAAATTTGTCTGCAATGCTTTTACAAGACATAGGTTTAAGAAGGCTGCATGCTTGCAGTAAAAAAGTTACATCTATAACTTTTTCATTGTAGCAAGCTGTTCTTGCCAGTGCCAAGATATAATTTTTTGTACACAACAGCATGCATATATGGTTTTAAAATTCTGTATGGTAGTTTCATACCAAACTCTTCATTGTTAATATTATTGTTCATGTCAAAATGCATTCTGTGTTCCAGAAAAAAAATTGACTATATAATATTTTAATAGTTTTGCATAAATTGTGTTTACTGTGGGTTTAAAAAAAGCCTTCTCCTTCCAACAACCAATCTGATTGAAAACAATTATGCTTCTGGCACAAGACTCTGAGCAATATTCAGCACAAATTACATTTCATTCCATTATTTATAGATGTGATAAGTGAGAAATGAAGATGTATGGCTACTTGTTTCTGTTTATAATTATAGCAATGCCGTTCCTATTTTCCCGCTTTTATATATGCTTTTTAGAATCTTTGAGTTGGATATCTATGTATTTGTGATCTCTTATCCAAAGGGCAAAATGGCAATGAAAATAAGAGCAGCTATCCTGTTACAAGATTAATTTGGGTATGATAAATGAGTGTTTTTAGAATGAATTGCATAGGTTACCACTTAAACAGGTCTTGGCAGCAAACCAGCCCTTTTCTTCAACAAAAAGGAGGGAAAAATGTAGAGAATGTATAAATGAGTTGATTGCCCCAGGATGTCTCTCTCAAGAAGGATTAGAGCAACCTACTGGGGCATTTTCCATCCCCACAAAAGGACTATTTGTGCTACAAAAGTTCACCCCAATAATCATGTTACTTCAGAAAAAAAAGAAGAAAAAAAGGTTTTCTGCTCCTGTATAACCTCTTGTAAGACATTTGAAGTCGTAAGTGCCACTAAGTCAGCTGTGTACTGCAGGCTCAGCAAAGAATGGGACTGAGAACAAGTTCTCTCAAATACTCTTCATCAAAGACAGGGAATGCCAAACAATATATTTTCCTGCTATCATTCAAAAACGCACTGTGAAATCAAACTCCACGGTCCAGGCACAGCTTCATCAGGGCTGTGCAGGTTTTAACTTCTAGGTTTTAACTTCCAGGTTTTAACTGCACTGTGTCTTTAGGTTCAGGCTATGGTTGGCCTCACATGTACATTTTATAAGAAAAAACCAGCAGCAGTATTTGAAGGGCAGCTCCCGGTCACGCACATTCTTATTCCTAAAGCTGTTTGTTCCAATTGAGAGACAGGGATTTCTGAAATGCCCAATCAGTTATGACTAAGACTCCAGCATGGCTTAAGGCCAGTCATGATATACATTTGATGAAATGGGACATCTGTGTTTCAGTTTGGTCTCTTTATAAGAAATTTATTGGCAGGAATAAGTCTAAACCATTGTCCGGGTATGTGACAAGAAAACTGGAATATTTTTTAGTGGAGCCTTGTAATTTTTCTTCCCTTTGCTTAGTTTTTCTTGCAAAATTTCTTCCTATAGCTATTTAATGAAGATAGAATGTCTTCTTCACCTTGATCATTGCATTCTTTCCTCTAATCTTTCTGTGCTTAAAACTTTTAAAGCTGCCATAGCTGTTCAGATAAAGAGCCCAGTTCCTTTCTGTGGAAGTCATCAGTAGACATTTATGGAACTACTATAAGAAAAATGGAAAGAAAAAGGGAACCATCCTCCCAGCAGAGTATGATCAGATTTTCTGAGGGCACAGCTGATAGAGCTCTTGTCCATGGTTTTTTGCTTTATCTCATCTATTCTTCACTTTTTTGGCTCAAAATTCAGCAGCATTGGGCTTCAAATTATGCTTTTTTTGGCTGTGCAAAAAGATACCTCCTTTAAAAAAAAAGGTGTATTAGCTGGTAATTTTGCTGTGGTCTCCTAAGCCCTAGGTTAGGGAAAAATTGACTTTTTCTATACCCTTTTGAACTGGGCATGACAAGAAAAGGCCAAACAGTGGAACAGGATATAGCAAAAAGTAGGGATGAAGAGAATTGTCAAAAACATGATAAGCAAAACCAGAGATGAGAGAAAGACTGGTGATGGGCATATGCTTAGAATAGAATGAAGAGATTTTTCAAAGGTGAGAGGACTTGAAATGGGTTCTGAACAACCTGAACACCAACGCTGTCTCTTAACCACTGCTCTGTGCTGTCTCCAGATATTTTGTTCATTCCAGAGTGCTTTGTTCATTAAAATTCATACATCTATGAACAAGAAAAACAAAAGGCCCAAAACCAGATAAACAAACCAATCAATGCTGATGCATAACAGAGGGGAAAATAAAAGGAAAGATTCCCTCCCTGGCCCCAGCTGTTCATATTTATATTCACTTGGCAAACACTTGAAAGAGTTTCTATCTGATGCACTCGTAAATGTCTGAGGGGGAAAAAGTGGATCCTGGATAGATTCATACCGAGATATTGTTATATTTCATGGCAATCACAATCATCTTGATGATATATTACATTTCTATTCTGTGTTTGAGCTATAATATGTGTTTATGGGATGGAAAGGACAAGCACATAGCTTTCAGTAGCTGTTTATTTCAGAATGACCTGTGTAAGGGATTGCCATCAGTCCATGGCACGTGGTTCATATCAGAATGTAGGGAAGGACACAGGTATTTTTTAAGTGGGAGAACGGAATGCTCACTTCTGAAACAAGTGCTATAGGAACATTTTTGTTAAGTAGGAATGAAAATATGGCCTCATGGACCAGCCTTTGGGTAACAAAACAGGATGTCAGCTACTTTGTTCCACTTGCCCCTGGCACAGTATTTGCATATGAATGAACTGTCTAGAATTTAAATATAAGTCATCCAAAAGAGCTGGTGCTCAGTCCAAACAAAATAAATAATTTCCCTGAGATCTGAAGAGAAGGTAAATTTATTCATAAAATTATGACTGTGAATTGTGATTCTGCCACTTATATTTGAGTGTTGAAGACAGCAGTCAAATTTCTCACTGTGACACAAACCATTACTGACAACAGAGAAACGTGTCTATGTGCAAAGCTCTCTGGCATGTATGCTGTCATAAAATTTATGGCTGACTTTAAGACAAAGAACATTCTGATTATAGGCACTTCTTGGAAAGGGTGAATGAAAAGAAATTAATTCTATTTGTATTTTGCATTTCAAGGAGCAAGATAGCCTCATTCAAAACGCAGTTAAGCAAAATATTATATTCCAATTGTTTTCACTGAACACTGGGATCCAGGGTCCTCTGAGACTCAGATGTTACACACACCAAGGAATATACAATTCCTGCCCCAAATAATTTGCAATATAAACCTCTGAACCATTAGTGCATAACTGAGACTTTTTTTAGACCAAGAGATATCAAAGCAAATAGTTGCTTGTGCCTGAAAGCTGAAGACAGTAGCAGCATTTGGAATCAGAGAAGATGAACAAAAGAATATCCACCATTCACCATTGAGACTTTAAGGAACTAAACAGAATGATCATTAAATCTTGTCAAGCAAGATCCTTTTCCACATATGAATTTCAAACTTCCAGCCCAGATCAGATGCAGGTACTGATGCTGTCACCCTAAAAATAAACCCCAAATTCTACTTTGAATACTCCAAGTTCCAAGATTTTGTTTGCTTAGAAAAATAGGGTGATTTGGGTTGGAATGCATCTTTAAAGATCATTTAGTCCAACCTCCATAGGAGGTTGGGCATTGTCCCTAGTCACCCTTACCAAGAGAGGGAGTTTTATAGAAGACATATCCCCAGGGACACACTGGGCAATTATTCAGGGACACGAAGAGTGTGTCACTTTGCTTAACGTGTTATATCTTGAGTACTATACAGTTTTGGAGGGAGATAGGAAGACAGGTCAGGTACAAAGGGTATGTATGTCTGGACACACACAATGTATTTCCAGTGCTAGTATTTGATAGGGTTAGGTTGGTCTGCACTGATGGTTACAAGTTGCTCTGTTCAAAAGATCAAGAACTATGAAATAAAAAAATTACTCAAGAAATCCTGTTAAAAACACAGGAAATGCATTCCTGATTTTGGTTTTAGTTGCTTACATCTCATGCTGCTGATGGTGTATATCATATAGATAATAACCAGTATCAGATGGATTATAACCATTATCTATCATATAGATAATAATGTCACACGCACTGTTGGCAGTTCAAAGCTTTTTTTTTTTTTTTTTTTTTTAATTTTTCCCATTTTAGTACTACTGACAACAGATACCAAGTCACCTCAGTCACCAGAAAACATGTCGTTCTGATTTTTCTTCATTGTTGGTTGGATGTTTATGGTTTGCAGTCCTGGTTGTTAAAGTTCATTCAAAAGCAGCACATGGTAAACATCCAAAGGCTCTTTTCACATGCACCCATTTTTAACATTTTCTCCTCTCTCAGTAAAAGATTTTATTCCGGGTCTGCAGGAACTGAAAGATGTTGTGGTAGCCTCTGTGTGCTTCAAGAGACACAGCAGGGTTGTATGGACTCTCAGTTAATGAGAAGGAGGGAATCCTGAGCTCTCCAAAAGGCTTGGAACTTGCCTACGAATCACAGCAAACTGTGCTGCTCTACCCAAAGTGTAGTGGTTGCAAAGGGCACACACGTGCTTAGCACAGGCACAGGATGTGACACCTGCTTCAGGACTCCTACCACCCAACCATTACTCATCTCTTTATTACCTTAAAACTGAATTATTGCTCAGCTCTTCATCTCTGACTATGCCTCTGAAGCACTCTGAAACTGCTTCTAATGCTGTGTGCTACAAGAAATATTTAATATGGAAACAACTGTGATACTCACTAAGTATAAATTGAAGCAGTCCAGGCTAAATTTTTATATTATATTTTTGACCTCAGGTAATACCAGTTGTTGGAGAAGCCTGGTCATTTCTACAGTGCTGTCCTACAAGAAACAGGAGGTATTGAAGTTCCAAAGAAATAAAAATACTTTCTTAGGTAATGAGTCAATATTTCTGTTACTGAAGCTCAAAAAGCTATAATACACAAACATTTTCATTAACAGATTTCACAGATTAGAAAAAATAAACAAGTAAACAAACAAAAACCCAAAAAATCAACCTCTGGAAATATAGATTTTATATAAATAAATAGAGTATATATTGTAATGTTCAGACATTTGAAAACAGAGATAATGTCTACTGAACTTTGGAAGAATGTGACTTTGGAATTATTACTTGAAGAAAGGACATTTACTTTCACTTGAAGTGTCATTGGACTTGGGCAGCAAGAGCCTAATCCCGTGTCTATCCAAAGTTTTCTCTTATCAAAATGTTCCCAGCACTTAAATTGAGTCTAGTTTTTACAGTCCCTTTCACTAACCTTGGTCAAGGTAGTAATTCATACAATGACCAAGTGGAAGGAACTTGGAGAAAATTAGACAGGGGGAAGTCCAAAAATCTCTGTTTCAGCTGCATCCTATTATATCTATATCCAGTGCCAGAGCCGAACACACAAACTCCAAATCTTTGGAAAAAAAAATGCCACTGGCTCAGCAATGCTAAAAATGCCAGGACAACCATTTTACTGAGCTTGTTGCCACCACCTGGAAGTAAGCAAATTTTCTGACTCTCTTTTCAGCTTATATATCTAGGTAAGTTCTAACAGAGTTTGGGTGGATTGTGCACCCACTCAAAGCCATAGACTGGAATTCTTCACAGAACACAAAAGCAAAACCCCACAATATTTAATTAGCAGGAAACCCACATTTTTTTCTATTCAATAAAAAGATGCAGGTTTACAAACATTAGTGACTGGATTTTCTTTAATTTGCATTTATTAGACATGGATGGAAATCCATTGATCTGGTGAGGTGACTTGTGTGTTTTAAGGGATGGTGACAATACAGCACTTGTAGTTGCCACTATCAGTTTTATATAAACTGCTCTCATTCCTATTGCACTTTTGAATTTGCTTCCCAGCCTATAGAGCCCACATGAGTTTTAGTGTCTGTATATTGAGAAAACATATAGATACAGAAGGAGAAAATCTATCAAAAAGGCTATTAAGAATGAATAAAAATTACCAGCAAGATCTTAGCAGAAGCAAATCTCATTTGGACCAGATTTCATGCAGCGAGTACTAAGAAACTTATATAATTGGGCTGACAGTCTGTTGGTTTCTTTTCCAGCATCTGGTTGTCACTTGAACTACAATGCAGCTCCAATTATATTTTATAGGGAGTAATTTCATTTTTATAGTTTAGGAATCCTTTGGAATTGGTTTGTGAAAGGAAAAAAGGAAAAGAAAAGAGAAAAGAAAAGAGAAGAAAAGAAAAGAGAAGAAAAGAAAAGAGAAGAAAAGAAAAGAGAAGAAAAGAAAAGAGAAGAAAAGAAAAGAGAAGAAAAGAAAAGAGAAGAAAAGAAAAGAGAAGAAAAGAAAAGAGAAGAAAAGAAAAGAGAAGAAAAGAAAAGAGAAGAAAAGAAAAGAGAAGAAAAGAAAAGAGAAGAAAAGAAAAGAGAAGAAAAGAAAAGAGAAGAAAAGAAAAGAGAAGAAAAGAAAAGAGAAGAAAAGAAAAGAGAAGAAAAGAAAAGAGAAGAAAAGAAAAGAGAAGAAAAGAAAAGAGAAGAAAAGAAAAGAGAAGAAAAGAAAAGAGAAGAAAAGAAAAGAAAAAAGAAAAGAAAAGAAAAGAAAAACAAAAGAAAAGAAGAACAAGAAAAAGAAAAAGATTGGCTGGCCTCAGAGCTTCTAAAGAGAAAGTGAGATCAGAAATCCTAACCCAGACTGGCTGTTTATAATGGCTACTACTGAAACTGTTAATTCAAAGCAGTGCCCTGAAAATATCTATCAGTCTTATCCTCTCTGCCCATTTAAGGGGAAAGAATGAAATCCCAACAAATTATTGGGGAGCAGTCCAAAACTCTCATCTCTCCTCTCTGCACAAGCTAATATGCCTCAGGAATAAAGACTTCAAATGACAAAATGACGGCTTCTTTTTCTCTGCTAAATAAATCCATCCTCTTGGTGCTAGAAAGAAGGACAAAAATACTGTCCCTCATCCTGAATGCAGCCTGCTGCTCTGATCTCTTGCTTACAGAAGATGGATGTCCAGCTCATACAGAGCAGCAAAATCAGTAACACTCTGTGTTTGCTTAGAATAACCTTGTCTTGCAGCATCAAACATCCAGCAGCTTTCCTCAGTGAAAGTTTGGGATATTTCCTCTTTGGGAGACTCAAGTCCAGTACCCATGTGCTGCTCTCAGAGATGCTCTGTGCCTCAAGAATGATTCCTGCCAGTAACTTTGTCCTGTACAACAGCATTTCCTGGTGCATCCTATTCTGACCTAAGTTTATTTTATACAGCACAGTAATTTACAGTGGCCTTTTACCTAAGCAAGGCAGCAGCTGGGAGGTGGGTTGAGCAGGAGGAGGTGCAGCAGTGACAGGAAGATGTAGGGCAGCACAGTAGCTCTTTTCGTTGCTGTCAGCAGTGAGACAGTGACAATAAGTTACAGCCTGGACCTCACTAAGCACCACTGACCCCTGCCAGGCTGAATTACCTTCCAGGGTAGCCTTCAGCTCTGTTCTGGCTAGTAAAATTTATATTTTAGGACTGTACAAGGAATATGCATTGATAGAAGTGTCACATAAAGATCCAGTAATTAAACAAACTGCTAAATATGAGTTTGTGCAAGTTTCCTAAGTCAGGTGCAGCTTCACACATCTTTTGGTTATCCTACTTTTGGAGACAAAAAAGAATAAGACTCTCCCCTACACTACACTGACATGACACAAAAACAAGTATCTGGACATCAGGTTCATTATACAATGGAAGCATTTCCTATTTGTGTTCTCATATCTAGTTGTCTCCTTGCCTGTAAAACAATGCCTGCACTATCACCTTTGTGTCCTTCCTGCATCTAGAGAGCCAGCATTAGAGAATACATAAGTCATGACGTGGTCCAGCAGTCCATGTTACATGACTTTACCTGTATTTTTATCTATAGCTCCAACATATTCAAAGGAGATCCTCACAAATGATAAACTCTGTTCTAATAGCACAATGCAACTTTAGAGTTTTAAACAAGGAATAGTCTTATTGAATCTGACAGCTTTCCCTTGCTTTAAATCTGAAGGAAGACAGACCGAAATATGTTCCTTCATGTGCAGGCTGTGGTTAATTATCAGAGATGCACAGATATTTTTCTAAGAATATTATTTAGTCTTTACCATTTACAGTAATGTTTTGAGAAGTAAGAGCCTGATTCATTGCTCTGCAACTTCCTTCTATGACTGTGAATCTATTAAATCTTTTTTGTGCTTCAACATATTGGCTCCATCAACAAGCTGTTTTTATTGCTTTCTCTTTATAAATTAAAAAATGTTGTTTGGGGTTTTTTTTGTTTGTTTGTTTCATTGGGGTTTTTTTTGTTTGTTTGTTTTTTGTTTCATTTGTTGTTTTTTGGTTTTTTCCAACAGAAGATATGCCATATAATTGCAAGCTCTTTTACAAATTGTAAATGCAGTGCTTTCCTCCTATCCTATTCCCTGATGTTTTTTTTCCTTAAGCCTTGCAACAAGCTGAAACAAGATAAACACTTCACAGGATACAGAGAACTCTTTGAAAAAGTCACCTCATGTTTGGAGGTGTGACACAGGATCACAGAAATATTTTACCATTAACTTTGCAAAGATTCACATCAATAAAAAAGCGATTTCAGTAACACACCTTCAGGGTACATTTTGCAAGTGTCTTACATAATGATGAAATTAGGCATGCAATTCTTCATTTGGGTTATCTGTAGAAGCCCTAGTCACCTTTCAGAAAGACTAGTTTCAATAAACACTGTGTCAATGCCTGCTTATAGAATTGAAACATTTTTCCTATTCTTTCTTTAAACACGTCATGTTTTCAGGACTCTTTGATGTGTTTTTCCCTTAACAGCGCTGGAGCTATGGGGAATAAAGACTTCAATAAAGACTCCATTTAGTCCCATAATACAGCAGTGCTCATGCTGCAAGTGAAAATTGTTTACACTACTACCTTCCACTTTTGAGGAACAGAAAAAACCAAAGCTAGTGAGGGGCAGATCTCATCCCCTCACATGGTGCACGTCAGTGGAAGGCCAAGTTTGACAACTGAGCTGTGATATAACCTTGAATGGAGTAGAAGAGTCAATTACCCTTCTTGCAATTTAAAGTTTGGAATGGGCCAAATCTGCATTCCCCATCATACTGCTCTTCCACACAGCTTTGTCTTTTCCTGCCAAGTCTCTAAGCAGAAAAGCTAAGGCACAGCTTTTACAGGCACATCGCTAGCACCGTGTAAGTCCTGCCCTGCACAGCGGCTTGGAAAGTGATGACAATGCTGCAAAGATCAGACACTGAATGGGGGCTGTGTGGGGAGCTGTGAGGAAGCTGATAGTGTTTTAAGCAGTGACATTCCCCCAAAGATTTAGGTGAAGAAGCTTGGCATGAACTTAAATAGACAGATGCTTTTAATGATTGTGAGGAGTCAGGAAACTTTCTTCTTATAGTACCTTTTTTGTCAGTGAGGGTTAAAGCAAACAGTCATCCATGATCCCACTGTGTAATTGCTTCCATTTTGTTTAGGCAGTTTAACCTCCCTTTAACCCCTCTGACTACTGTTCAAGATGAAACAAAATGACTTTGATGATCTTAGACCAGCAATAATAATAAACTCCTCTGGTGTTGTAAACCTCTTTGTGCAAAGGACAGAGAGACTGATTACTTCTCCAAACTGTTTGTGCTCTGTGATTGATAATGACCAGTTGAAATTCTCCTTGCTTCTTCTCCCTGTGTACCTCCATACAAGGGCTATTTAATCCACTGGCACTTGGGAGGAGTTTACCTCAAGGCATGATGAGGGTTCAAAGGCACAATGAAGAATGGCTTTTCATAGACGAGTTTTGGGGGCAGAGCTTTCCAAAACCTGCAGTCTCCTCTCTTATGTAACAAGCTGGGAGTTAGATCCTCCACTAGCATAAATAACTTCAGTTGAGATGTGTTAGTTTTATCGCCAAGGTATATCAGTTTCATTAAAGCTTGTTCTGGAGTACAGCTAGCCATTCAAAGACAAAGCTATGCCATTCAAATTATCTCATCACTTTTGGCTGCTGACAGATCCGAGGCATCTCCAGACCACTCAAACCCCATGACCCTCAAACCATCCATACCTGCAATTCCAGTGTGACAACATGCTCTGCAATTACCACAAAGTGCAGGAGGCTATGAGAAAGACATGCTGTGGCAAGAAATGTCTTTTAAAAATATGCAAAGTGAACACAATGCTGAGTTAAATTGCCCTGATTTGCATTCATAAATAAGGTAAGGTGAAGGTAATTATGCTGTGGCCATGGACTAAAAGTCATATGTCATGATTTTTAATTATAAACACTCTAACAGCAAAACAGCAATGATGCATGGATCTGCAAGGCCATCCATTTAGTAAAGTTTTAAAATCCTCAGACTCCCACAGATGTGTGGGCATCCTTGAGTAGGGGAGAATGCAGGAGTGAGAGAGTTCCCTCTCCTTAAAGTCTGTCTTTCGTTAAGTCTGCTGTCTTTGGAAATGTATTATTAGCCATATTGTGTGGTGAAAATGAAGTTTCCAAGGTAAATTGCCATTAAGTTAACATTAGTGCTGCAGATTACCCAAATTCTTCTTTCAAACACATTTCAAAACCAGAAAAGGTAAGTTTCTTTTCAAAGGCTTCTGCTATTCTGACTCTCTGGCTGTTTCTGCAGGATTTAACCATTCCTTTCTAGCATGAATGGTCAGAAGTATTGAGATGAAAAGAACATTGAAGATTTTTTTAAACATAAAAAAAAGAAGAAGATATTCAGTCATGTAACTTGACCCATTACTTAGTTATTAAAGTATCTAGTAGGCAGACATATCAACAAATAAATCAAAATAACGTGGAGAAATTCTTGTACTCCCACTGCCGATGGATGCACATTGCCCCTGCAATGCTGCTGAGTGTGTGATTCTGGAGCAGTCTACACTGGGCTAAATTATATTAGTTTGTGGGGCTTTAACTCTGCGCAGTTGCTTCTGCTGAATTGTCTTAACCCCAGGTGGATGGCAGTGAACTCCTAAAAATTTTATCAGAGAGAGAAGACTCATTAAACAAAGCAGGATTTCATTTTGTTTTATGTTTTTTTTCAAGGAAACCCTAGAATAGTCCATGCTTGGTTTTAGGCTTAAATTTTCTTACTTGTTTTGGAATTACCAGATTTTAGAAAGGAAAAAAGTCTGAAATTTAAACAGCATATGTTCCTCAGCAACTGGGGCTTCACCGGCTTGTATAAAGAACTAGAGAAAAAATGTAAACTACCAACATATATGACAAAATAACAACCACACGTGAAGCATGGAATCCCAGACAAAGAGGAATTCTGGACTGATCTTTGGAGTGCATCTGTCTGTGCACTCTTTAATAGGGTAAACTGTTCCTTAAATTTTCGCTTTCCAAGTGGATTCAGCAAGATATGAACTTTAATGTCAAATTTATGCCTGGGGAAAATCCTACCATTTACTGAGGACAGAGCTAAGGTCCAATACATATTTCACTGCAAAGTGAGATCAATTAATTATTTGAAATAGTGTTCCCACAGCTGTAACATTCTTTACCTGAAGCTCAGACAGGTGCATAATTCTTCCCTTTCTTTGAAAACCATCAAAGGTCTTTGTTTTGGCACTTGCTTTAAAACTGTAGTCCTCACTGATCACTATAAAAAGGGGTAAAACCAATAGTACACTAAAGAGGGAAAGATCAGAAGAGTATTGTGGTAATTCACAGTAGCAAGGACCACCTTGGGAAGAAGATGCCTCAGCAGACTCTGGATTTCAGTATTCTTTTGCAACATGAGATGCATTAAACAAGGTCTTCCATGGTCTAGATCTGACTCCTTTACTGAAGTGACTTCAGAAAGGTCATCTTTCAGGTGTGAAGGAGACTTCTATACTTTGGCCATCTTTGTGATGATTTCTTGCACCATTTCACACATGTGTCATAAGCTTCCCTGATAAAGTTTTCATACAGGTGGAAAAGATGTTTTCAAGAAAATTCCGTTCTCAATCTGAACATCTATTTAAATACAAGCAGATTTTTTCCCCAAAAAACACCTAACAAATTAAAACATCTGCTTCAAGGGAATCACAAGTTTATTGCTGTCATAACAAGCTGACATTTGACATGCTGTACTTGGCTGAGTTAAAGCCACAGTACACCATACTCCAGAGAAGCAGTGCTGGGTTATAGTTTGCTGGAACATCTGCAGAGTAGAAAATGCATGTTAGCTCTCAAGTTCAAAGAGCTCTTGGAACTACATTCTCTAAAAACACAGACTGGAAGATGGCATATGTTTAGCTACTCTTTTTGTTTTGTTCATAAAGTTGTTTGTGTGATATAAATATACTTAATTTTGAAATTTAATAATCTGCCCCTGAACAGAAACACTATCAAGCCAGGCCAAGTGAAAGATCCTTTTTGTAATACTATGCTCCATGAGAAAAAAAAGAAAGTGTGTTTGGGGAAAAAGGAGCAAGAGGACCAGACAAACACTTCCCAAAGTTCTCTTCCAAGTAGGAGTTTACTGATGGACCAAGGAAGAATTTAATGTATTACTCTGTTTATGACTTACTTGGATGATCTGCTCCGCAGTTTAGTTCCAGTTTCTTGTTTGCAAAACAGAGACTATAGTAACTCTCTGCCAGAAAATGCTCTCTGAATTTGTTACGTGAACTGTCAGATCCTCCTGTAGTACCTCAGGAGTGGAGGCCGTCTAAACACGGAGGCAGAGGCATGGAGGCAAAAACACACAGAGGGCAACCTACCCTTTTTCCTTCTTTGCACTTACTATTACTCAGAGCAAGGTAGAAGAATAGAAAGATCAAACTACTACTACTTTCTTCTCACTCTGGTATCTCCATCCTCTCTCACAAATCAAGGGGTAATAAGGAAATATTGCTTACCACCTCAGAAGCTAGTACCCAAGTCATCCTAAATCACCAGACTATTTCTAACAGAATAAATTAAGGGAAGAAATAAATATCAACCACACATCAAAATCTAACTTTTGGGGGATTTTTTTTTTTTTTTGGTAAGATTCTTCTATAAGTTGAACATTTTTGAGATATTTGAAATTTTTTCTTTACAGTGAAAGTCCCTATGCATGAACTCTATTGTATTTTGGTCTAATGGATTTTCTAATCAAAATCTTACACATTTGATTCAGAGATTAGTTAAGTAGGATCTCCATGATGTGGGGAGAGAAGTGACTCAAGGATTTCTGGAAATATTAAATTCTAAATGCCTGTCATTTTCATTTGACCAATAATATAAATATACACAAAAGCTTTAGGAAGAGACTGGTATAATCCTGTAACATTTATGTTCTTGGCAAAGTATATGCATGGAGTCAAGCACATCTGGCTCTCTGGTCACTCATTTTTGCAAAAGTGTGCAGCACCTGAATGGGAAAAGCAAACCCTTCCAGAGATAGCTGAGGGCCTTCTGTTAAGGTTTAAAACACTGAATGTCTTCTTTTGCACTAATCAGCTGCATCAGTTGTGTATGTGGTTGACTCCTCTTAAATAAAATGGAAAAGGAGGGAGAAACAAAAAAAAAAAAAAA
>WEKY01036617.1:26941-63124 GCA_013390045.1 Picathartes gymnocephalus
AAAAGGAAACCAAAACACGTACAAAAAAGACATTAATTCAGCAGCCTGATGCTGAGTCAGAACTCTCAGTGGCTCTGTCTCCTCCAACCAGTCCTCAAAATACTTGGTCAACTGGCAAGCTCAAGAAGACTAATGTGGTAGTGACAGCATGGTACATGGAAAACAGAGCATAGAAAAAAGCAAACAGGTTGACAAAGCAAAAGATTTATGTTCATATTGTGGATATAACATTTTCATGGTACCCATTGTGTCTTTTCTTTGGATCAACTGCAAGCTGCATTGCATGCTGTGTTGTGACTTGGCTGACATGGCAGGAACAGCAACTACTTTAACACTGATGCAAGATAAGGGGAGCAGCTGCTCCCATCTAGACCCAAAGATACATTCCTTTTTTTCCTTCCTTTCAGAAATCACTCTCTACCTCTGTTCTGTCAACACTCCCCTACTAAGGGTCAGGGAAGAATTTATTCCACCTCTTTTATCACATACATTCATATGTAGCACTTCATTTACAGAGGTATTTTTTGCGGGAGATGATAACTCCTAAAGGTTTGGAAGACTGGGTCTTCTGATCATAAGCTCTGACTCCTAAAGGTCAGATGCTTCTTGCTTAGTTATGTCAATTTTATTACAGTCACCTCACTTTCCATGTACAATGGGCATTTGATGATTGATGTTTCGTAATGGGACATTCCTACTGAACTCTTTAAGAAATTCTTTCCCTCCATTCAGAGTTCAAAGGAAAGAGAAAAATTGAAACAGCAATTGCATAAGATTTATGTACTGTACAGTGAGAAGGCAAATACTCTCCTGTTGAACACAGTTATCTAGCAGCAATTGGGAACAGCATGTGGAAACTGACTTCAGGTATTCTTGGCTTGATACTGCAATCCATTTTTATAAAAGAGTGGAAGATAAGGAGAATCAAAAAACCAGATTATAGAACCTTCTAGTTCAATTTCTATTTGAAGCAATTCCATAACAAGATATATTTCTGTCTACAGTAGAGTTCATTCTTTTAAAGTCTAAAATATGAAGTTCGTGACAAATAATTTCTGTTTTCTACCAGTTGAAACTGCTATTTTTTTTCATCTGGTTACGGCTCCTAAGAACTGCATTCACAAAGCCAACCTTTCTACACCATTTCTGGAAATGTATAATTCATTTATAAATTCAGTAGAACAGACATGATTATAATCTCATCTGACCACTTGCATTTTTTACTATAAAAGCACACTGATCAAAAGATCAAAATTAATTGACTGTTTTGCCAACATGAGAACAGAAAAAAGTTGTTCTGAGTCATTCTTCATGGACATTTAGTTACTTCTGTTACTATAATTAAGGTGCTGTATTTCCCCTTTCTAAATGAAGAGCTAATTGATAGTGTGTGATCTTCAGACCACCGATGTCTCAGTGCTGTTATAAGCAGCGCCTTTGAAGATTTTAAAAGAGGTTCACAAGTGAAGTTTGATCAAGTGTATTCTTTATTTAGGTGCATAAAAAATTAGATGTTTTTTGGTACACATGGTAAGAATTTTGCCAGTACCATCCCACCTGCCTTCCTGAAATGGTGTTTTATTTTTCAGCACAACCCACTGTAATACCTGCAATGTTTAAAATTACTGGTTTTGAACGGTACATAGAGAGAGCATGATTTATATGCTCTCATTCCACGTATTCCATAAACACTTTAGCAATGTGAATTTCATTTCCAGGACAAGTGCTGCCACTTAGTTGCAAGGAGACTATTTCATTCCCAGGCATTTTAAAACAGCTAGTAAAAAGTTGAATGAGAAACTGCTTAAAAATACTTATTTAAAGAAGGAAAAGTATTTATGCACTGGGATCATCTGAGAATACAAAAGGTTTAGATGTTTTTAAATTTTTGAAACTTAGTCACATACCTCAAAATTAAATATCCTTAAAAAGCACGAGGATAACAGAGGGTCTTACGGTGTGGTTGCAGCAAAAAATAAACCGGCAAAAATGACTTTGAAAGATATGATAAAAATCATCTATTTGTTAATGCAGGTTGCAGAGGCCTAGAAACTCTGCTATAGTCTGCCTAGGCTTTGGACACCTATCGTTTCAGGAACTTAGTCTCCTTCAAATAGGCAAGATGACAGACACCTGTCATAGGTGACTTCTCTCTTCTTTCTCCCCAGAGCTGTCGGTGCTGTGCTGTGCATTGCTTTGTGAGAGTTTTAAATGCCCACACTGTTCAAAACCTACAGAGGAAGGCAGGGAGGAGTATTACCAGAAAGAATGGAAATGAGTGAGATTTCTTGTGGTTTGTGTGTATGTGATTTACACCATGAGATTAATCTAGAACAGAACTCAATTTTTTGGCTCCAACAAAGATGGAAAGAAAAGGTGGTATCTAACAGCAATAGGCAAAGTGTAAGATTACCTGCCCCTCCTACAAAAGAAACAGATATTCTTGATTTAAGGTGTTATGTCCTCAATACCACATGATGAACCTGTGCAATTCTCTTTTGAAAGAGCTGGTGATGAAAAAACACCATGACCTCAAGTGACGGACTTTATCCTCTTAGGAACTCCCATCCCCAAAAACTCTTTCCTGTCTATATCCAGCTGACACTAACAATTTGAAAGCATTTACTAAATAAATAAATTAATTTAAAAAAAAATTAGTAAGATTGAAAATCCTGGTTTCCTCAAAGGTCTAATGGCTTAAAAGGCAGACTTCAAGAAATTCTGTTAATAAAAAATTAGTTCTAGCTCCTTCTCTTTAGCAATTTGTTCTGGACGATGTTAGCTTGTTGATGGAATAACAACTAAACCCCACATTTAACAGAGCTGTGTATTGTCATCAAACAATATAACAAACCTATAAATCAAGGTGAATACTTTTTTTTTCTGTGCCTTAAAGACTCTCCTTTGAGAAGAACGACTATGTTCTCAAACTTTGAATACTCACACTTTGAGAACTTTAAGAAGGGTTTTAGACATAACTTCAGTATAACCTTTATTTTTAAAGAGTGAAAGAATAAAAAGAAAGATTTAGAAATGTGTTGGGTTTCCACAGCAAGGGTCTGGTGATGGGAGGGAGGGCCGGGGTGGCCTCTCTGCCTCCATGTCCAACATAGCCAATACCAGCCAGCTTCAAGATGCACCCATCCCTGCCCAAGGCTGAGAACCAAGAATAAACTTAAGCCCAGGAAGAAGTGAGTTGTGGGGCAAGATGTTTTTCAAGATATGTTTCACTTTTCATTATCCAACTCTGATTTTCATTGGTAATAAATTCAGCTAATTTTCCCTAAGTCAGATCTGTTCTGTCTGTGACAGTAATCGATGAGTGATTTCTCCCTGCGCTTATCAGCTCGTGAAACTTTTGTTATATTTTTCTCTCTCCTGTCCTGCTGAGGAGGGGAGTGATACAGAGGCTTTGATGGGCACCTGGCATCCATCTAGGATCAAAACACCATGAGAAAAGAAGGGAAAGATACAAACCAGCACTGACAGTGACCTTTCCTGCCAGAGTGGTTTCTGCCATGTTATTCTGACCTTGGTCACAGCAGAAAATGCCTCAGAAGCACAAGAGCTATTAGCAGAGAAAACCTGCCTTTGACTGAATCAATGACTAGCCTGAAGACTGTCTCTCCTTTGTTTGTGTATGTGTTGTTTGAGTTTCTGAAGCTTGATCGTACCAATAGGACTGAATTTTTCTGTAAAGATTGATGCTGCATACCAGATTTCCTCTGTTCATCATGAAAGCACTGGCATACTATTGTCACAAACGTGAAAGGACCTACTTAATCCAACTAGCATTGAATTCCCCACCAATAAATTTCAGGTGAACCTGCTGGTCAGAACAAAAAATCAAGAGCCAAGCAGATGCTGGGACTGAGTTTGAACTGAGGCATTGAGTCACTGGATGACCTTGTGGACATTCTCCTGACCTCCGTGAGCCTCAGCAATCCGACAGCACCGCTGGGGGAAAGGCGGGACCTTGTTGCACGCCAGATGCTGTGCCCAAGCCTTCCAGGCTAAGCTACAAAACAGCAAAATAAGCATGCTAATACAGAAATATTTCCTCAATGATTCAACTGACCCCTTTGACTTCTTCCTCAAAGGCTGAGAGTGACCAGGAAGTGAGTGAGGAACAAGGATGATTTCACTTGTTCTTGCTGGGTGGGCTCCACTCACCGTTTAGCTGCAGAAAATCCGAGTGGGATTGCCAAAAATGCCTTTATAAAATACATTGCCAGTGTTGGCAAGACAGAAAGTTCAGGCAGAAGCACCTGTGTGTGTGCTGAGCACAGCTGTACATGGACTACTAAATAAGTTTCCATGGTGTACGTGCCAGTGCTGCCAAGCTGAGCATGTCTGGCTGGAAAAGGAGGGAAAGGCAGCAAAATTCAACAAGGTTCAAATCCGTGGGAAACAACATCACTCACTGACATTTTTCAAAGACTTTCTGTACAGTCATCTCCTCTCTGAAAGTGCATAGTATCCCTTGTTCTCCATCAGTACCATTGGCTCTGCACTCCTTCACAGCTTATGCAACTTGTGATCTGACTTCCCCTGAGGAAACAGCTGTCCCACTGTGAGATATTATTGTCCCCACTACTTTATAGGCTACATTAATGTGAGCCTGTGGCTCTGCAGCACAAAAATACTGTGCATCCTCTTCAGAGAAAAATCACTCAGGTCAGTTAAGGAAGCCCTGTACTATTCAGTAAAAACTACCTATTGAATTAGACAGGATTAGAGAGTTTACATAAATTATTTTCTCATTTTACTTCACTAGGTTGAAGAAAATAATGTAGGCAATGATGAGCAGACTTTACCATAGAAACAGAACTCCACTTCTCAGCTGAGTGTTCTGATTTCTAGATTTGAGCATCTCAGAATCATGACCTCCTGTTCCTGCATTGCCTGTCATAATTTATCAGGACAGAAGAAAAATCCCTTTACCCAGAACACATCACAAAAGGCAATGACTGAAGGTACTGTACTGTGGTGTAGAAATTATGAGTTCTATCTTTCCTGAAGCAATACTGCAATGATTGGTAATTATATCAGAAGGTATGCCAGGACTGTTTTAAGTTTAGTCCAGTTAGATGTGATCTAAAGGTGTCTAAGAGGTCAAGTCCATGAGTATACTTTGTTTAGGGCACCCATTTTCTGAATCCCAAACAATTTTAATTCACCTGAGCAAAGGCAAGAAAGTTAATGAAAATGCTCAACAGAACAACTAATCTCCTTTTATAAAATTTTTATAAAAATTTTAAATGCTTTGAAGTTTTACTGTACAGCACTTTTAGCATAACAATGTATTCTTCCCAAGCAAGTTTTTGTGTGTTTAGAAAACAGGCAGAAGACAGAAAGTAAAACTGAAAACATACTCATCATGTAGAGATCTCTCTATAAAGTCAAGTCTATGTGGAAAGACTCACATTCTATTTGCTAGGCATCTAACAGTGCACATTAAAACTGAAACCATATCTGATGCTTTTCTCAATAGTAGGAAAATGTCCCTGTGGTTTCACCAGGATCACAACTGAATGCTGTCTTGGATTTAATATAATGTCTCCTTCTGTCTTTGACTTCTGTTTTATGTATCACAAACAGTAACAACTGAAAAATCTTGCTTCAAGTATTCATAAATATTAAAAATATGCTATGCCATTCTACAGAAGTGAAGCTTGTCCTCAATGTGATGCATTTCGCAATGTCCTTGAGTTACCTGTGTTCAGGATGTAACCTAAATCCACAGCTCTTGACCATTTTTATAGCTGTGAATGGTCCCTTGGCTCCTTTCACTCGAGCAGGAGTGTTAACCCCAGTGTCCTGGCTTACTTCCAGCTTACGTAATGATATTATGCTGCCTTAAATTCTCCAAGAAGTCCTAACTGGAGAAGCTATTCTTCACTTTCTCTTTCTTGAGAAACACTGCTAGCAGAAAATATCTACCAATCTGTGTCTGAGAGCAGGCCTAATTTCCCCATTGGAGTAAATGGTCTCAATCTATAAAATATAAACTTGTAAAGACATGCACATCTATGAGTCTGGTTTTTTGCACTGATTGCTTAGATATCGATAAATACTAATAAGTATATAGATAAATACACATGCATATATTTAGAGTTGTACTGAAATATTTTTCTTAGCGGAAGGTAATATTTTTCAGCTTAAACTGGTTATAGCATTTTCTAAGGAAATATGTAACATACAGAGCACAAAAAAACAAACCCTGAGACGATTTAATTAAGTGACATAAGATGCCTATGGCAGAAGTGGGAACTCAACCCAGGTCTCAAGATTTCAGCTTTCAGTATGACATCATTTCTTCCCCTGAAGGATCACTATGTAATGTAGTGCAAAATATGTTACAAAGGTATAGATATAAGTAATATAATGAAGAGTATGTAATGAAGAATATATGGTATAACAAAGAAATATAATGATCTAATCTCATCTCTGAAAAGAAATTTCTTTTGGAGGGAAAAGAAAGTACTGTAACTATTTTGGGGTAGGTGTCTGAAGAAGAGTGTTGAAGACTTGCCCACCAGTTATAAACTGGGTGCCTCAATCGTCACTTTGTTTCTGCCATTCAGTCACTCATTTTCACTTCATTCTACCCCTCTAATCCTAAGGAAAAAGCTGACATATTTACATAAGGCAGTCTTTACTACATTAAAGAAGACTACCACGCTACCTCTGTCAAAACCATGGAAGGGTGTGTTGGTCTTCTACCACTGAAACTGATTTCTATATATTTCATGACTCATTATTTGCACCTTGGTGGTGTAATAATATAGCAATATAGCCTTGTGGTTTTCGTTAGAGAGGGAGCATCACCTATGGTTTGAGACATCTCTACTCTCTCTCCATACAATTACTTTGCAAATATGTTGGCAGAGGGCAAGGGAGAAGGGACGGTAGATTTGTTAGCATTCACTATGACAGAGAACTTTGAAAAATCTGTGACCTAATGATTTTTCTGTTACAGACTATGTGCCCCTGTTTTTTCCATCTACAGAACTGTAATAATTTTTAATGAACTCATAAGAGTATTGTGAGGCTGAACATAGCATTGTCGTGGTTTGTAAAATACTTCGACATTTTTGGCTAAAAGGTGCTGTAAAAGTGTAAAGAAGCTAATTGAAATTACAGGAGTCAATTCCTAATGTGTATGTCCGTGTTTATGAGCAGATTTTTCACCTTGCCCTTGTGGAATTTGAGATATAAAAAACACACTCAGCCCCAAAGAACTTATATCCCAACAGAAAGTACAGATGAAAGGCCAGAAGAAGTTTAAAATTATCATCCCCATTTTACAGAGAAGGAACTCAAACATGAACAACATATTTTTTTTCAGGATGCACAGAAAAGGAGCAGCAGATGCAGGGATGTGAAGGCAGATGTCCTCAAGCCCATCCCAAGTGCTTGATATAGATGAGATTCTAGTTAGCACAGTTCCTCTACAATCTTCCCACTGCCCTGCCAGTAAGTATAATTACAGATTTTTACTGCTGTTAGAAAGGTAAAAACAGTCTTTTAAAAACCTACAGCTAGCCTGGAAACTAAATACAGCAGCCTGCTTTGTTTTATCACCTTCTTGTTTAGTTAACTTTTTTTTCCTCTTTTCTTTTTGTTGTCACATGGAGCTCATGAAAGTCCTTAGTTTTGATAGTGTTTTTTATTACGAGGGTTTCTTGAGGTAGCTGAAGTGGCTGAGAGCAGGGCTTGCTGAGGAAGTGCTCAGCCATGGCCCACTGGTTGATGTCAAAAGGCCAGCATCTGGTACCATTCTCCCGGTGCTCAATTGCTTCTTTCTTTCAGCTCTTTTCAGACCAAGGTACAACTTGAGAAGTGCACTTTGTGTTATAAAAGCCCTGATAGAATGGCAGCTTTATGTGCATAAATCTGTTCTCGCTGCCAACACCGCAACTTAGGCAAACAGCAACTGCAGCCACAATACCGGGAGGCCAAAATTTTCTAGGACTAAATTTGTCACCTCTTCTCTTGCAAGTAGCTGCCTACAGACCTGAATATGACCTTAAATTTGATTGTCCCATTGAACACAAGCTACAGAGAAAATTGAAAAGTGTTGATTTACTGCTGTATAGATTTTCTCCCTTTTTATTTTCTTTTTTTTTTTTGTGTATATTCTTGACAAAATTATATGTTTGCATTTAAATATTAAGGAAAAAACCTCAACTGAAGCAGTGACAGAGCCATGGTTAACTGTCAACAAATCTCTGTAAAACTCAACTGTCAGAATTTCCTAATCTGAACAAAGGGAGTTTAATTTTGATTTTATTGAAATATAAAAGTTTCTCAAATTAAAACCAAATGAATATATCTTTATAGTCAAACTGAGACTCTAGCAAGGCAGACAACCTCAAGTGCTAGTTCACAGAGTGGGGTCAGTACTGTTTATCCCCTGCCTTTGCCAATGTTTATGTTTTTTTGTAATCAGGGGAAAATCAGAGCCATGTGGACACCTACAGAAAAAAAACCAGTAGGTCTCAAAATGTTATTGGCAGGGTAAAATTTGTGATTTTCCCATGGCACTTTGATTTTTTGTCAACTTTGTTTCAGTTACGTTTTCACATTAATGTCTTCTATTTTGTAAAATCTTTTGGGCTGGAAACAAATTTTCTCATAGTTTTTATAGAACTGTTGAGCAGCCATTCCCAGGTGGAACTCCTATAAAGAAAAGCTTTATTTTAATCCACAGGCCTAAATCTAATATATAACCTCTCTATTCTTGTAAGGCATAGGTTAGCACAGCAGGTGTTTCAAGTTCCTGGGAGATGCATTAAATAGACAAATTTAAACCATGATTAATAACAATTTTTGTTTTTCATTTGGAAGGAGAGGAGAATATGAAATTTCAGTCACGTATATACTATAAACAGCTTTAGGATACAAATAACCTTCATAACACCTGCATGTGGGGAAACAAAGTAATATTTTAAAGTGTGTTTAATAGAACAAGTCAAAAAACCACTACTAAACGAAATATTGAAATGCAAGTGCATAGCAGTCATAATTTTTAAAAGAGGTACCCAAAATAATGAACAAACAGCCAATAACTAGAAAACCACCTGAAGAAGTGAATTCAAAGGGCTTATTAAAAATATCAAATTTACCTTTTAAAAGACCTGTGTAATTACATGCATCATGATAAAGCATGCAGGGAAGGCAAGGCAAGCTTGTGCTGTCTGGACAACCTACGGCTGTACACGTGCAGAAAACACAGCAGGTTCTCAAGGACATGGAAGCAAAAATGTTCAGGGCAGCAAGTCTGAAGGCAGTTTGTAATGCTCCATTTTGGACCTGCCAGCTTGGAAAATTTTCTAGTCTTACAGTCTGTCAGCAGAGGAGCTGAACACATCAAGGGTTAATGGGACATGCCACATGTTAAATGTTAAACCCAGCTGGCACGTTGCTTCAAACAAAGCCACCAGACTGTGGGATATGAATCCTGTCTTTACTGGTATCAACCCTCTTCCTTAAGCACCAAGAAAAGAAACACTTTTGTCCTCCATTCTTAGAGACTTGTGTTAAACACAGCTATGGCAGGCCTGAAGATGCACACCAGAGCTCCGAATCATTAGTTTGAAGGAAAAAAATATGATCTGTGAAGAAAGATAAAGGATTTTTGTTACATTTCTTTTAAGTCAGAAGAGCTAAACTCAGGGCAGATTCCAGAGTTTATTCATGTGAAAATCACTGTATAAACAATCTGAAGCTCGTCTGACTGTATTATGTGTGCTTAGACTGAGTACTGGGAGTGGTGTGTTTATCAGTTCTATACATGACAGGATGCTGATTTAGATAGTAGCTATAGACTGGATGCCCAGTTAATATCTAATCTTGATGTGTAAATCTTTTGACTGACTCATGGTTAGGTCTGTTGGAAAGACAATGTGTTCTAGGTTCTTGGAAGTCCCTTATGAGTCCAGTTAGTGATTATTTAACATCTTGGTTTCTGGTCCCACTTAGTCTAGTCTCAACACTATCTGTCAGTCGGAGAATTAATCATGGTGAGTCATCATTTACAAAGAGAAGAGTGTGGCTATCCAAGGAGGCTTCAGTGACTACAAGCCAAATCCCCAAACAAACCTTATGAAGTTACAAAAGCAAAAGCAATCGAGTTAAAACTATACCTGTGGTTTCCCCAGATGTAAAGGAGATTTTAAAGAGTGTATGAATATTGGCTTACTTTCAAGTAATGGAAACATCCAAGGGGATATTAAAAGAAAGAGTTTGGGGGAACTGGTGTCAATGAAATGTCTCCTCACTTTGCCCTCTGAAACCTAATGGACTCTTCTATTAAGGCAAGGAGACTTGTAACTGCTTAAAATTGTCTACTACCCAATATGCATTTCTCTTGATCCTATAAGATCAGTGATCCAATAGGATACAAAACTCTGAGTTATACTCATCAACATAAGCTGAGTATTCTGCTGGCTTTGAGTGTGAGGGGTACTATTTTCTCCACTGATACTTTTTGACATGAATAAGACATACTATTTTTTCATCTGAGTTGTGTTAAATAACTGAACAGTTACTTGTGGATGTTGGATTTGGTATGGGGAAGTAAGTCATGGTTCATAACTTAATACACATAGTGGATTTGAAATGGTCTCTAAAGAAGCTCAGAGGAAAACTCATATGCAAATGCTTATTGGTTTGCTTTACATTTGTGTTTGTAGAGAGAAACCAAGAAGCATACACAGCAAGAACTTGGTGTTTCTCCAGCTATCTGAACCAGTATTTCATTTTAAATATTTCCATGTGTATATGAAGCTGAAATATTTTTTATGCAAACAGCCATGATATAATTCTCTCTTTGAAGTTACTAGGCACAATAAATAAAAAAACCCACCAGAACAATAACATTGAGAAATTGACTTTAGAACATCTTAGGAAACAGACATATCTTTAGGGCAGTTAGCTGATGGGAAGGTATGGCAGGGAACACACAGCAATGACATGTAATATGTTTTCATTGCTCCCATAATATTTCAAGTGAGTAGAAGCTTAATGCAATGACTATGGTGGTATGGTGATAGTTAAAATGACAAAAGTGCCAACCTGGTGGACAGAAGTTCCAACCAGATTTACAGTGAGTCACACACATTCTTTAAGAACCTTTGGGTAAGGAGACATTCAGGCTGGCTTGAACTCCTTCATTCTTTTTCAACATTTACCATATAGAGTACATGGCTAGTTTACTATAGCATGGCCAGATCTTAGACTAATTATGACTTTTTCCTAGCTCTGATAAGTCCACAAGACCAGATGTTCAATGTAAACCCCACTCAGGCTACATGCTGGTGTTATAGATCACCCCACCTCCATATACCTCAGTGAAACCAGGTCAGCTTACACCTTACACCAGAAGCTGGACACCTTCATTTCGGCTCTGCAAAATGGATCAGGGAGCATATGCATTTCATTTTACATCCTGAGTTGTGGATCTGTCTCCAGGACGTCTGACAACACCCTTGATAAGTTAAAGATTTGGTGAGTCACGGTTGGTTACAGATTGAGTATCCCAAATCCTCCCTGCCTAGAAGGAGGATTGAGAAATGCCATGGACACAATGCCCATCTGTAAAGAGTAATAAAGCCTCAGCTGTTTATGTGAAGATGGATGTTCCCACTACCGTGTTGCTGATGGCTCCATTCTGCAAGATGTCAGCAAAGCACTTGAGCGCTTGTGACTTTCGTGAAGAATGGACAACAGAATTTCTCATCTGCTAATACGCTTTGTGCTAAAAACCAATTTCCCTTGAAGACATTGCTGCAAAGTTCTTTCACTCTGTAGATGACTCAGGCACAATGAAAAGTTTAATTTCAATTAGGATTTTTGAAGGATAGGGTTAAGAAGTAAAGGAAAATTTTGGGCTTAAGGTTAGAAAAATTTTGTCTTTGGTGTTATTCCCATGTGATCAATGGAGATATAGTAGGGGTGAGTTTTACTTGGCATGTTTAGCCAACACTTCATCAAAACTAATTTTCCTACATTTAATCACCCAACCAGCCCCTTTCAGTTTTTATGGTTAAAAAAAAAGGGAGATGGTGTCACTGACATCATAGATTTTCTTCTACAGACAAGGCAGGAAATTTCACCTCACTTCTAACTTGCTGTGCAATAATCACAAAGTGTCACTTTGTTTATTAACTCTATGTTAATGTACAATTGCAGTGTGAAAATGACCCCACAGTCATAGCAATCACTGGCAGGTTAGGTTTGGCTTAAATAATGCCCCTTCCTGCACTGAAAACAAGTGCAGCCCCATCCCATTGCCAAACCCAACACCCTGCTGCTAGAGGCAAGCTGAATGTTGCACCAGTGTGACAGGAGGTGAGCAGGGGAATTTCTAAGTGATATTATCAACTCTTAAGAGAAAGACATCTCAACGAGAGCTACAGGGTTTTGGTGGTTACATAGACTTTGCAAAGCCAGCTCTGGAAATAGCACATAGTATTTACTTCAGAAATCAAAGTAGGGATTTGTTCTTATGGTTTTTCCAATTATCATACTAGATAAATTTATGAAGACGTAGTGACACAGGAAAAAAAGTGTATTTGCTGTTGTGAAGATGCAGGAAGGCACAGCTGGGTAAGAAGCACCAGAGACAATTCTAAGTGTCAACATCTACGTTGTTTGTAAGATACAATGGTATCTAAGATAACTGTAAGATACAATTATCTTACAAACTTGTTAGGCTTCACATTAAAATTAGTTGGATTTTTGTCGCCTAACATTTGATTTTCATTTTTTTTCATCATTCTGTTTGGTATTTTGTTTCTATTGTTTCAATGGTAGATTCCAAGCACAGTGAAGTCAAGATACTACTAATTTTTCTTTCAGAAATTCATGGAATAGCTGTTTTTGAAACCTGACATTATCATTAATTCAATAGGTAAAAATACAATTTAAACAAGGGAATTACATCTTTTTACGCTTATATGAAACATCTGCTCTGAAATTCCAAAAAAAATCTTAAATTTGCTGCATTACAGTTGGTACTTACATAAGGAAAATAGAAGTTAAAATAGCACAAGAGACAATTTCTAAGCATGTAGAGTGAATCAAATATGCTGTTTCCTGGAACCCTGATTCCTCAGCTGGCTACTAAGCAAGACATAGTAGAGCACACCATGGCTCTGCACTGTTCCAGGCGGATGTGCTTCCTTTCCAAGGAAAGCATGGTAAGGAAAGATGTACATTTGAGTGTCATCTTTTTTTATATGGCTCTGATGTTTTAGACAGAGACCATATTAACTCTGTTTTTCCAGATTTTGTTTATTTTATATTTTTCCTAATACCCAGAGAAATTTCTCATAGGCATTTAAGCCATTTTTCAGATTAAAATTCACTTTTAAAAATTGCTTGATCCTGTGGGACTGAACTCCAGCCATATAACACAGTTGACTGATTACCCTTGAAAAATATAGTAATCAGATGGGTTCCTAAGAGTTTAATGTTTGGCAATACATATGTTTCATATTCCTCAGGACCCCATTTGAAGAACCCTTCAAATTTTATCCTAAGATTTCTATTGCGCCTTTCTGAATATTTCTGTGACAAAAGAAGTGTTAGCAACTGTATCTAAGGGTCTGAAGTAAAAATGTGATTCACTGCTCTATGTAGGGTAGTGATATTTATACAACCACAAATATCTGGGTAAACAGAGTCTCAATTTTAGAAGTCTTAATTGTTTGTGTTTGCCTTTGGTCATTCCACTGTAAAATGTGACCATAAATTGCACATGTCCTGAGAGTAAGGTGTATAGCTTAATATTTTATTTGCTTCAATTATTCACCATTTTTTGCTTTCAAATTTACATTGTCACTACAGCTCAATAACTAGGTGATCATCATGATTTATCTTTATGGTTTAGAAAGCTTGTTAAAAGTCTTTGTCCAGAAAGAGCTAAGTGATTTTTATAGACTTTCATTTTAAGTTTCAGAATTGTTGGCTTTTTCACATTTTTAAGTGAACGATTGCCTCCTTTTTCTCAGGATCATTTTCATTTCTAAACCTAGTCATCTACAGCTAGCCACCCATCTTCTAAGCATTTTAAGAAGTCAGAATTAATTTCAAGAAACACTGTAAAAATATCACAACAAAGATTCTTCATTTATCCAGCTGGACTTCCAGTATGAAATTCTAAATATATTGGCCCAAAGCTTTTGACCAAGCTTAGAGAAAAAAGTTCTACAAAAATTGCAAAAATTATCACTGTAAGAGAACTATATTCCTCCAGGCCTGATCTTGAATTCCAGAATTCCTCCCACTGGTAGCATGCAAAACTCTTTCAGATGTGTCTCCCCATGAGTACCTTGGCTCCGGATTTCAATCTTGTCCCAGCAAAGCTTACTTGAACCATACACCTGAGTCCCTTCAGACCATCACGGGTCACTATCCCTGGATTGATGGCAATTAACACATTCAGTTTCTCACTTGAGCAGCTACACAAATATCTCTATATTCATCAGAGGTAACTGGTAGTAAATGCCTGAGCAACTTCAGGTCACTGCCATCACCAGCTGCTTGTTGGCCGTGTGATGCCACAGGCTCCCGTCTCTGTAACCTGCTTGAATAACAGTGCAGGAACCTGCAGCCAGGGAACTCAGCTGCGCCTGAGCTTGGCAGGGAGAGAAGATGGGGAGCTAAGAAGGATAAATGGGGTGGGTAATAGGGCTGTACTGATTTTCAAGAGACAAAACAGTTCAGAGAAGTTGACAGAATGGTATTGGGAGTCTTCTTGGGACAAGAAGGGGACAGGGCAGAAGATCGTCTTTCTCTACCTGTGTGCACACACAGCCCCCAAAATCTGACCGGACTCAGGTCCTTTGTCACTGGAAATGCCAGGAGATCCTGTGTTAGTGTCTGCTGTGCTGCTGCAGAATCCTGCATTCACATAGCAGATGCAGCCCTTTCCTAAGAAAAGGGTGTGCTATCTAATCCTTCTCACTTGCTGCTGCTGATCTTAGACTACAAACCTCATTCTCAACAGAGGGGGAAACAGTTTCATCCGTTCTAATTCTCCTAAACTGTTTATTCTCTTAGGCAAAATAATCAGCTAACACACCTGTGGAACACGAGTGCAGAGCAGGGGAAACCCAGCAGGGAAATTCCCTGCAGCCACGGCTGCCTGTGCTTTCACTGAAGTGTGCCCAGGGTGTAATGGCACATTAGGTGGGCATTGATCTCAGCCAGTTTATGAGGTCTGTTACAGAATTGAATCACCTGCTGCTGAATCCCATGGAGCAGAAATTGCTACTTTCTAAGCTAATCAATTTTCAAATTTGCTTCCAGTTGTGACAGATGACCTCACTGAAAATCAGTTTACCTAATTGCTAACACTCACTAAGGGAAGAGAAATCAATCTTTATATCTCTTTATTTGCCCTATTTTTATTAATATTTCTCACAGCTTCCATTCACATTGCTGCAACTGGGAAGACAGGCATTATGAGAAAGCTAAGATTGTTTAATTGTCTATTCCAATTCAGAAGTCAAGAGGGGTAAAGGAAATTGATGACTGCCACTGTTTCACTGACAGGGGAGTTGAGAATTTGTATTCATTGATTTGTGCAGCTTTCCAAAATCGTCCATCTTACTGTCACAGTTTACCATCTATATCAGACCAAAATACAGAGATTTTTGCATAAATAGACTGTTTCTTGATTGTTGTGTCTAATTACAGACCGTTCATTTCCCAGTTTGTAACTGTAAAGGCAAGTCTTAACAAGAGAATGGGCACAAAAAGTGGTGGAAAGGGAAGACTTGATGCCCATGTAACTTTTAAAAGTGGATAGCAGGAGCAATTACACATTGCCTCATACATCTGTTCTACATCACTTTCATTATAAGAAGTGGAGGTTGGTTTTTTTTTTCCTATTTTCAAGGTAGGTTTTATGTAGAGATGAAAATGCTTAAGGAATAATCTATAGAAGAACACTTCAAACTGAAGAAAATACAGAAGCAAAATAACTGAAACAGGCACATCCTAAAAAAAAAAAAAAAGAAAAGAAAACCAAAACAAACAAACAAACAAAAGACTTCTAATTGTTTGGGTTTTTTTAAAAAAAGCTCCTCACCTGTAATTACAGGGACCTTTTTCTGGTACAAAATAGTATCTCAGTTTGAACCCTCCCTAATTCTGATGGCATTGAATTCTGAGCAGATACCTCTTCAAAGCAAAGTGACACATGGATATGTGATATATATATTCTATGTGATAGGATAAATTACATAGCAATGTACAATACAAATAAGCTCTGAGTACCATGGAAAGTTGTCAATATTTTTTATGGTATTATGAAACATGTAAAACTAAGAAAATTTACTAAAAGCATGAAAAAGGAAAAATTAGGCATTTAGTGCTAATTCAGTATAAAAGTCATGCAGGCCTAGCCAAGCTGTTTCTCAAAGCAATCAACACAAATTAAGTAACTATTAAGTTCATCCTACACTGACTCAAAACAGCAGGCAGGGAGAAAAGGATGTCTGTGCAGCTGAGTAAGGGACAGTCCAGATTTTCATTTTGCTATGTCAGCTGGCTCAGAAACAAATCTGCATTTCCTCCTGGGAAGATACAGATGTACTTTTTAAATAACAAAATAGCCAATATGTCTCTAAATATGATTATCATAACCACATATAACTTGTTGTACAACTAAGACCAGCTTCACAGGTAGGGCAGAAAGCCAGAAAATGTGGTGAACATATCCTCTTCCTCAACCTTTGACCTACAAGTGTGATGTTTATCTTCATGCTGACATTCCTAAAAATCTATATTTCCCACTTGAATCAAGCTACCATATATTGAGAACAGAATAGCAAGTTATGTTCTTTTGGCATTTTAGAAGCATTTTTTTGTTGCACACATTGCCTTGCTTTTGCTTTCCTTTTGGATGCCTCTGTCCTCATTGAGTCCACAGTTTATTTCTAACTGTGTGACTCTGCAGCCATTCCTGGTTACATGTTAGAAAGAATCCCAAGGAAACATTGTGGCTTGTGGTTTTGAACGTCAGTTTTACTATGTCCCTGAAGCTTAGACATGAATGGCATGTTGACCTTTGAAGTAGCATTGTTCTGGGACATGGCTGAGATTTTCTACTAGAGTAAGGTTTGCCTTTAACAGAAGAGGAATGTTCAGATAGACTGATTGGTACTTGGCCCCTGGCTGGGCTAAAAGTATAACTTTCCCTCTCAGGCCTAATTCCTAGCACAGGAATGCACAGACAAAAGGAAACACAATAGGGAGATAAATCTAGCAGAAGTTATTCCAAGCAACTTCATAGAAGTTTGAGCTCTAAATTGGAAGACATTCTTCTTCCCTTGGTTATTTAATCCATTTTTGACTGTGCCTAATATATCATTAAACTGCTATTATAAAATTTAAATGGATTGGTGAGTGTGTTTTTCCTGGGGGAAATGTTTTGTGAAAGCTCCAAAGTAATTGGATAAGGTGTAGCTTATTTGCTTTAGAATTCTCTAATCAGCATTCATATGGAACTCAGACTCCAAAATATTTGGACCCCCACTGGAACAAGGAGAAGTGTTGTAGGAACAGAAATGGCCTGGTGACCTCATAACAATTTTTAATATTCTTAAGTGTTGCTTCCAAGTACTAAAGTCTTTTGAAGAAGTGTCTAACTATTTTTCTATTATATATGGGGATAAATTCAATTCTTAATGTATCAAAGCAGGGGTTCTCCTTCAGTGAATTTCATAATATGGAAAAAGCTAATTGAATTAAGCAATTATAAAAGGTACTAGAGCAAACCAATGAAACCAAACTCATCTGCTATTGAGAATGCTCAATGCCACTGTAATTTTCCCATCCCATTTCAAAAAGTCTTCAGAAATGAGATTTAGTCAATGTTCATGTAAATTTAGATTTCAAATAGGAATTCCAACAAAGTAATCAAACGTGGTGGATGAACTCCTATCAGAAAGTAAAAGGATACCATCCAAATACACTAAATACTTGTAATTGTTTTCTGAGGAGCACTAATGAATCTGATGGTACACAAGATAATGATCTGAAATATTAAAGTCATTTCCTATTAGCATTGCCCTTCTTCCATTTCCCAAATCCCAGGAACAACAAATACCCTACTTAAACCCAACATTGCACTGCAGGTATGTGACCTAAACCACCAGAAGAACAGAAAGTGAAACTCATCTGGAAGAAAGAGAAACAGCAGTGTATGGAATGACAGCAGAAAGAAAGGACCCCTAAAGTATTCCCTTCAGAGCCACAATAGTTCAGAAACTCACCTTATACAAATATCTTCTCAATTAAAAAAAAGGAAAAAAATAAAACAGAAATGATGTGGTTTTGCAAACACCTATTTTAAAATTAGTAGAATGATGCAAAGATGTGATGTGTAGGGGGAAAGAGAAATCACTGATTTCCTTTTCCATCTACATATAATCACATCCTTTTTTTCTGAGCACAGTCAGTTGAGCCTTAGGCTGCTAATTCTAGGAAATACTTTCCCAAGAGTTTGCTGCTCATGAACCAAATTAAATCATCAAAATTCACTGAAATGGAAGAAATATCAGAAAAAGAGGCCATTGACTCTTCAGTGTTAAAGAAACCTTCAGCTGCAGCATTTTCAATAAGCTCCAGATTGGGCAACTGTGGCTATAGCTTTGGTGTAAAAGTACTTCCCTTCTAAAGACAGAGAAAATACAAACTTGCTTACAAAACTAAACTCCACTGAAAGATAATGGTCTGTCACTAAATACAGCAGCCCTGATCATCAATGCATGGTACTATGGAGGACAGTGAATCTGTGACCCTTTCTTCTCACAGCCTCAGTACCCTCTAAATTAATGTTCTTTTCCCCCTCTTTCTCATCAGAAAGATAATGAGGAAACAGAATATTTGCAAAGGAGAACTGAAAATACTACTTTCTCTGAATGTAAAATAACCTCTGTTAGAGAACTGAGTTTTTAACATTAGGATTTTTAAAATGAAAAACCCCAAGCAGCAACTAGCTTTATTCACTTCCATCTCTGCAAATGGTACAAAAGTCGACCTGACTTATGCTGACTTTGAAGCTCTTTTACTCTCTCATACTGATGAGAAATAAAGCTGAAAATCAGAAATGTTATCATCTCTGTATAAACTGTTAGAATAAAACTTATTTTTACTATGACTTCAAAACTAGACTCATATCTGAAGGAATCTACAGAATGGGCGTCAAGATTTTTTTCATTAGACATTATCTGACTATTGACAGATTTCAAAATCACATCATGATTTTGACTGGAATCATGGAATATAATCTCGCCAAAAAAAGATGCATCTGTGTAAAACATGGATTATATATTATAATATTTGTAAAATGACAAATTATCTACTGCAGCTTTATTGGAAAATACTAATATGTAAAACTGGAAAAGTGCAACTGCTGCTTAGAACAGTTTGAAAGGAATTGTTATTACTGGAGTTCAATGGGTGTCTCCTAAAGCTCTTGGAATTGAGTGTAGTATCATACTAAGCATAGCAAAAACCATATGATGGTGAAATATCTGTATTATCTTTTTTCCCCATAAATTATCATGAACATACCAAAATGATATGCATACAAGAGAACAGAAGGCGAAACACAGTATCTACTATGCTGCTGTCATGAGTGACATTTTAATTGGCTTACAAGTGAATGGGGACTGCAGTATGTTTAGACTTAATTTCCACATGTACAGTACAGCCATTACAACTAGACTTTTCTACATCTGGGAATTAGTTTATAGCATCGCAACGGCTCATCTGCTCTTCTGCTGTCTTTGCCATGAACATGAGTCTTGACAAAGAAGCTGTGGCTGGAAAAAATAGCTATCAGATATTAATGTAGTCCCTTTAGGTATCCTAGCAGTGAACACACCTCTGTAAGCAGAGGGAAGTCACAGTGCTTAGAATTGGAGCCAAGTAAAGCAGACTTTGAGTGTGGCTTCTTGTGCTGGGAGGGGAAAGGCAGAGTGGGTGAAAGGTACAGTAGGTACAGCAGCACAAACACACAGCTGGTGCTGGAATCCACCTCATGAGGATTTACTGCTCTTCCATGCAGCTTTCAGGGCACACACCCTGAACAAAGGCCATCTGCATTACAGCTTGATGGGACTTCTCCAGCAAAGTTCCTTTCCTATCCAAAAATAATGATTTGCTAGAATAATTTTTTTATTATTATTACTTGTAATGAAAATGAATAGTTTTTGAGAAGATTTTTGTTTGAAACTTTTCTCAGATAGATCCACCACAGACTATCCCAAAGGAGTATGTTTGCCTTGACTGTACTTTAACTTAGACAAAACATGAGGATAGAGAATTAATGCATGTGCCATTGTCCAATGAAGATAATTTTGTATAAACATGCAATAACAAACAGAAAGACAGTATCTCTCCAAGGACATAGAGTGCACAGAGAGCGATATCTTTGGAGACACTTCACAAACAGGATTTTACCTCATCGTCCTCTTCTTGAGGGAGCACCATGAACCAAAAAAATGGATGAGATTTGAGCTTCAGTCTCCCACATTCCCTGATACACAGAACAGTTACCCATAGAAATTTCATTTTTATATCCCCATCAAGCCATCCGGCCTATTTTCCAATATTTAAGTATTTGCACAAACCAAAAGAATTGCAATAAAAACAATGAAAAGAGACTGATTTTATTCTGAGTTTTATTGGAGGCATGAGAAAAATAGAGTTTTGTTTTGCTTTTTAATCAGAGGTGATCTTTATAACAATTGGGCTATATTAGAGCATTAATATATCAGTATTTTTAGGAAAATAAGGCCATAGGTTTTGAGGATTTCTTTTTCCTACCCTGTTTTTTCTTTACAATATTTGATTTAGCATGATGAAGGAAATAAAACAAACCTCTAAACCCTGAAACCTTTCAGAAGCCAGCATTCTAGTTTTCCAGCCAGCCCTCATCCACATGGAGGCCAAATGCTCTTGTCATATTATTAGTTCAGTCTGCACAAGAGGTTGTGGTTCCCTTGCTAGAGGAACTCTGCTATGAAATGTAGTGCCAGAAAATCTGACAAGTGCCTTCCGTCCCAGTACAAAATTTTGGAGAGAGGAAGCCCAGAGCAGAAGGCTCTCTGCGGGTTTGCATCGTGCTTACAATTCTTTGTGGTGTGGTTTGAAGAGCGACAAAGTTGGGATATTTCAACAGCCCTTCTCCCTCTCTGTCTCCTGCAGTTTGCACAGCAAAGACAGAGAAAACCTAGCAAAGAAGAAGAAACCGGTGTTGTGGCTTTTCTGCCTTTTCTACCACCTTAGAACGAGGTCTAGCAGCAAATACTTGTAGACCATGCATTACAGCCAGTGTCTGGAAACATGTATAGAGAAGGTTTTGGAAGTATAATAAACCCAAATATTTCGTGAGAATGAGTGCTCAGTTTCAGATTTTGTCTTAAACAGCATCCAACAATACGATATGTGTGGGTTTCTGTTATTGTTACTTGCATTCCCCCTTTCCCCCTCACTTCATTCAAAAATACCTGACAAATATCTTTAATGCTTCTTTCCTCTTTCAGGTAAGTATATTAATAGTCAGATTGAGTACCATGAGCACAAGCGTTAGATCTTGGGAAGATGATTGAAACCCTAATAAATTTGAAGCCGTTTTCAATTAGTACAGAGGAAATTTACTTTGTGAGCCGTAACTTGTTTTATTAGTGCCCTGGAGGGCAATTTAGATTGGAAAAATCAGGACATCATTGTTTGCCAAAAAAAGAAAGCAGATACTTAGCTTTCGTCTATAGTCTGGGATACAGCCATGAAAATGGGACTAAAATATAATTGAGTATCAAAAAATATTTATAAATTGGGGTCAATCATAGTTCCAGAGTGTTGGAAATGACATTCAACCCATCCTAAAGTGTATGGTTATCTTGGAAGTTTGCCGCTTGCTAAGATACTGCTTTTTTAAATCAACACAAAATAAAACCTTTATATTACACTTTTAATAGCCTCAATTAAGATATGGAAATAGTTGCTCAAGGAAGCAGGAATCCTTTTAAAATTTATCATACCTTTCAAACTTTAGTCACCTGTGTTTTCTGTGGGGTTACATCATATCATCACTCTCTATTTTTCTTGTCTCTTATTGCTCACGTTCTCAGCTAGCCAGAAATGAGAAACTTACAATAAAGGCATGGAATAGAGAGAACTAAGTACAGGTTATGTATTAGCAGAAGCAATCCCTTGTAAAATTACGAATATCAAGGTCAATTTCTATTACTGCAAAATTTGTTCTGCCAGTTGCAGTCTGGCCGGTAAGGTGAAGGAGAGGATACACCCAATAAAACAACTCTTAATATGCCTTTGCTTGATGTATGCAGGCATCAGCTACAAAAGTGTTCCTTGTGTATTAACCTGCCTTGACCTCATCCACCTGAATAAAGGGCTCTTGCAGTGTGGTCTATAATTTTTCAATACTTTTTAATCATACCCACATCATTGCCTTTCACACTTGAGCAAGCTCCTTCAAATGATGCCAAACCCAGATTCAGCAGCACTGGAGTATGGCTTAAACACTTAGGGCTAAATTATCATAACTCTTTCTTGGTCATGTAAGAGAGGGAGAAATCCCCTCTCCCTTTTCTCCCCACTGTGGATGTGACTCCAGGGGTAAAGGACAGGAATATGAGAAGACCCTTGTGTACCTTGCTCCATATGCAACAGCTGATACATGGGGTGAGAAAAGAATTGTCCAAAAAAAAGAGTGAAGTGCTTTAGCGTTTTCAAAGAAGCATATACTGGAAGGATGCAAATCTAAACAAGAATTTGCACCATTTAATATCAAGTTGCATCTGTACAAAAAGCACAGTGTAGTTAGGTAAAAGAGGAAGCTCCAAAAAGAATTCAGAATATCTAAATAAAGCTAATGCTCAAAGCCAACCTCAGTGGGAAGAACCTATACAAATAGTGATTGTGTCTACTCCAGAGTTCACACAAGGAAAATTATCTCATTGTCAGTCACAATTCCTATAAGAACAGGAACATTAAAAACCAGAAAGGCATTGGCCTCACAGATTTTCTTTCCCATCTGAAGTTTTAATTTAAAAAATATATGCTGGTCAAATCAATCATAGGTGCAGTAACTGAGCTCTCATACCTGAAACTATTTCAGACATCCAAGTATCCAGACAAGGGCTGAACCTGCAAGAGTGGTCTCTTGTAAATGACGTTTCTTCCAGAACAAGAAGGCTACCAGGTATGAAAACAACAACTACAGTTCAGCGCAGTCGTGTATTTACCATCCTATCACAATTCACATGATGGGCATCTCTGACCCAGAGGCAGAAATACCAGCCTCAACTCCCAGCTCCATAGGAGGAAGGGCCCTGGTGTGGCCATCCACTGAAATGTCCCAAATAAATCAAAATGCACAAACAATGTCCTGTTGTGCCAGGTCCCATCTCAGGAAGCAGGCGCGACATTGTCAGGACACAAATCAAGGACTGAAACTGTAGGGCACATCAGGGGCTTCACCTGTGCCTGATTACAAGCATAGTATCTGTCTTCAGCAGATCAGCAGTGTCTGGATGAACATCTAGCTGAGAAAATGAAACAAAACCAGTATTCTAATTCTTTATAGTATTCTGAATTTTCAGAATACTACTTAGGCCTTATGAGGAACATATTAAATTTGCACAGAACTCTTTATCCCTGGGAAACAAACAGGAAGGGACTATTAACTTTAACTTATTTAAATGCATTTCAAAAAAAAGGAAAAAAAGAGAAAAGAAAAAGAACAAAAGATCTTACCTCAAACAGATACAAGTGTTTAATCGTCAATGCAAAATTATCCAGTTTGATTGATGTTTCTTTTGATATTCCTGAAGGAAAATAATTTTATATTTAAAAAATACAATCAGTTTACAGAAAAAAACCACATAAAAGTTTATCTACTTCTGAACAGTAAATAAGAATGTAATCAATTACCACAGCATAGCTTTAAAGCATCCAAAGTCTTGACTATGTAACAGGGACCATTCTAAATTCAATAAGATTTAGGAAAGTGCATGGCAGGGGTCTTGTGATGAAACACAGTCATATTGCACTTATATAAAGTATCAGCCTTTCTTGCTGTAATGAAGTGAAGTCATCTTGTTTTGCAACTGGAGTTTGTTAGGATTGTCTCATTAATGGAAAGAATAATGCAACCCAACAAACCTCCTCCATGATCCCCCAACCTCTAAATGCATTAATTTTTATTGGAATGAAGTTACATCTCCTTATAAAGGCAAGCCTAGATGGATGATATTGAAATAAGTTAGTTCCACTATTTGAAACATTAAAGCACAATTTTACTGTGGCCCACTCGGTTAATCTCCCTTAAGAAAAGGCCAGGGAGCGAGGGGACCTTCATCTGGAGAGGGGACAAGCAGGTCTGCAGGAGTGCAGCACTGCAAAGAGAGCCCCGTGGCAGAGCAGCCAGCAGGAGCACACGCCAGGGAAGAACCTCCTCTGCCTGCAGCCAGAGCTCTGCAACACAGAGTGCCTGGGGGCCAGGCAGAACTTCTGGGCACTTTTTGGACTTGAATGTCTACTCAGACACATATGTGGGCATCCACAAAGGCAACCTCCAGCTAAGGAAGTTGACCAGAAAGTCAAGTTCAAGTTCGAGTAGCTCAGAACAGTTAACTTTAAACTTCATCTGTAAAAGAGACCCACACTTCCCTGGAAAAACTCAAATAATTGACATTTCTACACCTATATGAATGTCTGTTCTCCATCCAGTCTACTCCTTTTTATTTTTAACCTGAAAATGTGCAAGAAGGTAAGGTAAATTAAAAAAAATACTTAAGAAATTCTGCAACTCATTAACAAGAAATTTGCTCACATAAATGGACTTTTCAGGTATTGGCCCAAACTTACTCCTGTGATGCCCATCACATGAACACTGACACCCTGGGCTGTGATTTCCTGCTCTGGAACCTAGAGAACACCCATGTTGTCAAGATGCTAAAGGGTGACAGGGCTATGGATGAGCAGAGAAAAATGCTTTTCAATACTCTCTGTATGGAATGTATCCATGAAAGATCAAGTCCAAATGGAATTAAACCCAGTTGGATCTACAGTTGACTCATTTCACTGAACATTTCAAATTAAAGATTTCTGTTTGGAACATATGGACTGTGTTGGTTAATTTTGTTATATTTCTGATGGCAGATGCTATTGGGACCCTACAGATATCTAGGATACAGTTTGTAATTTAATATGTGCTTGCACAATGCCTAACATTCCTTGGCAAATAAGCTAGCAACATTCTCATGTAAAATTAAGCAAGGTCTTGTTTGTTACACGCTGTTCAAAAAAAGTTTCTATGTTTGGATCATGATTTACAGCTTAACTGAAATGCTCTGGCTTTCTAAACGTGATTGACACAGGAGGAACTATGCTACAATATTTTGAAATAAGGAAGAAACAAATGACATTACAGGATAATTTCCTTGTGCAAATGTATTATAAGAAGTTTGTTGAGAGATATTCTAGCCTCTAGTTTTAAAGAACTGGCAGAAGAAAACTCATCCAGTGGAAGAAACCAGTGCTGCGATCTTGCCCACATCAACAGGCAAACAGAAGTCAACACACACAATTAAAGTAATTAGGAAAAAATAGTTTCAACATCTCAAAAATAAGAGTTGATCTGCAACCTAGACTGTCAGTGATTCAAAACGAAATAAATTATCTTATCTGCTAAAGGGAAAAATAGCTGCTGATTTGCTCTCCAGAAGTAATCATTTTTTTAAAGTTTTTTTTTGTTGTTTCTTTCCTACTAGTGTTCTTCTTTGCAGGCTAAAGACAAATTTCAGACCTTATTCTGCGCTGTGTTAAAACCTGGACAAAACCCAGTGAAGGAAGACATTTCAATAGGCTGTGGAAACAAGACCCAAATTTGGTGCAAAACCATCAAACCTAACAGCCCTAGATGTGAGGAAGCTAACAGACCACTTAAGAAATAAACTGATACAGAAGCCATAAAAGATACCTCTATGGATTCTTACGTTTTATCTTCTCTTAACCTGATTCTAAACCATACTTTGGGAATAAAACTGAGAATGTCCAGAGTATTAAAATGTTTACCATCCCAATTCTGCTAGAATTTTCCTAGTCACTACACAAGCTCTATAACCATACTGCTAATCCAGTCGTCTCTGTATGATGCTGTACAACCCCTACCTCAAAAAAACCTGTTTTTAAACCACTTCATATTCAAAGTTTCTCTATTTCCTGTAGTATGTATGCACTTAACTAAACTATTGACTTCCACATGCAACAGCTGAATAAAGCATATTCTTAATTATAGCAGAATTTGAGTGATACTGAAATATTATTATTATGATACTTCTGTCACAGCTCTGTCAACACTTTCCTGATATATAGTAGCAACTGTATTTTTAAATTTTTATCATCTGCACAGAAGAGCATTCTCCATGCAAAAGTTTCAGATTAAAATTCTGTGTTAAAGAGACTATGCTTTCTAAGATCAGATGTAGAAAAGTCTGTAGCTTATCTCTAAGCCACAAATAACCAATTAAATAAATTAAATGATTTGCCGTTGAGGGTTTTTTCCTATTTTTTAAACTGACTTTCTAGCATCACAGAAAATACTCTAAAAAAACAAAAAGAAAATGTCAAGCTTTTTTAAAGATTCTCAGGAGGGGCATCAAAAGTTTAAGCACCCAACATTTTTAATCCCTGGTGAAAGTCAGATTGCAGGTGCATGCACTTCTTTCTAATGCATATGAAGTTCAATCTAAACATCACAGTAATAAATAGATCAAGTACCACTGATTTTCATCATTACTAGTCACCTCGCCAGGACTGGCAACACTCTTGTACCTCTTTCAGGCATTTTACTTAAAAAGCTTTTTAATGTCTCTGACATGGTGAAGTGAAGATTAACCCACCTACCCACAAGTACACACACACAGGTATGCAGAAAGAAAAACTAATTTTTATTTAAAAATTTGTGGGATCCTCACTACTTTTTCCTTGTGTGCTCCCTCCACTTCAGGGCCAATCACAGGAGCCAAGCTACCTCCTGCTGTTTTTTACAGCTGAGGTTTCTCAGTCCTTTATAGGCACCGTTTGACCCCTTTCCAGCTGGCTCTGATAATCAAAACCGAGCAGCCAAATCCAGCTCTATCTCCCTGCATCCCTAACGACTGCTCTAGGACTGAAAGGAGTAGACCACCCTGTAGAACCAGCAAAAATTTTAATGGGAAATTCTGTTCACTTTATTATTTCTTACAAGAGAAAAGGAAGAGAAAGAGCAGAGAAGAACCTTTGTGGTTGTGATTAGCTTTTACTCAATTGAAAGTCTAATTTGGAAATAAATTGTTGAACCATGAATTTTTGCAGACATACAGCAATTTTAAGTTAAGCAGATATTTCAGATACACTTCACTAGGTTAATTTCATCTGTGGATTACTTCACATATGAAGTGTTAGTTTAGGTAGCTCTTTTACTAACAAGCATATACACACTTGAAATAAATAAATTTGGATGAAACTTGTCTTCATCTTTCCTTGTTTCAACTTTTTTTTCACTCTATGATAATTATATTTCACATGCAATATATGATTGGAAGGTCTTAGTGATAGGTAAGAGAGAATTCCATGAGCTCACATTCTCTGAACTACTGAGCCTGAGGTGAGACAGGAGCTCCTGGAAGGAGAGACTGTTTCCTGAGAGCAAATGAGCGAGTCCATACCTATGCCACAAGCTCAGAGAAGTTCTCTGGGTTGATGGAGGAAGCATGAGAAGGGAGACTCAGTTCCTAGCATGGACTTCTTAAAAACACAGAGAGCAGACATGGGAAAAAATGGAAAAGTGTATTTGTCCCCGGTAACTGGAATCCCAGTGCTGACTGGGAAAAAGATCTTGTTCTGAAAACTATACTGGGCAAGAGGGAGATTTCAAACCATCTTAGTTTAATTTCCTTCACCTAAGATCTATTAACTTTCTCCAAGTCTTTTTTTTTTTCTTTCTTTCTTTTTTCTTTTTTTTTTTTAAAGCAAATGCAGCTTTGAAGATGTGAGATGTTTTTTCCTCACTCTAAGAAAAGTTTGGACAGGTTCATATCCCAATTATGCCTGATTTAAATGTCCTGTCACAGCATCTCAACAAGAACACAAAACTAAAGATGTAGGTGAATATATTTTCATAAAAATATTCCTCATTGACACTAAACATCAATATGTCCATAAGCAAGGAGTCCTAAGAGGTGATGTTTGGCTTTAAACCAGTGCTAGAAGTGTTTGTCACAAAGTGTTGAGATAAGCTGGAAGCAGATAGAAAGCTGTGTAAAGCATATTTTTGTCTTCTGCAGATATAAACTTTATGCCAGACGTAATAATTACACGATGAGTGATAGCATTTGAATGCAAATATTCTAATAATGGAGAAAGGCATGTTATTGCATATATCATTTTTACTCACAAATCACCTGCAAAGGTGTTTTTCTAAAAATATGGCTTTTCGAAGTGAGACTCACAGAAAGGCAAAGTCTCAGTTTGTTTTTGGAGGAAGCACATGGAATTCCTGCTAGTCAGGTTTCGTGGTCTCCAGCTGACATAAACCTTCTCAGAAGCTATATTATACATACTGTTCTGTGTGTGCATAAAATTTTGGAAACCCACCACCAGGGAAAGAGATGCAGAAACATCTTCTTGTCTTAGAACTTATTGGTGAAAATGAACACAGACATTTTCAGAACTGAAATTATTAACGAGTGTTTTTCTAGCTGGTACATATAAGTTCATTATTGCCAATGAAAAACAGCTTTGTAAAAGTGAAAGAGGGAACCTCATGGATGATCTTCTAAGAATATAAAAACCTACTTTGTGCTCTAGATGCATTTAAAAAAACCCCAGAAAACAAACACAAACAAAAAATCAAAACAAACAAACAAAAAACCCCAAAACAACAACAACAAAAAGAAAACCACAAAAAAAAACCCACCGAAAAAACCTTCACTGGCTACCTTTGGGTCCCAGAGGCACAGGAGCAGGATGCCATGCCTGAGTCCAAGAGGAGCTATATTCTGTCTTCCTTGGACTGGTGTGGAGAAATGCTGGGCATTTCCCAAATCTGACTCAAAGTGAATGAGATGATTCTATGCGTTTCATTCCCTGAACTCACTCAAGCGAGATTGCTATGGAGATGAGGCACAATTGAAACTTTTATCAGCAGAGAGTCTAAATTGACTGTAATAGGTTTTGGAATATCCTTGGACAGAGGTCTCCAATCTACTGGATATTTTGGCTCTGGCAGTAGCCCTGTCTTACATTCAAGCAATTTAGACATTGCAGAATCTGGCATTCTGTGTCTAATTCATATTTTAAAAATCTTTGCCTCTGCTACCTGTAAACCCTGCACTATTCTCTCTACTGCTACATGTTTACTATGCAGATATGCACACGTTTCTCTTCTTTTTAAGATTTGATGATTGAATTTTCTGGTATTTGGGTAGGAAGTAGAGTCATGAATAATACAGTTGTCTTGTCCTTCTGGTATAAATTTCATGCCATTTCTGTACAGTGGCAAATAATAGAATGTGGAGATAGATGAAAAATTAAAAACATCCAATGGCAGGTTATAGATTTTAAAAGGATAGAGAGTAGTTTCTAATCTGTTGTCTTTTATCAGCTTTTTTAAGGTCTTTTAAAATTTTTTTTTTGGTGTTATAGAGACAAATCATTTATTGTGATAAATATTCTCTTTGGATCTCTTTTTGTTTATGCCTTCAAAATAATATTCCATTAAGTGGAACAACTGCATTTCATCCATATGCAAAATTTCTTAGGACATTTCTCAGGACATTTCTCATCTCTCTGTGTTAAATGTTACAGGATGAATGAAAGAGATGCAGAAGTAGATGCAACTGTAGATTAACACAGCCTAATGCTATGAGGTATTTGACTTAAAGCAGAGGCAGGTCCTGAATCCATCTCACGTGCCTCCTACTCTTTTCAAGCTTCCTCCAGGCCCATCTAAATCCAGTATTGCATCAACATCATCACATAACTTTGTCATGACTGCAGAATTACTAACTGACCACTCTGTTCTCACTAATGCAAGACCTTCCCTTTCTTTATTAAATCACCTTTCCTGCCGATAGATGTCACAGGACATGCAATTTCCTTCTGAAAAGGCCATTAAATGTGACAAATACATAAGCACACTTTGCTTCCTCCCTGAGGCAGGGATCCAGAAAATTTGCACAGGAGTCTCTTGCATCATTCTTCCCACCAGCCAGTTTGTCAGATCCAGCCAGCACCAGTAGCATAAATTGACTTGGTGGGATGTACCTTTGAAAGTGATTTGTTACAACTGTGAACAAAGAACAACACTGAGGAAAAGATTTTAAGTTCTTCACTGAATGTTTTTTGTTTTTTTTTAAATTTAGTGGAATATTCTGCTATCATGCCATGTTATTTCCTGCACTACAAAGGTGTTAGCTGGTGTTCAGTAAGAGAAGTTTCAACCCACATTAATGACCTTGATCTAAAATTAAGTTGATAATAGGACTCTGGGCCATTGGAAAACACTGAGTCTTTAACTACTTATTAATTTACACTTGAATATAGTAGAAATCTTGTCATTGGATTCAATGCAAGTGTATCAAGCCCTTCTAATCTAACTCAAGCAATACTGTATTCATAATCAAATCCACTGGCCAAAAAAACCTGAAGAGTCTTACTTCTTTAAACACAGTCTAAATCTATATATAAAAAAAATTAATCTCCTTGTGATTGTTCAGCAACTTACAGTGGTTTAGTTAGGTGATCTCTATTAAATTCCTGTACTGGTAATGTCCATGTTGTCTTTACTATAGCTGATACTTTTACTGGAAATTTTATCAAATAAACATGAAGCTGCAACTCTTTTTAACCCCAAAATATCCTATTCAAACTAAGGAGCATTAAAAATGTATAATAATAACAAAAATATCTTGCCCTATTTCCATACACTAATTTTTTGAGTAGAAATAAAAAGAGACTTCATTTCCTTGACATTAAATTCAGAATTATAATTATGTTTTTTAGGAAGGAGCTTGTTCCTTCTTTTGAAATAAAACAGGTTGCATCATATCTCTGTTCACGAACAACTCAGAGCTTCTATACAGAAGAGACTGCTAAGGATTTCTATAATGACGGCTAAGAAACTACCTCTTGTAGATGTATAATAACTCTTAGCTTAGTGAAACAGAAAATATGGAAAAAAAACCTATGCTTCATTGTAGAGCAGAATATCCTCTTACAGGGAGGATTTTTGAAAAAAATAGTTTATTCTCTGATTGTTCTGTCATAAATCATACAGACAGATGTGTGCCTTAGTCACACATCAAGGTCGATTACCATTTCTTGAAGTTTATATAACACAGGCTAAGGATTATTCTTTTTTATTGTAACTTTTTTCATATTTTAGTAGAGAAAATGTAATATCGCATGCATTTTTCTTTGTTACAGCACATCTGTACAATAAAACCAATATTTACATCATGCAATTTTCTCCTCTTATGAAGAAATATCTAATCATAGCTGGGTCTGCTTGTTCTCTTTCTAAGAACATATTTTGGGGAAAGTCTTCATATGGGCTAAGATAATGATAAAATTTTTTCATTGTGTATTCTGCTACCCACATGTCTACATTTTATACTTTAAAAATTATTTGATTAAAAAAATCTTAGAATATATGTATAGATGAAAGTATCTGGATATATATTTAATACTTAAGCTCTGCTGAATTCCTGCAGCCTTGAGGACTATTAAATGTCAGGATGTTTATGATGTTTTTAACTTCATTGCACTAGGCCAGCCTGAACTAGAAGCGGGATTCTTCCTCAGTATAGTTCCTTACCAAAGAGAATTCTGTGAGGAGAGCATATACATCAGGGAGAGTGATCTGACCTCAGCTATTATAGCCAGTCATAGCTGGCATCAAGAAGTGATCAACATGAGGTTACTCAATATTTCTATTAGATAGAGTTCAGATTTGACATTAGTCATGGGTGTAAAGCAAATTTTGACTCTGCTTTGGAATTTAAGCTCCCTTCATTATTTGCTGGTTCCAATGAACTTACAGAAACCAAGTTGTTATATTGCACAAAGGAACAAGCACATGGCTGAGACAAATGAAATCTAGGATTTGTCTGAGGAACTCATAGTGAAATGATCAATGTCCATCAGTGTTTGAAAAGTATCAAATTAAGTTTAGTTCCTTAAAAATAAAAAGCAAAGTGAACATGTAATTCATCATTGAAATAGCAGCCTTCTAAATCAGCATATTCTGTGATGTCTGGAGGTCACATGGTTCTCAAACAATCTCATGACAAATGCTTTGTATTGCTAACACCATCACAAAGTTGTCTTCTCTTTCTACAGAAAAGGACAAAAAGATAAGAGATGTGAACTTACTTGTGAAAATGTTAGAGTGTATCACATTTGGTAAAGAAGAGCATTTGCTCTGTCAATCCAGGAATATTTGAAAAGTTAATAGAATGTGACTCAAAGTACTTTTTTCCTGTCATAATACTGTTCACAACATAGCAGATCCTGGCTCATTGGTATCTCTGTAGAAAAATAACATTAACATCTTAGTAGCATTTATTTTAGAAATTTATTGGTGTGTCACAAGCTGTGCTTAATCCTCATATTTTCTTCTCATAGTCAGAAGTAAAATGGGAAAGCTATTTCTACAATATGTGAGTTTTTTCTTAGTAAAGATAAAAAAAAAACAAAAATAAAGAAAAAGAATTGCAAAAAGAAAAGGGGTTTTTTTAATTCTGTTTTTCTCCCTCCCCCCTCAGTGATACATTTTTCCATATAGCTGTGATGTTTATGGTCATTCTGACTTAGATTGGAAGGAAAGGAGGTGCTAATATCCATGATCAAATCAGTTCATAAATTCACTTCATTGCCTTGTCACACCATCAACCCTTGTTTTTCCACTGAACTTGTTTCTCATTATGTCCCCTCTTCTACCTCACCCATGAGTGGTTTTAAACCAATTAAAAAACATTTGCAAAAACATCCCCATGCAAAGAAGCATTTTAAAAGTAAGGTGACATACCTTGTGAAAATTCTCCTTCAAAATGGGAGAGTTTTGTGCTTTTTTTGAGCGAGAAACTCTGCTCTGAGGCTCTTCTCTTTCTCTGCCTGTCCTACACTGTGGCTTTAACCTCTGCCATCATTATAATTTCCCTAGCCAAGGACTATGATGTCACAACATTTTCATGTTATGATGGACCTTTTTGGGTTCTGGATATAATTACTACTTCTCTGCCTGTAGCTATGCAGTTGTCAAAGAAAAAGAGAAAATATAAAAATAAGGAAGCAAGCTACACTGCCTGGTTCTAGGCCTACTTTTTCCTTATTTTGATGTTGTTTGAATATCAAAGTCTCTGGTACCTTAACCACTAACACATGGATGCATCTTGCTATCTGTAGGAATCAGAAAGTGAGCAGGTGACTGAGTTTTTTCACTTATCCCTACTGAAACCTCTTATTGGGTGAAACACAGGAAGAACCAGTATATCTACGGTGTCTCATTCTACTGCCTAATCACCTTTTTTCTCTGTTCAGGAGAAATTGAACATTAAAATTAACTACTGTTTATGCCTAAGTGATGATGCAGAGTATATAATATCTATTTTTCTGGCCTTCTTTGTGCTAGTGTATCCATTTACCCGGATAAATGGCCTTTGGGTCTGCAAGGTCACTGAAAATGGTCTGGCAATAGGAGCTCTGCTCAAAGAAATATTTTATTGTAAGCTTTGCCACTGGAAGGAAGCTGTGCAATCTCTTTGGATCTTTGAATCTTACTTTGGATTTTTAAAGATACATTTCAAAAGCTAATTTCATTCCAACTGGGGTTGAGGTCTCCCAAAAGAGGAATCCTGAAGAAATCAACTTCTCAGTCTGCTAAGCAAAATATCAGAGCCAAGTGATCAAGGCTGAAATCAAAGCTCCGCTCAGGTCAGGAGAGTTTAACCGAGTAACACTTCCTCATTGAATGCCACAGACATTTATTTTCCTTGCTGGAGTTCTCCACATCTTCCCCAAAGGCCATAGATGAGAAGACACTTCGTTCAAGCAGCTGTGCAAACTGCCATGCTAGCAGTGCTTAACCCTCACTGACATGCCCTGGCAATGAACACATATCTGAGGGCAGCCCTGTTTTACATAATCTTATGCTCTGTCCTTCCCTCTCTGGCCATTCTGAGAGCAATACAGCTAATCAGAGAGTAATCTCTGTCTCTCACTCCAAAAAGGAGAAACATCTCTGTGCACCTTACCCGGCAATAAAGAGAGTCCAGCCTTGCCAGTCACCTCTGGATCGGGTCTGAGTGTAGTCAGAGACTGGATGTGCCCTGCGTGGCACAGAGAGCTGATGAAATCATCACCAGCAACCTGGAAATGAAGGTCAGACATTCGGCCTTCACAGAGCCCCATGAAACGATCTCAGTGTACTTGAGGGGATTTGAGTCATGGGGTGTCAGATGAGAACACCAAACCCTGCAGCAAATGGTCAAGTTGGGAGCCATAATAGCAGCTCTGTGGGTGCCCAGGTACCCTTACAATATTGATGCTGGGCTAACATTACTCAATGCAGCTAACTGCCATGCAGGGAACTTGTTTGTGCCTGGAACAATTGCATTTGAAGTAGGATGGAAGAAGCAAGCTTCACTACCAAACCTCTGCCTGCTGCGTGAGTAGTGGTTTTATTGCTATAGCACACAAGACAGTAGGAATTTTTTGGTCTGTCAGCTTGAAATAAAACTTAGGGAATCTAAATCTTTACTGAACTATTTGAATGTCATGCTTTGTTTTTGTTGGGTGTTTTCAGATTGATGACTTAAAATACAGAGGGTGGGTGTGGTTAAACACTCTACTCCCACTCAGTCATTCCTAAAATGTATGTTCATGCTCAGTTTCTCCAAGATCCCCATGGATTTGTGTCACTGCAGAAGTGCTCTGCAAGCTCCACAAGCTGAGAACAGGCATCCTGCTCTCAGTTGCACATCCCCTGAAATGTATAGTAACCACTTGGAGGAAGGAACACACTCTCTGACTAAGTTCCTTCAAAAACAGTTACAGGGCTTTGCTTCAAACTTTTAAGGCCTTGGACTGTCTGTCGTACTAAAACAAATCCTTCCCCAGTCTCCATCCTACCAGTTCTAAGCAAGATTGTTGCTGGATGCAGTGTACAAAATAATTTACTTTCTTTGTAAAAATTCCTGCAACAAGGTAATGAACATCAGATGTCTATTTCTTGCTAATGTGCTGACGCTGGCTAAAAACATGCTTCAATTCTCAGCCCAGAGCAGTCTTTCCTACTCTTCATGCCACAGACCCATAGAAACCACAATTCAACCTCATGTCATGAAGCATTCAGTCTTTAGCTTAGACTTAGTTAGATGTCCATATCTTCTAAAGAAATTTCTGTAACCAATGAACCGATGTAGACACTCAGCCCACCTCAATCCCCTTCTGGAGAAAAATTATTAATAGCAAAATTCTCCTGCAGTTGCGCCTTTTCTGACTTCACTCTCTTCAGGAAAGGCCTGTAGAGAGGGGATGATTTAATTTCTGGCTTCTCTAACACACTTTTCCCCACATTCCTTTTCATCTTGACATTATTTCTGGTGGGAATTCAATTAAGTAATGATCACAGAGCCATAGAATTATTTTAGTTGGAAAAGACCTTTCAGATCATTGAGTGCAACCATAAACTTGACACTGCTAAGCACATCACTAAACCATTTCCTGAAGCACCACGTAGGATCATGGAATCACAGAATGGCTTGGGTCGGAAGATACCTTAAAGAACATGTAGTTTCCATCCCCCTGCCATGGGCAGAGACACCTTCCACTAAACCAGGTTTCTCGAAGCACCATCCAACTTTACCTTGAACACTTGAAGGGATAGGGCATCCACAACTTTTCTGGGCAATTGTTTTTTGAATGCCTCCAGTGATGGTGACTCTACCACTTCCACGGGCAGCACTTTCCAAAGCTTGTCAACCCTTTTCATAATTTTTTCCTAATACCCAATTTAAGCCTCCCCTTTGGTGTAACTTGAGAAAATTTCCTCTCATTTTATCTTGTTATCTGGGAGAAGAGATT
>WEKY01036618.1:0-13351 GCA_013390045.1 Picathartes gymnocephalus
TTGTGGGTATATTTTCCTAACAGGATTTTGCCATTAGCTTCGGCAGGAATAAGAGCCAAACCCGAGGGAATATTCAATTATTCCCCTTTGAATTGTTTTGAATTCTTACCCTGTTAATTTTCAACATGGCGGGGAGGTGAAGATGTATATTTAAACCAGTATGTGGCCAGGATACTGTGTCTCATGAAATCTCTTTGACAGGAAGCCCAGTTAGCACAGACACTGCCTTTGGATTTTGCTGTTCATAACATCCAACTGGGACTGCAGAGATAGCAGCTGGGACAGCTGAACCCAGGTGGACCCATCACACTCGGGTCAGGGTCTCTGGAGCCCTGGAAATTTGGACATCTCGGCTGGAAGAAAAGAATGGGAGACCATGGCTAACTCTCTACAGAAGTGAACCAGCATTATCTACCTTATTCTCTGTATTTACTGTATTCTCTGCTTCTCTGTATTTACTTGCCACACCTAGTGCTGGGACCAGACGTGGAAAAGTCAGAAAGGGGTGTTTCAAATGTTCCAGATTGTTAAAAATAGTTAAGCTAATAATAACTAGGGTTTGTAAAGACAAATTGAGAAATAAGAAGAGGAGGGACTGAGAGGAAAGATGTGTGCTAATGTCTTTAGAAATAATTTGGTGGGTGAAGGTATGGGTGTTAACGTCGTTGAAATGGGTCTTAATATCTCTACTGACTTTGAGCAGCAGGTTCATTTCAGACCCCAGACAAGCTTGGCTCCTGAGATAGACAAGGGTCTGCACAAGGCTGAACTTCTGAACTTTGGGGTAAAATGACAGGTTCAAGGCGGGGACATGTGGTAGGCAGTTCGGGGAGGCTGTACCTTCCTTGTACCTCAGCCAATGGGGAAAGGAAGAGGACAACATGCAGCCAGGAGTTTAGAATAAAAGGGAGGCTGCACCCCCCAAAACCTTGAGAGAGAAAAGCCCGCGGGCGTGTGCCCCGGTGGACTCTCCCATTATTCGAATAAAGCTGAAGGACTCCTCTGTCTTCTTTTTGGAGATAAACCTCTTGCATTTGTGGATTTTCCTGACAGGAACAATGAGATGATGTTGGGACCCTCAGAAGAGTGATATGTTTCTACCTAACTCCTGTCACTCTCTCCCTGTCCCCCCACCCACACACACCTCTTTTTCTATTTATTTCTTTTTCTATTTTTCTTTTTATCTTTCTTTATTTATTTCTCTCTTTCTCTCTCTTTCTTTCTTTCTCTTTGCCTCCTTTACTATTAAATATATAATTTTTTGGCACAACGTCTCACCTCATTTGGTTTTAATCAAGTTTTGGGGTATATTTCAAACCTTTCTGGGTTCGATCCATTTTATTCACAGAGAGTTACTTTTCCTTGTTCTGTGTTTTAACCAGTTCGTAACAATATCAAAAGGCGCTCTTTGGCCATGGTATCTCCAAGTAGTTCATCAGTGGTCAATTAATATTATTAAACCTTCAGCCTGGCACTGACTTTCTCCAGCACAGCAGCAGCCACTTGCCAGGATGTATTTTGGCTGCACAGGGCAGGTTGCAAAGCCACAGCTCTCAGGATGTGTGGAGGGGTAGTGCCTGCCAGGGCATCATAGAATCATAGAAGGATTTGGGTTGGAAAAGACCTTTAAAAACCATCTAGTCCAACTCCCCTGCAATGAGCAGGGACATCTTCAACTAGATCAGCTTGCTCAGAGCCCTGCCCAACCAATCTTGAAATTTTCCAGGGATGGAACATCTACCACCTCTCTGGGCAGCCTTGTGCCAGCATTTCACCATCACAGGATGCTCAGAGTTCAGCAATGGCACCCCAGGACTACCATTTTAGGCAGCTTTGGAGCCAACTCTGACCAGAGAGGGGTGACCCCCATCTCTGGCTGGCTCTGACCCCACTGCCCCCATCCCGTTGTACACCCACACACCCAAAAGTGGGCCCTGAACCATGTCTCCCACATCCTGCCACTGTGCTCCACCTGTGGATGCCCTGGAATGGCGCCCCCTAGGCTTTGGCTTCTCCCATGGAAGTCCAAGGACCAGTTGTCAGTTACCTCAGTTCCACTACCCTTGTTTGCCTTATATGGCAAGTTCCAAGTTCTGTAACCCCATTGGTTTATGGCCCATTGGCCAGCTCGCTCCCCTGTTTGTCCCCTNCCCTGTTTGTCCCCTAGCCACTCCTTCCCTGTCCTCCCATTGGCCCACGCACCCTGGCCCCTCCTATGTACCACCCCCAGGCCCTCAGATCATTGACCCTGATGTTCTCTTTGCCCCTTGCCTTCCTGGTATAAAACCCTGGGACCCTCCACCCTCTGTGTTCTTCGTCCCTGCCCCTTCCAGTGTGTGGATGAGCGTTGAGGTCCGCCACTGTATAGGCATCAACCTCCGCTGCTAATAAACCCTGCTGGCAACTCATACGAAGGACCCCTCCTGCCTCCGTAACCTTATTTCCACCGGCTGCGCGTGTGAGTGTGGTGAGCCCCCTCCACCCAACCGGAGCACCTTCCCCCGTGGAGACGCTTGTAGGAAGGTTGCGGTGCTGAGCAGCCTGCGCCCATGCCGCAACATCCACCACCAGCCTGCCCAGCAGGTCCCACTCTGGGGCACAGTGTCCCCACCCACACATGGTTACATTCACCCCACTTGCTGTGTGGGCCTTCACTGTGTGCTCCTGAGTCTCCATGGGTTGGGGGAACAAGGCGCACTGCTGCAGATGGGTGAGATCAGGGGGAACACAAGGTACCAGCATTGGCATGCCATGGGAGAAACCCACTAGTGATAGCCAAATTCAACCCACACGGTTTCCCAAAGGAAATGCGGAGCAGAGGGTGAGAAACACTGCCAGCAGCTGCATAGCCATGCCCATGCAACCTGCAGTGCTTTCCCCAGCTGGCTTGGCACGGGGTTGCCAGAGTATTTTGGAAAGGTTTCATAGAATTGCAGAATTGTTAAGGTTGGAAAAGACCTCAAAGATCATTGAGTCCAACCATTAACCCAGCGCTGCCAAGCCCACCACTAAACCATATCCTCAAGTGCCACATCTACACATCTTTCAAATCCCTCCAGGGATGGTGACTCCACCACTTCCCCAGGCAGCCTGTTCCAATGCCTGACTACCTTTTTAAAGTAAGTTTCCTGATGTGGAGAGTCACAGACACTCATGCATGACCAGTATGATCAAAGAATGCCGTTTTATTGTTAAAAATAGCCCCCTTATATATACAGTGTTTCATGTTTATTGGTTATCATGAGCTGTTCACATGCTTTAACAGCAAATCAGTAAAACTTCTTTACTTCCTCATATATGTAATGCTTTCTTATCTTTTGCTGCCAAGGACGTTTTCCAATCTCGAGCAATACCTTTGCTCTCAGGTATGTAGGCCCCCCGTTACAGGGCCCCCAGGCCTCTCAGGCCAACAAAGTCTGGATCGTTCATATGGCCGTAAATATGCAACACCTTTTCAGTGAAGAAATTTCTCTAATATCTAATCTAAACCTTCCCTGGTGCACCTGGAGGCCATTTCCTCTTGTCCTGTCACTTGTTACTTAGGAGAAGGGACCAACTCCGACCTTGCGACAACCTTCTTTCAGGTAGTTTTAGAGCACAAAAAGGTGCCCCCTGAGCCTCCTTTTCTCCAGGCTAAACACCCCCAGCTCCCTCAGCTGCTTCTCATAAGACATAACCCTCCTTCACAATACACATCCTGTTCTTACTCATAGCTTATTATGGGCCACTGACCAAGAGGAGATGCCAGGTAAACAACCCCTGAGCAGTGCTTAAAGATGAAAGCAGCTGAGATAGGACACTGCTGGAAAGCCTGAATCACACCTGCTGCCCTGACCTGCTGCTTGCTTTAACACGTGGATAGCTAAAACAGTACAGTAATGTAAAAAAAAAGGCATTTTCCACTTACTGAAACGAATCTGCTTAATTGTAACCTGAGGCTGATTTAAAGCAGACTAATCCCATCCACACTCCCAAGAGGGCACAAGCCATCATTACGAATCCACGCCACCATGGCCTAAGGGGGCTACAACAGCTGACTTTCCCAGGCCTCCCTACTCTAATATGCCAGCTCTTCCCAGAGAGATGTCTGACACTCCTGGGCTAAAAATAAGTGTTCTTTTTTTCCCTGTACTGCAGAGCTCTCACTCAAAGCACTCAGGCCATTAACAGATGTAGCATTTTGACCTTGGCTGGGTGCCAGGTGCCCACTAAGTTGCTTTATCAGTCCCTTACTTAATGGGACAGGGGAGAGAATAACATGGAGAACAACCAGTGGGTGAGATAAGGCAGTTTTATTACAGTGAAAGGAAAGAAATAAGTGAGAGTCTGCACATGCATAAGCTAAAGGAAAGAAAAGTCAATCTCTACTTCCCATCAGCAGTGATGTTCGGACACTTCCTGGGAAGCAGGGCTTCAGCACACTTAATGGTTCCTCTGGAAGGCAAACATCGAAGAATCACAAATGCACCTCCTTCCTCCTCCCTCCCTTAACTTTATATATCTGAGCTGACATCATATGGTACAGAAATATCCCTTTGGCTAATTTGGGTCAGCTGGCCTGGTTGTGTCCCCTCCCAGGATCTTGCTCACTCCCATCCCTTTGATGGGGGAAGGAATGTAAGAGGGACAGCACTGCTCATCAGTAGCCAAAACATTGGTCTATTATCAACACTCTTCCAGCTATTAATGCAAAACACAGCATTGTGAGGGCTGTGAACTTTACCTCAGTCAGACCCAATACAACAGAACAGCTTGTTAGCCTGGAACTGTGTGAGAATGCTTCTAGTTGCTTGTAACACAGCAGGTTTGAACTGGGAGACAGGATGCTCCTGTGAAGGAAATTAACTGGGAGGAGAGTGAACAGCCTCAAGAGCAGTTCTTATCACAGGTAACTGCAGTACAAAAGCTCACCAAGGATTAAGGACCAAGCTCCAGTGTACCAGGTGAAGTTGAATACACCACCCAAAGTAGAGCAACTTTTAACTTTCCTACATCCCAGATAGGTCTAACACTGGGATCTCATGCTTCACATGGCATGCAGAAGTTGGGAAATGAAAGCAAAGTTCTGGTATATAACCTCCCTCCCACCCACTAACGATTAATGACAGTTTACTGACAGAATTAGAGTCAACTACAGTTGTCCTGAGACACAAGGACCTCAGTTCTGAGAGAACCCATCTTCCAAAAGCCAGGCCCCAGGATAAGTTAGACAGAAACTCTAAGAAATACTCTGTAACAGTATCAGGCTGTTAGAGATTCCTGTGAGGTCCAACTAGTTACCACCCATGACAAGACAACATAAACTGTTTCCCCAACTGAATGCCTTTCTCAGAGATCAGCTGCCTGGCACAAAGTATGAAAACTGCAAGAGCAACCCTCATCTCTGTCGCAATGGGAACTGTGGTCATAGCTCCAGAAACTAACTGCTACACCTCCTCATTCATGTAAGGGGAGTTTGATCCACCTGGGGAGTTAAGATGCCCCCAATTTTTCAGAGTTCCTTTAAGCAAGCATGTGTCACAGGGAATCCTCCATAGTTTTAAAGGTGAAAGCAGCTAGCCAGAAGGAAATCAGAATATACAAGCCTTTTTACATAGGAACTTTTATTCTCATTGAGATCTGTACATTCAAGTTGCACATACTTTTAAATCTTTGATGGAACCGGAGTACTGGATCACAAGAGCCTGGTCTTCTTTGAACAGTTTTAAGTTTATGCCTCAAAAGTAGCCAGGAAACTTGTGACTATTTCCTTCAACTTAGCTTCTGTCTGGTCAGAAATCTTCCCTTCAGTCCTGTTGAAAGAGTTTAGTTAAACTTCCGACACAGAAATAGATAGATGGTCAATCTCTAAGACCAAGAAAAAGGCTTCACAGCAAACCTTCCCATTTCTAACAAAATTAGTAGATGAATTAAAACATTTCTGTTTGATGCATGAATTTGTACTGCTAACTTAATACTCCTTCTCCATTTTAAGCATCAACTGGATTTCCTAAGAACTTAAGTCATGAAGCTGAGCTCTGGACAGCTGGAAGGCTGATTTAATTTCCAGTTCTGGTACAGGCAGCTTAAGGCCTGATGTTCTGGAATACACTAAAGTAACAGTTCAGTGACCATTATCTGCACTCCAGCCATCAAGTCAATACCCTTGGGATGAAGCAAGATAAATCATCATACCTGATTGTGGAGAGGAGGGCCTGGTGCTGGCTCAGTACATGAGCTAGGAAAGCACTCTCAAATTTAGTAATTTTGCTGGGTTCCAGCTTGTCCAAGTGACCTCTTACACCAGCATAGATGACTGCAATCTGTTCCTCGATAGCCATGGGAACTGCAGAAAAGAGAGCACTCATGCCATCAGTAACTCTCACATCAGGACACATCAGTACTATGCAGTCCTTTCTTTGAAGATCAATTGCACATATACAACATGGTTCAAGCAAGTCTGCATTTATCATGTGCACAGAATGGACATGGTAAATGCTGCCACAGACCAATCTTGTTAGCACAAGAGACAAATGTGAAATGCAGACTTTTTAAGTTCAAGACACTCACCATACTGTCCTTGTTTGAGAAGCTCTGTCAGACGTACACCACGGTTCAGCAGCTGTTGTGTAGCAGCATCCAGATCAGAGCCAAACTGGGCAAAGGCAGCTACTTCACGATACTGAGCCAATTCCAGCTTCATGGTACCTGCCACCTACAACACAAGATACAGGTCAGACTGAGCTTGATCACCTTTTAAACATATCTAGGAGTTTGCAGGTTATCTTCAGATGACAGTTGACACAAGTCAGCTTTGCTTTCCATACCAGAAAAGTGAATCCCAAGATTCTGACAGATTATTATATGCATTTCTAAATATCCCACCTTTCAATATAAGCATGCCTCCCTAAAACAGTGACCATTGACATTACACCTCTAATTCCATATATGGACTAAAAGCACAGGGTTAAGAGAACATTCTTTATTTCTAGTTAGATCAGTACCCAGCTCAGCATACTGAAACTTCATCCTACATCTTTATGCAGATACTATTTTCCTTTCTCCCCACCTCACTCAACAAGTAATGGAAATATCAAAGAGATCCCCAAAGTTTGTTCTTTTATAGTTTCATAACACTAAGGAATCCAAAGCTTTATTTCCTCTCTATTCACAGCTCTTCAGAGTGAAATGGGTTGGAAGGCCTACACACTACTCATCTCTAGCAAGAGGAGCAGCAGTTTCATGCTTACCTGCTTCATAGCCCTGGTCTGAGCAGCAGAACCTACACGGGACACAGACAGACCAACATTGATGGCTGGACGGATACCTTTGTAGAACAACTCAGTTTCCAAGAAAATCTGTAGGAGAGAATTGTTTTATTATCTTGGTCAGAAGCTTGGAAGCCTCCTCAGAGACCTGACAGTAAATAACACAGATGTACACTGGGATGTGAAGAAGTCCTACCTGTCCATCGGTGATGGAGATGACGTTGGTTGGAATGTAAGCAGACACGTCCCCAGCCTGAGTCTCGATGACAGGCAAGGCGGTCAGGGAGCCGCCTCCAAAGGAGTCATTCATTTTGGCCGCTCTTTCCAGCAGCCGAGAGTGCAGGTAGAACACATCACCCGGGTAGGCCTCGCGGCCAGGGGGGCGGCGCAGCAGCAGAGACATCTGACGATAGGCAACAGCCTGCATGATATAAAGAAACCTTTCAGACCTCAGAAGCTCATTCAACATTTTGAATTTCTAAACTTGAGGTGATCTTACAGCTACAAACAGCAATGTTAGACTATGAGGCCTATAAACAATGTTTCCTGACCTGCTTGGACAAGTCATCATAGATGATTAACGCATGTTTTCCATTGTCTCTGAAGTATTCACCCATGGAGCAGCCTGAATAGGGAGCCAGATACTGAAGGGGTGCTGCATCAGATGCTGTGGCAGATACCACAATAGTGTACTTCATGGCATCTGGAAAGAATTGGAGAAACACATCACTGAGTATATTACCTCACCGTGCCTGTAATCAGCAAATACAACACACATGTGAAGTACTAAGTTGCTGAAGCAAGCCCGGGCACCATCACTACATTGTTACAGGAAAGCCCACTGTACTAGATCAACATGTCTGTTAGCTCAACTAAAGAAGTTTCAAGAGCAAGCTCACAGCCACCTAACACTTGCAGGCTTCTTTCTCATTTAAAATTAAGTTTAAACTTTAACTAAGACACACTTTTGTTCTAGAAGTAACTCAGCCTGAAAGTCCATGGTTTCCTGGCTGCTGCAAGGCAATACTATCATTTGTTTCATAGCCCCAAACAAATTACTGCCCTAAAATGTGGGGGTTTTTTCCTGCTAGTTATGACTCTGCTTGACTGGCAGACAAGAGGTAAAGTACCTGATCTCTTGCAAGCTCAGTCAAGTCTCTCCACTTAAATGTTTAACTATCATTCACACTTACATGCATATGAAACACATCAAGTCCATATAAATACTTGTAGGCCATAGCTTGTCACCAGGCCTGCCAAGAGGAACCTCTCAACTCTGCTAGGAAAAAAAAAAAAAAAATAGGCTGACTTTTCCAGAAGAAATTCAGCAGTTTTGGGACCTCAAAATAGCCTTCTAATGCAATGTAGCAAAAATAAGGGGTTGTTTTCCCCCCAGATACCTAGAAAGATTTATTGTCCACAAAAGTAGTTCATTCATTTAATAAAAAATACTGTCTATACTTGCAGCTAGGAGAGGTTACAGCAGTATTCAGCATTATAATGAGAACAGGATTTCACTAGTTACCAGGCTCAACCATCTTCAAAAATCTGTACCTGCATCAGTAAGCCTCTTCACCAGCTGAGCAACAGTAGATCTCTTCTGGCCAATTGCAACATAGATACAGTACAGCTTCTTCTTCTCATCTGTGCCATCATTGAATCGTTTCTGGTTGATTATTGTGTCAATTGCAATTGAAGTTTTCCTGGGTAACACAGAGGTTGATAAGTTAGGCTGCCTGGAGTTCTCCTAACCTCTACACAGTTTTGTGTTCAGTTCTGTACATTGGTGCACACTGCACTCCAGTCTCTATTAGAGGAAACATTTTTGGCTTGGGCATTTAACTTACCCAGTCTGCCTGTCACCAATTATCAGTTCACGCTGGCCACGACCAATGGGCACCAAGCTGTCTACAGCCTTAATCCCAGTCTGCATAGGTTCACGCACAGAGATTCTGGGAATGATCCCAGGGGCCTTTAAGCCAACTCTCCTACGTGTCTTAGATGCAATAGAACCCTTAAAAAGAGGAAAGAAACTGTTGCAGTCTGTATCACATAGATACAAGCAGAGGGAGTAAGCACCTAGTTACACTTACCTTCCCATCAATTGGATTACCCAGGGCATCTACAACACGGCCCAACAGCTCTTCCCCAACTGGAACATCCACAATGGCACCAGTCCTCTTCACAACATCCCCCTCCTTGATCAGTCTGTCATTACCAAATACAACTACTCCAACATTGTCGGGCTCCAAATTCAAGGACATACCCTAGGACAAAGGTCACATTATCCTGAGAAAACCCATACCAACATCTACAAAAACTGTCACAGTTTAATACCAATGTGGTCATTCTACAGTGTAGCGTATGCAACATAATCTACCTCAATCTTATTTGTAACAATAGTCAGTGTTCTGCTTTTACAAACAATGCATCTATTTCCATATTGGTTAGAGAACCTGCCTGCCTAAGCCTTCAGCTTACCACATAATTATACTGCAGGAGTCTAGCATTGTCATTTATCTCTCTAAAAAGAACAGAAAAGATAAGGATTCAAATACAACATTTGTCTCTTGTCTAGGAATTGAATGAGGGAAAAGCACTAGCTTATTCTCTGGCCAAGGCAAGTTAGGTTATTAAAAATATTGGAAGAGCTGTTGCAGTATTCTCAGAACAGTCAGACAGCTTTTTTTATTCTAATGTAGAATGAGGCTGTTATTCAACAGTAAACAAAAAAGCCAGCATTAAACCAAAGAAAACAAAATCCAATAGCAGATTAGTTCTTCTACTTCCTAGATGAAGACACATAAAATTCAAATGTTAGCCAAGAACCAGACACTGAAAGCAAAGTGTTATGAATTCAAAGAATATTTGCTGTTTGTAGTATTATTTCAACTAGCTACTACTTATTGAAGTTGAAATGAAGTTTGCAAGAGGTTTGTACAGGTACCTCCGAGAACATTCTCATTCTACTTTAAAAGTCTTTATTTTTTTAAAAATATATTTCTAGGCTAAACAAACTGCTTTAGTGAAAGCTTACCTTCAGTCCAGAAGAGAATTCAACCATTTCTTCTGCTTGGACATTTCTTAGGCCATACACACGGGCAATACCATCACCAATTGAGAGCACACGGCCAGTCTCCTCAAGTTCAGCAGAGGTGTCAGCTCCCAAAAGACGTTCTTCAAGAATAGAGGATACCTCAGCGGTACCTGGAAAGAGACATTTCACACCTGACTTAGCACATTAAGGCAAGATATGAATTCAGTAAGCTTGTCTTGAATTCACAGGCCAAGGTGCCCCTTCTGGTATGCCACAAGGTCTAGCAAGCAACATGCTAGATGCATAAGATAAATAACAGCTTCTGTATTCCCAGCTAATAAAGCAGCTTCAACACATCATTACAAGACAGCTTCAATTAAAACATTGATGATTGTTTAGTTACCAGTTTCCTTCATTATGTCTTACACTATTAACAATCTCTCCATCTAGAAAGAAATTAGATTAAGCAATTAGTCTAAGGCTAAGAACAGACATTCTCACTCCACTTGCAGAGAGGTTACTTAAACTGGAGGCATCAAAACACCCCGTGATTTGTAATCCAAGATCCAAATATATTTAAAGGAACTTGATACATTTAAGAAGCAAATTTTCAATATAAGCTGTAAAAATGTATTCTCCATATTCCTCAAATTTGTTTGGCAGTGTACCTCCAACAACCCTTTATTTCCTCATCCAGGAAACAGTAAACAAAACTGTGACATTTTTATTTTCTAATACATTTAATAACCCCCAAGCCACTTTGAAAACTGTATATGAACCACTATCAAAAACACAGCTATGCAGGGCCACTGTTTCCTCTAAACTCCAAAATGCTGGCAGAAAAAAAGTTATGCTCAAGGACAAAACACTGGCAGGCCTGGGAAAGTCATCTGTTCCTTCATACTGTTACAAACAAGACACAAAACTAGAATTTGAGGGGTTTTTTTTCCAAATAATTCTGCAAGAGTTCTGAATATCAGAATAAGATAATTCCGAATGGAATCCTCACAAAGCAGGTAAACTGCGTAAACTGACATGTGACCACTCCTTGGTTTGGGCATAATCTGAATAGTTATTAAAGTGAAGTCTGCTAGATGTGACTGTGCAAAAGTTCAGTTAAATACTGTCAGTACATAAATGTCCTCAAGCATTCAGTCAACTGATACACACACCATATTCAAATTCCCTTTTGTCTGACAGAGCAAGTTCTTAAACCACACTTATATGAAGACCTTCCTCAGACTCACCAGTTTTCTGAAAGCATGTTTTGGGGGCATGGAGGTTTCTTGTAGCAACAAACGCTGCACCCAGGGTGTTTCGGGAAATCTAAAACAAGTAATTGTTTCAGTAACAGTGAAATGTCCTCGTTCATTTAAAAAAAAAAAGGTTGAGAGATAACACAGCGACATTTTTGATCATAAGCTTATAAATTTAATGTGTCTCAGTTTTGAGTTTAGCTCCACAGCACTCTAATCACAAGTTTTAGTTATGGAACCAAGTCCAGCACTACTAAGCAAGGACATATGGTAAAAGAGATTGCTCTAAATTATTCGCTGTATTTTTCTGCATTGCACTCCTGTCACCACCACAGTACCCTAGCAGATCCTAAAGCAACACGTCCTCTCGCTTGCCATCTTTGTGCTGAACATCAAATGCTTGGGGAAGAAAGAAATCACCACAATTCTCACGGTTCTCCACAAGGGAGAAATAATATTGTGTCTTCTAAGGGTTGGCCTTCCTAAAAAAAAAAAAAAAAATCTGCAAAATTTCTGGTATGGCTAGAACATAGACGAGAGCAAAAACAACGACAAAAAACCAAACAACAACAAAACAAACAAACAAAAAACCCCCGTGATAATGAATGCAATAAAATGTTATAATCCCATGTTCTAAGTAAAGCTCCCAGTGCAGCTCCAGGCACCGTTAATGCTATTTCTCTGAACGCCTGGGCAGGCCTCTCCTCCATTCACCTTCACAAGGGACACCAGAAGGAACAGGTCGGGGCAGATCTTCACACCCTCGCTCTCCCCACCAACACGGGGCGGGGCGGGGAGGAATCACCACCTGGCAAAGCTTTGCAGCGCAAATCCCTCACCTTGATTGGGATCTGGCAGCTTTCAGACATTAACCTGAACCCCAACAGTGTCAAGCGACATCACCAAAGAAGGACAGGCCGTCCCCTAGACATCCCCTCCCCACCTCCCAAGTGAGGGCATCCTCGGTTTCTCAGCAGTAGGTCTGGCCCCGCTGACACCCAGCGCTAAGGTGAGCCCCCCACCCCAAATTCCCGAGAGCGGGAGGCCGCAGCCTCTCAATGTCACCGCGGCCCCCAAGATGGCGGCGGCGCCCGCCTCCCACCCACCACCTCCGCTCACTGCAGGGAGGGGAGAGCGCGCTCACCAGGCCAGCCTGTCGCGGCAGGGAGCGGGCGAAGGAGGCAGCCACGCGGGCGGAGAACATGACGATAGCGGCGACAGCTCCTTCAGGGAAGGCTGAAGCAGACAGAAGACAAATACAAACCCCACGCGTTCCTCGCAAAATGGCGGCAGCTCGCTCCGCCTCTTATTACGACGTAGGCCGCGCCCAGGAGGCAGGGCAGGGCGAGGCGAGGCCGGGAATTGCTTCCCCTGCCGGTCTTCTCAGGTGTCCTGGCGCCTTCCACTTCCTGCGCCTCTGAGCGATGGGGGAATAGATGCATATTTTTATATATATGTGCCCTTGAAATGTCCCTCGGCGGGCGGAAAAGGCGGAGAGTGGCGTCGGGGCGGGGCTGGATAAGACTAGACTGTGGACATGAGAACCTGAGAAAGGCGAAGGCCGTTGTGAGGTGCACGAAGTTGGGATGTGTGGATTATGGGACAGAAGCATGGGCATAGGGCAGGAACGTGAGGGGCTGTGAGGCAGAGGGCGGTGGTGTGGGGCAGGGGGTAGTTGGGGGAGCGACCTCACCACCACTATCTGGAAGCTGTGGGTGCTTGCACTCCTGACCGCCCCTGTCTCAATGTAGCAGCTGGGTAGTAGAAGAAAAGTGTGGTAGAGAAGTGCTGGTGTGATAAATTGAGACTCG
>WEKY01036619.1:1996-19244 GCA_013390045.1 Picathartes gymnocephalus
TCCAGCTCTGCACAAGAAGCACTGGGCAGTGTGACTCAGAGACACCACACTGGCTTTTTATGTGACAGCTGAGAATCAGGAGTCAGCTCAGGTCTAAGAGGCAGAGCTTATTTGGTCAGGCCTGATGCTGACACACAACTCTGGGAGCTGTGCTGGCCGATGTGCAGGTGCAGTGCTGGACTGTGCTGATTTACCAGTTCAGACACTAACACAGGGACTTCTGCTGTGTTCTGCTCTGCAAGACAGTCAGGCTGTCTAAATCCATCTCCCTCCAACCTTCACACAGGAACAGATTTGTACAGCTTTTAAATTGTAAAGGTCATAGCTCTTTCTCCTTTTCCCATTTCATGACACTTCATGCAGGAAGAGAAGAATCTGATTAGGTGTTATTATCAAATTCAAACTGCTAATGTCTACCTTTTACATGAAAGGTACACTATCTACAGGTACTTCTTATTCTGTAAAAGCATAAATCATACAGTATTAAGACTCTTGTTGACTATGCTTGCATCATCTGATCAAGTTGTCAGCCAGGCTGCGAGGCCTTAACATACACATTGACATCCATTGTGTAAATTCCTTTAGAATTTTAAGTAATGAATTGCATGAAATCTGCTAAATTAAAAATTATACTGGGTAGGAGGTGGTAAAGAACAGAACCAAGAACACAGTGAATACCAAAGCTGTGGTTTCAAGAGGCAAGAGCTTCCAGCAGGAGTACTGTTTTGAAGAGTTGGTTTCTTCTGAACTCCACTTCTAGACCCATCCAGACATGAGTGCTCTCTCTCAGGCTCTAGTTTAAATGACCATTTAAACTAGTACCACTGCAAAATGAAATGAAATTTCCCTCTTCCCTGTGCCAGCCTACTCATCCTGGTAGCCTTTGGGTTACCCTTGGAGATTAAGGGCATATTACACAAATACTTCTTTCCAGTGATATGGGGTCAGGTAGCTCCAGACAGAGCTGTTCACTCCCTTCTAGTGTTACTGGGATCCTGCACTGTATTCACTTCTTGATCCAGAACACTGTACAGCTGCATAAACAGCCACCAGCAAAGCTGATGAAGCTGGAAATAAGCTGCCAGGCCAGACAGCCAAAAATATTCTTGTTTGCCTTGGCTGATGCCTCTGTCAACTATAGCCCAGAAAAGTTTTAACTCTCTTACAGTAGCACAACGTACCAAATAGGTTCCCATTTCTTTCTCCATGTTGACCTGTTCAGCTAATGACAGGTCCATATCAGTTTTCTTGGAACACATGCGTTTCTTCATCCTCCTGTTGTATCTCTTCTGGAGCCAGTAAGGAAATAAGGATTCTGCAAATTGGTTGAGGATCTGCGAAGTTATCAGCAAAGTGGCCAAGCTCTTAAGTTTAAAAAAAGAAATAAAAAATAACAGAACTGTGATGAACCTATGATCATTTACAATTCTGTGTGCTCTAGTCTAACAAACCTAGCAACAGCATATGAAAAGTGTAGATGATCTAGTTTCCATCCTTTGCTCTGTGCTCAAAAGGACTAATTAGGACTTAGTAGTCTAAATATTTTGTGTATCTGGATATATGTTAGAAACAGTACACCAACTACAATGAAGGGTAATTCATATACGCCAATGACAATCACAGAGCTAGAGATTGAATTTTTTCTATGTTTTTTATTTCTTGATTTTACCTGAAAGTGGAGGAAATGTCACAAATGTTATGTCTGTTACAGATATGTCAAGTGTTTTGCTAGAGATCACTTCACAGTAACAGAGGTCTTGAGCTGAAGTTCTTGTTGTACTGCTCATTATGTTTAGAGCAAAAATATTTTTTTGATTTAAAACACCAACTACAAATTATTTTTGCTTTTATTTATTCTCAGATCCTTGCTGTCGTCAAACTTAATCACGACCCTATCCTCAAGAGTCTCTCATTAAGAACACTACAGAGAAGAACATTTTCAAACATAAAAGGAAATAAAGAGGAAATGAAAATTTCCGAGTCTCACCTGTGTGAGTGAATAATCAAATTTATTTGAAAACATTTCCTCATTTATACAGAGAGAAAGAATTACTCTACTGTTATGATTCTGCAATTATGTTAAGGGAACTGAAACATGGAAGCTGGACTTCTAAGGAAATACAGGTGAAATATATTAATTGCCAAGTTTATGTTTTAGAATAACTATTGAACAACGTTCTTAAGATGTTCTTGAAACTCACCTGCCTCAAAAGCTTCATATCAAACAACACAAAGGCGATGTAGAAGAGAGATGCAAAACAATTTAAGAAGTTGAACTGCAAATAAAAATATTTGGTTTTAGTACTCGAGCAAAAGTTCAGACGCAGAATATCATCTAACTTAACAGATGCCTTGACTAAATGGCTTCCATGAAGATGTAAATTGTCCATTAAAATCTTCTTTACCATTTTTAAACCTTAGGTTAGAAAAAACACATATTCAATATTGGTCTTACTCAGTTTTTCACTTAACAAGCTTAATGCTTTCCTAAAGCAAAGTGTACAAAGAGAACTACAATTGAATTATGAAATGTGGACATTAAAAACACATCACCTTCTACTTAACTTTCATTTTTTGGCAATTTCTCCAGAGGTGACACCATAAAAAGGATATATTGATCTTAATTTAGAGTAATGATTTTTTTTAAAGAAATACTTTATCAAAACATACGTGTTGGGTGATATGTTTCTCAATCTGCAAAAATGCTCCTTTATATAGGTTAGTTGAGGTTTTTGTTTAATCACTTCAAAAGGTTTTATGGCCAAGAGAAATATCCCTTGCTTCTAGAATGAGACATAATCACGGTACTGTACTTGAAAAATCATAATCAAACTCAGAAGTTTCCTACTTGCTGTAAGTGCTGCAGCTGCTGTTTTGGAGCTTATGGACAGCACAGATAATATTGGGAGTGGAGAGAGCCATTCACAGACTGAGAATGAAAACTGGGGGGAACTTACACTTGACATTTCATAATTTTTAAATCGTTTTGTATAAATACCCTATGGGGAAAAAGAAATGGTTCTAAGTTTTATAAGAAAGGCAGAGACAAAGCTGTAAGTGATATCTACAAGAGTTTTAGCTCCAGAGGTTACCAGTAACAGATGGATAACACAGAGATTTAACACAAAAAAACCCAAAACAAAACAAACAGAACAAAACAAACTCCAAATAAACACACACAGACACACACACACAGAAAAACATGTTGAAGGAAATAAAGAAGGAACTCTAAGGAAATAAAGGAAATAAAAAAGGAAGAAACTTAAATGATCTTTTCAAAAAGGAAACAAGAAGATCAGGTAAACCAAATAGATCAGTATATGCTATGAACTGCACAGGAGCAGACTGATGGACAGGTATTTTCAGGTTCCTCTGACTGGTTGTCTGAATGTTAGTACAGGTGGAAGGTAATACATGAACTTTTCAAAATATGGTTTACCATAAAATCATGCAAAAACTGAATGGAATAGTTCTCAGCTGAAAAGAGGACCACACCAATTAACAGAAACATATATACCGCATCCCAATAAAAGAACAAATCAATACAAATAAAAAGCCAACTCTCCACTATAAAAGAGGCATCTAAAATAGTCTAGCAGTTACTGCAACCACAACAGAAATCTTGTTTATTCTGGTATTTGTGCTACTATTTGGCCTTGAGCAAAACTGTAGGTCACTGAGGTAATGCTAGGAAAGCACTAATAAAACACAGCACAAGCTGTCTTTTTAAATAATCTTAAAAGCTGCTTATATGACATACTTACCACTAAAACCTTCAGAATTAAATGATTCTGATATGAAGATTCCAGCCTGTGATTTTCTAAAATACCAACAAAATTATTAATTAGTAAACAGCAGAAGTTCCTACCATGTACTAGGCACTGCTATCCAAACAGTAAATCGACTTTTACTCCACATGAAAATTACTTATCTAATAGTTTATATTATTCTAACACTTCATGGTAAAAAGAATTATACTGTACCAATACCTTACTTAATTTATGAAACTAATCTGACACACGATATTATCATAGATATTTTTGACTATAACTCCAGTATTCTTTCCACCGCAAAAGTTTTTCCTTATATATTTCTTACTCTAAAGGCTATTTTGTAAAAGAAAAAACATCCATCACTCTTAAGACTTAACAAAATGTGTCTAGTTATTGATTGCTCTTTGGCTGAAAACTAATGCAAGACTAATGGGAATATATAATGAAAAGTAACAATACCAAGTTTGATTCAAAAGCAGTAAATGCTAACAGAAATATTGCTCTCTCTCTCCAAAGAATTTAGCTAAGAACGTAGACCCAAAAGCAAGAGTATGTGAAGTTCAACAGATGCATTACTCATTCTACATTGAGATCTTCAGTTCATTCAAGATACACTGTCAGAACGTGATGTTTCAGGAAAGCTGATTTACTAGAGGGGAGAAAAGAGAAGTGAACAGGAGATTTTCGATTTCTTTCTGCTATTTTGTTAGATTGTACCTTTGAAGCTCAGGCTAAGCACTAACCAAGAAGCCAACACACTGGAATGTGTTGTGTTAACAAGGCTGAAAGGAGACACTATCACCTACAGACCTTGCTCAGGACAAAATAGCAGTTATACTCTGACAGGAGCGTGAAGTTAGGCCTGACATGTGGAAAATGCACTCAAGTGACTGCAATTTTTACTTTTAACTTTCACTACACAGTCAGCTTTCATGATAAACGGGTGCAACAGAGGTGCTTAAAATACCCCAGATTGTTTCCCAGGCTTTGTCACTTTAGCTGTTGAAGTCAGATATAATCTGAAAATATGCCAGGTGGGAGGGAAGGTAGGCCAGTCAGATGAGCTTTTCAGCCTATTCAGAACATGGCAGCATAAACACATTGGATAGCACAGAAAAGGGACAAGCTGTCAGTGTAGCAGGTTACATAAATACTGTCTCTGCTGAGTATGAAACATCATCTTAAACCCAAAAAAGTCTGGATTAAAAAAACCCCTTGAATCGCCTGTTAAAGACATTTTAGTCTATGTGATCAACATAATGGTGTATCACAGAAATGCCTTTTCTTGCAGTATAGTAAAACCAATGAAACAGAAGAGCCAACTGAGCCCTAGATATGAATTCAAAATTCATTATTTAAATAAAAACCTTGAACAGTCATAAACAAATAAAAAAAATTGCTTGCTTTTACCTGACTACTTGTCAGGTTGAATTTGCTGAGCAAATCATTTTGGCAAGCACAACCAACCCCCACTTCAACACCTCTTTCTATTCTGTCTTCTGCATCAATCTCCCTTTTGCTTTATCTTTCTTCTGTTTTCTGGGTCTTCACCTTTAATAACCTGGATTCTGTCCTGCAAATCAACGCCATATGGAGCTACCCAAAGCAGTTAATTCTCCATTAGCTTAATCTATTAACTTTGTCTGAAAGTGACTTCACATGTCTGTAGAAGTGCTAAAATTCAAAACAAACACCACCATTTCACTGTCCTTAGGCTAGGTTACAAAATGTAAGGCCCAATCTGTTAAATAAATCACACATGCAAGGGGAAAAAAAAGGTAATCTATTATAACATTCCTCCTCTTCTGAGAGTTCCCAGAGAAACATTTTGATTGGGATGTGGAATCCCAGTCTTTATTATATATGTAGCACACATAAATACTCTCATGTGACATTTAGAGTGAGCTTAGATTTGGTTCCATTATCCTGGTGCCTCTGCCCTCTGCGCAGATGTACAGTAGACTAAAACACTGTCAGGAAACCCAGGTTGTGGGTGCAACTTGTCAGGACAGTCCTTCCTGCCATCCATGCACCTCTGAGCTCTTATCCTCATGCTCTCCCCTCACCGCTTTTGCCAGCACTATGGCTGATACAGCCAAAGAACTAAATCAGGAAGGGGGAACTTTTGCACCAAAGGCAGAGAGAGGCTGAGGAGGAAGGCAGGATCATCCCTTCTGATGGCACATCAGACTCAGACCAAATTAAACCAAACATGAAACTGCAATCTCAGAACACTCACAATATAAGAAGTTAAAATGGCCATCTCTTTTACCCCACAGTAAGAACCTACTCTGGGAAATTTCTTTAGCATTCTGTTGAACAAGAGTTCACAGTAATGTATTCTACAAAGAAACAAATTCTAAGTATGTGGGATTCTAACTTGAAAAACGAATAATGAACAACTTTCTTACCCCATGATGTTAAGAATTCAGCAGCATACCGATAGATACGGTTCATAATTTCAATCACGACGGCATAGATGATACTGGGCACGTACAGCATCAAGCTGCTGATGTTAGACTCATTCTCTTGGTGATAATCCAGAGCCCACTGCTCCAAGTCAAAGTAAATCATCATCACATAGAGTGAGAAGTAGAGGCAAAGGCATACAAATGGTAAGGACACCAGGTAAATCCGTAACTGTCTCTTAATACTTGAGTACACTGGCTCCTCCCTCCCAGTGACAGGATTGATCCCCAGCACACCATGGAAGCCTGGTCTTGGTTCCTCAAACTGTCGTTTCATCAGCAGCGTGCCCCAGCGGTACGTCAGGATGGCGCAGATCCGCTTCCAAACCTCCAGTATCACAGTGGACCACAGCAGATTGAACGTGGCAAACATCACGTATTTGTCGTAGTCTTCCCACGCAAACACGTAATAAGGAATCCCAATGACAGCCATTGGAATCAGAGCAAATGTGAAGTATTCTAAGAAGCCAAAGTAAAGAGCAATGGTTTCGCCAAAGTAGCAGCGTATGTCATCTGCAGAAAGAAATGAATCCATTAGGACTACACTTAACAGAGACGTCAGTACAATATCAAACTTAAACTTACATGAACTGACAACTTTCCATTGGCCAGAATTTTCTTCTTCTAAATAACACAATGAATATCATTGCTTTTTCTTTCTTCCTTCACCATTATTCCAAAAAGTCAGATGGTTATCTGCATATTTGTTTAAATGTTACATATATACACACATAAACATACCGTTCAGATGGTAAGGAAGTCAAACAGATTTCCAGAAAAAGGGAAGAAAATAAAAAAATAAAAAACCAACCAAAGATAAAACACTATCATTCTTGAAAATAGAAGTGATCAATGAATGGCACGGAAGACATGTGATGTAATTAAAACCAAACTTTAACAGCAAGCAACACCCAGTATCTGAAAATTCCCACTGGCATATGTACTCCAGGGAAACAAATTTGCTTCAGCTTGCTCAGAGACAAAAAGGGTTAGTTGTGCTTTGACAACCCTCAAGGAATTAAAGGAATAGATGGACAGGTATATCAAAATCTTAAATTTTAAACATGTCAGATAGAGCATTCAGGTTGAGATACTCTGCTCAGCAGACAACTAATACATGAAATACATACTTGCCGTACTCATTAAGTTTGTCTGCTCAGGTGCTACAGTCTTGAAAAGTGCACCAGTAATGGGTTTATTTCATGACAGATGTATTACCTCCAAGAAGACATATAACTTATCTTACTAATAACAAAAAAAAAATATAGGATTATTACTCATACAATCTAGAAATGACTAGATACAGAAATGCCTATCAAACAGAGTCTAGAATGTTGAAATCTTATCTTTGCCTGATTGGAAGACCAGATTGTTTGTATGACACTGTTTTGTGTTTACCAGCTTAACAAACAGCCACAGAAGCATGACCTCTGAATTAACACTGTAAATACACTTACCACAGCATATTACCTCTGTAATACACTACCACACAAAAATCTCACATGCAATACCAGAATCATCTTATGGCTTACAAAACACTACATCAGAAGTTCACAACTGTCAACCAGACAAAAGTCTCTGAAAGCAAGAAGGAAAGGTAAACAGACAGAAGGATCAGCACTCCAACATCCCTGTCAATCAAAAATTCATTAACAAATACATTCAAGTGTGGGTCACTAGCATCATTTCACACTCCAACATGAAAGACGTCCCTGAATTAGTATATATCTAACAAGTCCCTGGGATTTACTTCAAAATTTTGTATTGATTCAGTGTCAGTCCAAAAAAAACCCCTTTCTCACATAAACAAAAGACCAGCACACAATAAGGCTCCTAACACAATACTCTGGAGGCAGGCATTATCTAGCCAGATCTTTAACTTCCTGCAGCTCAGGAAAGAACCTCAAGCAACTGCAAGACCCAGAGATTTATTATTCAGGCAAGTTCCCAAATGCTCATTTTTTTATTTTTAAATAAGGTTTACAGGTTTAGAGTTTAGAGCTTAACTTTCCATACTGCCAGACTAAAAATTATATTCATTTTAAGATATTCAGTGTCTAAAATATACTCCAGTGATGCTGGCATGCAACAACATACAGTCTTCATTCAGACAATGAATTTAAAACAAACAGTTGTAAATACATTTTTGACACACCTACAACACAAAAAAGCTTTGGGAGTTCCAGACACATGGGAGCTTGTCAAGAGTCAGTTTGAAAAAACAGTCTTGGCTTGGACCATTCCTGCTTTACTGATGGGTGGGGAGAATTTGTGATGTGCAGACTGCTGTTACATGGAAGCTCACAGACGCTGGAAATGCAGACTCTGGAACCACCAATTTTGCAAGTCTAGAACCATTTCAGCAGGTCACACAGGAAACACTAGAAGGGGAAAAACTTGTCCAAATGGTAAAAGAGCATTCACCATTTCACAACTCCACTGCACGACCACAGTGCAAAGGCTGTTCACATACCTAAAGGTTGATAACCAACTTTCACTCGGCCATACCAGCTGTGACGAAGCTTTTTCAACTCTTCTCTATCATGCAGAGGGAAAATTTGAACAAGAATACCACTGGTCAATAATCTTCTCACTAGAAGAGAAAAGGAAAAATAGATGCCTAGCACTCTTTCAAAGGACAGTGAAGCTGACATAAGTGAACGGGTTACATTGTGTACTTAGCAAGCCTAAAGTTCCTTTGAAATAAATCTAGCACTCAAATCCTAATTAATTAATCCTGTTAATTAAAAAATTATAGAGAACAGTTATACCTATTCCTGGAAATACTGTGCTGTCCACTGAAGACAAAAAGCAACCTTTTTACATCTAATAACTACTCCATAGCTTTGCAATATAACCAGATGCAGCCTCAAGAGCAAGAAGTGTTACAGGTCAGGACTCAAATGCCACAGGTAGCTTTGCAGGGACAGCCAGAAAGCTGTTTGTGTTAATTATGGAAAAGATACAAAAAACCCTTTGAATTATCAGTTTACAATAATTCATAAATTACATCACATCTTCACTGAAAACAAACTCCATATTCCACAATTTGTATTTAGCTTTGTTATGGAAAGCAATATAACGTGTGAATAAACAATTAATAAACTGCTCTGAAGTTACAACCACAGAAAAAATAAAATAAATTAAAAAACAGGGAGGCACTGGAAACACGACAGTATTTTACTGTTTCCCATCATCATCTGCGCGACATAAGTAGGAAAATACCTTGGCCATATAAAAAAATTACCAATGTAAACTCATCTGACATTTACATTTATTTACACTTTTTGAACCACTAATATGCACAGATCTCCTTATTTGATGACCAACACTAATGAATAAAGATACTGTTAATAAAAGGACATAAAATTATTAAGATACATTCTCCTAAGAATTTGTAGCATCTCTGCCAACAAACTAGTTCCAGCTACTGTAAAAATAGAACCAGCTCTCATTGCTGCTTTCTCCCATGAAAAGGAAGTGCTCTTGAAGCAAAGAGGAGGATCAGTGAAACCAAATAAATGAAATAAAACTTCCTTCATATTATGAAATTTGTAACTCTGGAGCACTGTTACTCATTCCAGTACTTTTATACAGAGACAACCCAAGTATATAATCATGTAAATTAAATAATAAATATTTTTGGTACTAATTAAAAATAATGGATAACATCAACATGTGCAAAAATTACTCAGCTGAAGAGCATAAGGCCAGAGCCTCAGCCTCACAGAACGACTCAGAATTGAAGGCTGTCTGGAAGTAATCTGGTCCGCCTTCCTGCCCAGGGTAGGTGTGGCTTAAATTGGACTGCTCAGGGCCTTGGCTAGTGAGGATCTAGAAGTCTCCCAGGATAGAGTTACCAACAATCTCTTTAAATCCCTGATCAAATGTTTGATTACCCTGTTGTGAAAAATACTTTCTTGATACCTACTCAGAATTTTTCTTGTTGTATTGTGCATCCATTGCCTTTTGTCCTATTACTGAAGCAGTGAAAAAACAAAGTTGGTTAAAAATACTGGGACTTGAATGTCTGAAGGATTTCTCTTCATTACAGGAAAATTAAGGTTTTTTTCACCAAGAACACTATCCTACATCAACACAGTGAGTTAGAGGCAACAAACTACGTTGCTTACCAATTGATTTTCCTGGGTATAGCTTTGCCTGAGGATATCCAGGGATCATTTTTTCATTTTTAGCTCTCAAGTTTTCAAGTTCATGTTTGATGATGTACTGGCATTCTGCCATTGTAAGAAAATTGTGATTGTCATCTAAATAAGAAAGAAGGTTGTGTGAAATGGTGCAGCACAAGAATACAACCCCGGCAGCAAACAAGTACAAAAAATTACCAGAATCAGAAGAAAAAAAAAAATTAAAGCAACAAACCTATGTTAACCCCATCAATTTATCATCATGGAAACAAGAGTCAGATTTTCTTGAGAGAAAAACAATTTTTTTTCACGCTTAGGAATAAGAAACTATAGGTATTGCCCTAAACACACTAAATAAGAAGCTAAAATACCAACAAAACTCTAATACAAAGAATAACAGTGTAGTATTAGTTTAACTAGGCGACCAGAAATACTATCAACACAGACTGCAGAGTTTCTTTTCTAGGTGACAATTTCTCTGACTGTACCTGAACAAAACTAAAATTACATTTGTGTTTTTAAAAAGAAAAAATACCAGGAGATACAGCCAAAAATATGTCTACAGCATTTGGAATTCCAGCTAATCCTAGAGATTCTGTTAGTAGTGGAATTTGTGTCAGATTTGCATTAATAATGTAAAGGCATGAAAGAAATGGAAATGGCACTTTTGCAACTGACAATTCTTCTGAAGGCTTCCTAATTTCAGGAAATCAAGGTCACAGAAGTAAAGACTGCAAAAGTTACTGCACACAGCAGTGGTGTTGAGCAAAACTGGCACTAAACAACAAAAAATTTCGAAATTATTTCAGATAGACCTAAGAACCTTTATATTGATGTTGGGGGTTGGGTTGTCTTTCCTTTTGTTTCCTTTTAACAGTATAGAATTTTTTTCCATTCAGTTGCTAAATAGCCTTAATTACTGGGTACTTAAGAAAAACAAAGGCTATACCTAGGCCTAAAGAAAAGGCCCATCTATGTTTACTGTTCTGTCGGGGAGTTTTTCTCTCGAAGGGGGCAGGGGGTGGAGGAATATCTCGAGAATTGGGGACTGGTAAAAGGAGAGGGCAGGGGCGGAGCGGGACTGGCTTTCCGAGGAGGACACGGGAAGAGACAGCTCTGCGAGAGAGAAGTTTTTTTTTTCGCTGCTGCTGCTGGAGCCCTGGCTTGGAGCTGTTTTCTTCTGCCTCTTGGGTGAGCCTCTGCTTGTGAAAGCAGCCACTGAGCCTGTTGCCATCTGCTCGGGTGCCCGGAATCCCTGAGCTCGCCTCTCCTCGCTGGGCTAGGAGCCGGGCGGCTGCTGCCCCCCGCCCCCACCGCTCCCTCGGCACTGCTCTGGGTTTCACTGCGCTGCAGCCCCGCTCCCCCGCCTGCCGAGACGTCCTGCCGTCCCAGTTTGCTGCTTTTCCAAGAATCCTGCTGGGGCACTGGGATCGACTGCTCCAAGGAGGTTTGTGAAGCAAAACCTCTCTTCCGTTTTGTTTTCCCCTGCTGACTGAACCACCATAGCACGTGCTCCCTGCCGGCTGTGACCATCAGTGCACCGAGGGGGGAAAGTGCCTTCAGGCCAGGAGGTCGGGACCGGGTTCTTGGTTCTGTTTTGTTGTTAGTGCCATAAGAGTCGTTGTTTGTTTGCTCTGTTATAAATCCTAGTAAAGAACTGTTATTCCTACTCCCATATCTTTGCCTGAGACCCCCTTAATTTCAAAATTACAATAATTCGGAGGGGAGGGGTTCACATTCTTCATTCCGAGGGAGGCTCCTGCCTTCCCTAGCAGAGACCTGTCCTTCAAACCAGGACAATTGAAAATGTGGTGAAAGGCATCACTCAAACAGGCACATTAAAAGTATTAGCAAGACATTTACCTGCAGAGCAAAAAATGAGTTCTGCCAATGTAGGGGGATTAAACACCTTACAAGCAACACATTTAAAAGCAAGTGTTACTGTGTTGGCACCTCCATAAAATAAAAGAGGAAAAGAACAACTCCACTGATCATGCCCAAATTCCACTGAATGTGTCTGTAGCATTAATTATTGTTTGTTTGATGTCTACATGTAACGGAGAAAAATGTTTCTATTTTTTCCAGCTAATTGTAAGATAATAAGCCTCAAAACTGGCTCACAGAAATTAAATTGCTACATTAATTCACAACATGGATTGTTAATCATAAAAATCACATTTATCAACTCTTTTTCTTGTCTTATTTTACAAGAAAATCTTTCATACAAGTAAGAGACTATTCGGAGCATAGAAAAGCATAAAGGAAAAGAGAAGAAAAAAATTAAAGCCATGTGAAAGAGAACAAAACTCATTATATGACCTGAATTTCCATCATTAAAAACAAGGGTTTTTTTCATGGCTTGGCCTTCCTCTTGTTGTTCACAGTTACCATTCCAAGGAATGGAAAGACCGTAAAAGATTTAGCAGTGTAATTGCTTATAATCTTTAGTCACCACTTTGCAATGACAAAGATTGCTACAATTGCTTACCTGCAAAATGTTTGAAAGTTTTTCTACTGCTGTATGTAAAAGTTCTCATTGAGTTATCACTGCATTCCTTCACCAAACCTACAGTTTCAGCTCCCAGCAACAGCCTTAAGTGGGAAGCTCCAACTAGATAAATATTTTCATCTCCATTTTCTGTAACCAGCGGTTTAATCAGCAGTTGTGCACCTTCAAAGTAAACAGGGGTAAAATAAGAAAAAAAATACATTAAAATTACATCTAAAAGCCCTAGTATTTTAGCATCCAATAGACTGGCCCTAGCTAAACAGGAGTGCTGAAGATGTCTCTTTTTATGGGTACAAAGAGTTAAGGTTCCAACAGCACTTGACATAGGGTGTTCAGAATCTTGCAGGGTCACCCCCTGATTTAGCCCTGTTTCTACTGAAGCACTCTCAACAATGAACTGGAATAATGGGGACTGTTTGGATCATCTATTCCCCTAAGGTTCACACCACAAAAGCAAGAAGTGCTTCTGCAATAAGTCCCACTGGTTGTAAGGAGACTAGATTTTTGAAACAGAAACATCCCTAACTTGTCTAACAGAGGCCTGAAAGTAAGTCTGTAGTCACAAATCCAACAGCCACATAAATATTTCTGACCATAAGCCATAAGCTACAAGAGCCACAAATAATGACTTTTTAAAAAAAAGTAAAAAAAAAGTCCAAGGAATTACAAATTAATTATCAATTCCCAGAAGCATACCAAAATGAGCAATGAAATATTGTCTTTGTAAGACCCTACATGCTAACAAAAAAAAAAAAAATAAAATCCAACATGAAGTTATCAAGATTAAACTGCTTTCTGCTAACCTAATTTTGTTCTACCACATGGTACAAAGTCTTATGGACAGGATGTGAAACGTCTTCACTTAGGCAAGGCTCATCATGTTTTTGTAAACAAGAAGAGAAACATATCTAGACAACTGCTATAAAAACTGACATCAAAACTACATTGAAATATAGGTTATCAGGGCTTCAGTGCAAAAAATGGAAGAATTCTAGAGTTCAGCTGGCATTTGACCTTAAGCCAATGTTTTCATTAATAACAGGTTAAGTGGATTGAAAAAATGCAAAACTAAATGAGACTGGCGAACAATCCTTATACCACAAGTTCCCTGAAAACATTTTCTGTATGTCTTCATATGATGGTGACAGCCAATTTGATTTCAAAGTGTTACAGAAGATCATACTGTACTCACCTCCATTGGCCCTTTTGTCCACAATTCGTTTAGTGAACCATTCTACGGTTTCTTCTTTGGTGCCTTTTGCAAGTTCAATTACTACCAGAGGCCTGAAGTTAGACTCAACAGTATCCAAGAAAGACCAGCTTTCCACCATCTCTTTTGTTTTTTCCGCCATCTCTTGAGAGCTTGCTGAGTACAAAACCAAAATAAAATACAAGGGCTAAAAAATATTTGGTACCAATCTAAAAAACACAAAACTTTACTGTAGTGAGCTACATGAGTCTGTGCTTATCAAAGGCACAGGTGTGCACTTTTATGCACTTACTACTATCAGGCTGAGTAATCTCTGTAGCTGTCAAGATGCTACTGATCTCCCACGGCATTTCTGTCCTACTCTCTAGGTAGGAAAACTGTTGTTGCTATGTATAGCAAAGCAATAATGAGAGGAAAGCAAATAAATAAATAAGTTAAAGAAAATCAATAAGGTGAAACTATCCTCAAAAACAACAGCTTGCAATTTCCTACAGTATATATGTCAGCAAATGAAAATGTTAACAGAAAAGTAGTCAAACAGGTATTTAAAAATCAATAAGCTTCTCACGGTATGAGTATGCAAACACATTGTAAGGAAGAACCTTCTCAGCTAATCTTGTGAAGCTTTAACCATACCAAAGAAACACACCATCTCGGGCAGGTGAGTTAAGACACCTATCATACTGATAGGCAAATTAAACTCAGAGCACTTAAATGACTTTTTGGAACCTATAAACCAAGTGCTCTGTGACAAAGTCCAGCTGCAAAGCACTGACAGCACAACTTTATGTGTAAATAATCCAAATGATCTAAGCAGGCCTTTATAGACTCGCAGACCCATTTAGGTGGGAAAAGGCCTTAAAGATTGAGTCCAACCATTAACGCAGCACTTCCAAGCCCACCACTAAACAATGTCCCCAAGAGTCGCATCTACAGAGCTTTTAAATACCTTCAGGGAAGGTGACTCAGCCATTTCCCTGGACAGCTAGTTTCCACTGAAACCCTTTGCAACCCTTTTCATAATGAAATTTTTCACAAAATTTTAATGGCACAACTTGAAGCCATTTTCTCTTCTCATTTGTTACTTGGCAGATCCCCACCTTGCAACAACCTCTTCTCAGCTAGTTGTAGAAAGTGGTAAGGTCTCCTCTGAGCCTTCTTTTCTTCAGGCTGAACAACCCCAGGCACTTCTCTTTAGTCTTGTTAACAAATTTTATATAAATTATTCTGCAGAGATCATTGTACCGTGCTTCATAAAGCAACTTGGAGATGTTGATATAAAACAATAAATCTGGGAGCTAGCCTACTCCATTAGAAAAATAAAAGTAAAAAAACCCAAACAAAAAACCTATGACAGATTTAATTTAATAAATTTAAAAGTGAGGGGAAGGTTTGGTGATTCTGGCTTGGGGGTTTTGGGAAATTTTTTTTTTGCTATTAACATGACTGAAGAAGGGAATTTACCCACTGCTTTTAAGCAGTTTCCCCACTCCTATTAAAATACTAAAAATACCTAATTTCTGAGGAAGCTGCTCCAAGGATTCAGTTCAGCTTTTATGACCGTTATACTTCTGTTATTCAAGGACAAATCAGTCTCCAGGATTTCATATAAATTATCCCACAAAATACAGTCATACTGTAAACATACACATATCATAGTAAACAAGTCTATACGACTTGTCAATTTTGACTAGCAGAAAAAAGCTTTCAAGCCAAATTTCAGTGGGGTTTTTGGTTAGTTTCACTTGCCTTTTCACATGCACAGAATTCTGCAACATACAAATTTACAGCTCTGAACCCAAGTATTCATGTCTTTGAAAGAAATGCACTGGATTAGTAATTTTAAAAATTACAGATTTTTATCTGCACAACCAGAATGAACCAGACAGAGGAAAACAATCAGGGATGAGGCACTGTAACTGAGCTTGTCAGTGACTAACTACACGGTCTTGACAACTCACGGCACCTTAATGCATCACTATCCCTAATCAGGGGTTTGCAGGCATTTGCTGAAATAACGCCTGACACTTTGTGGATATTGTCATTTCTAAAGAATTTAAAGAATGAAAAGCATTAGATAATTATTAAATATTACTTACTGGTTAAGAATATAGCTTTGCAGAACAGTTATCTCTTGAAAACAGCCTTTTTATAAACTGTGCTATTCAGTGAACTTGGCTCCTATCATTTATTCAGAATCATCCTGCTTGGCATGGTGACTGTGTAAGAATCACAGAATCATCACAGAGTCAAAGAATGGTTTGGTCTGGAGGTACTTTAACGATCACCTAGTTCCAATTCCCCTGCCATGCGTAGGAACACCTTCCACTAGACCAGGTTGCTCAGAGCCACATCCCACCTGGTCTTGAACATTTCCAGGGATGGGGCATCCGCAGCTTCTCTGGGCAATCTGTTCCAGTGCCTCACCACCCTGATAGTAAATTTCTTCCTAATATCTAACCAAAAACTACTCTCATTCAGTTTGACTTATTATTTTCAGTCTTTCAGTAAGACTGTTACTTTCAGGCTTATTACCGCTGAAAACTACAACAGAGCTGAAGCACTCTTCAAATCGTGCCTGTGATTTTCGAACGTATTTTCCTAACAGGTTGTCCGACGCCCAGCACAGACCCTGCGGGGGGAAACTTAGATCTTCTTTCAAACCTGCACACTGTATAACTTGTGAAAGACCCAGAAGCACGGGGAACAGCCCCGAAACGTCCTTAAATCCCCGAGCTCCCGTTTTCACGGAGCGGCTGGGTGGCGGTCACAATTAATTAGGTTGGAAAAGCCCGCTAAGACCATCGACTCCAACCCATGACCAAGGACCACCTTGTCAGCTCAGGGCAGAAGGAGCTGCAGCCCTCTTCCAGGGCGTGTCGGCGCACAGCAGGTCAGAGCCAGACTCACTGCCCAGCCTCCACCCGCTCGGCGGCCCCGAGAGCCGCCGCGTCCGGGCCGTGCCCACTCTAGGGAGGCTCCTTCCCACTGCCAGGCTGCGCCTCGCTCTCCTTTTTTAGGAACCCAGACACCGGGGAGGAGAGCAGCACGGCCGGTGACTCACTCCCTCCCCCGGCCCGGCCGCGCTCCGCCGGCGGCCGCCGCCCTGCGCCGCTGCTCCCGCCGCCCGCAGCCCACCG
>WEKY01036619.1:19495-33959 GCA_013390045.1 Picathartes gymnocephalus
TGACGCAGGCAGCGGGCGCTGCCAGGATGGGCCCCGGGCCGGCCCAGCGTGACACCGCCCGCCGCTGCCGCTGGCCACGCCCCTCGCCGTGGCCCTTCTCGGCCCAACCGGGCCCGCCCGCCTCTTGTGCGGCCTTTCAAAATACTCCGATGTCAGTGTTTCAAAAATGCTCCCGTGTCAGTGTTTCAGCAACGCTCGTAGGGGCCACCAGCTCTCACTTCATCCTCTTGTTTATTTCCACCTTTTGCTCCCTGTGCTGCCTCCTGTCACAGAATCACAGAATCAATTGGGTTGGAAGAGACTTCTAAGATCATCGAGTCCAACCTACGACTGAACATCACTGTCAGCCAGACCATGGCACTGAGTGCCACGTGCAGCCTTTCGTTAAACACCTGCAGGGACGGTGACCCCACCACCTCCTTGGACAGTCCATTCCAATGTTTATTCATCTTTTCTGTTAAGAAATTCCTCCTAAATTCCATCCTAAACCTCCCCTGTGCAGCTTGAGACTACGTCCTATTGTCCTGCGCTGGTTGCCTGGCACAAGAAACCAAACCTCACCTGGCTACAGCCTCCTTCCAGGGGGTTGTAGAGAGCAATAAGGTCATCCCTGAGCCTCCTTTTCTCCAGACTAAACAACCCTGCCTCCCTCAGCTGCTCCTCACAGGACGTGTGTTCCAGATCCTTCACCAACTCCAATGCCCTTCTCTGGACATGCTCCAGCACCTCAATGTCCATCCTGAACTGAGGGGTCCAGAACTGGATGCAGTACTCGAGGTGTGGCCTCACCAGTGTCAAGTACAGGGGGACTGAGTTCCTGAGTCCTGCTGGCCACACTATTCCTGATACAGGCCAGGATGCCATTGGCCTTCCTGGACACCTGGGCACATTGCTCACTCATGTCCTCCTCTGGACATGGCCCAGACCTCCTCCTGGAGCTTGAGTTATAAAAATCCTGCACTTCAGCTGGGTCAGTTAAGTTTCCAAACATTGTTTTGTACAAGAAAAGAGAACATTTTTGCATTTTGATACCAATACTTTTGTAGAGAATATAGTTCCAAGTATCCATATGTAGCTGGGAAGTGAGAAGTGTGACTGTAAAGAAGTGGTGGCAAGCGAGGGATGTAGCCAGCAAAGCATGCTCCCCTGCTGGCCTTGGGGAAGACTTTTCAGCATATTTTGAAATAAACAGAGATATTTGTGTGTAAATTTCTGGATGAAATTTTGATTTGTGTTTAGTAGCGAGTATAAAATACTAGGTTTTGGTGATGAATTTTTCTAGTATTTATAGCGAATGAAGCAGTGAGGGTCTAGGGCACCGTGGAAAATGGGGATATGCGAATACTTGAAATTTAGGTACTACAGACTGCAGCAGAGAGTAGAAGACACACACCATCTGTGTCAGATAGTTTGGGCATAATGTCAGACTTGTTGAACTGTGTTTCAGTCTTGTCCAGCTTCCAGTGGTCTCACCATATAGTTATTCACCTCTGAGCATCACCTACTGTGAAAACTCTCACTTCCTGAAGAAGTATCATGGCAGTAACAGAGAGGTGGGTTTTACAAAAGGGGGGTTTTAGACTTTAGTCTTGTGTTTTGCATGTTGGATGTCTCCAGTTATGATCCATCTCATGAATATCCACAATGTCTTCATGGGTTTTGGGCCTCTGGCCTTCTTGGCCTGACATCTTCAGTCTCCTAGTATTTTACAAACAATTCTTTTAAAACTATCTCTGACACCTCCTACCATTACGGTTTTTCAGTGGGGACTTGACATTATCCAATTACTTTGGCCCATGCAAACAGTCATTCAAAATCAATCTCTTTTCTGCTGTCAAATTAATTTTTCTACTGGACAGGGTCATCTTATGGCAATATTGCTTGATGAGACTGTCACATTTCCTCAATGTTGTGTATCCACTAGGTGTCACATTGTTGCTATAAAATGAATTCTTTACTATTACACTCTGTTTCTTTCTAGAAAATTCACATTTTGCTAGCCATGCATAACAGCACATAATGCCATATTTAGAAAAGAAAAATAGCATTCATAAGTAGATGGTGGATGTGTCTACAAAGTAATCTACACACACATACATTGCTGGCACAGTGGAAGCAGTCTCACCATGATGGCAAAAAGTAAATTACTTTCTGCCAATCACAGTGTCGTAGAGACTAGAAATTTGCTCTTAAGAGGATTAGCTAATTTAAAGATGAATCAGGTATGCCCATCCTAAATTGCAAACTGCACTAGCACTGTAGGTAAATATAAATCCCAAGCTCGTATCTGGTAGTGACTGTAGTCCAGCCTTGTGATTCTGCTAGCTGATTATAGCATTTACAGGGTCTGTCTCTGTCAGGCACCATGCCGACTGCAGACACAGTAGAATGGATGAGCTGTGGTAAGGCAGGAAGAAAAAGGGGGGAAAAAGAGAGCTAAAAGAAGAATCCATGAAAATTTCAAGAGCAGAGGATTTATTTTTATTCTGTGGTTAACTCCTCCCTGGACTAATGACTACCACAGTACTTAATTAAATTAACGCCCCATTAACTTACTGTGAAGTGAAACTGGATTTTACTCCTGGTTGAAACTTCGATCATATTTTGGGTATGGTTCAATGTCTAGTTGAGCCCATCCAGCATCTCACTGCTACTAAAAGGGTGACATCTCACTTCCAGTTCACCACTACCATTTCTTTCTCCCTTTACTCACATTGTCAGATCTAAGGCTCTGCCCCACACTTAAGCCAACTTCGGCATTCACCAGATCCGTCTCTGGGTCCGTTCAATTTACCAGCTCCATAGAAAACCACTCACTTATGGTGTGTTTTGCTTTGTTCTATTTCAGTGATTTAAATAAACTCAGATAAAGGTTAAAGAGCTGGCACAAGGAAAGCACCTTTCCATGCAGCAGTCCTCATTAAGTCAAATGTATGTAGATATATGTACAGTATGACAACCATACTTCACAGAGTCACATAATGTAATCAGAGATTAATATTGACTCTTATCTGAAGTCATATATAATAGCAATCATTCTCGTAAGATTTACCTTTACCTAGGTTTTGAGCCATACTGGAACACTGTGTTATCATAAAAGTAAGGAGCAACTAACAGCAAAATATCCTTTTCATTCACAAGCTAATGACTTTTTAGTTTGAGTGCAAAATGGATGATGAGATACCTAAAGTTTAACGTTACCATTAAATTACCTTATTACATTATTAACAATTAGATTAAATTTCTAGCAATTAAATTTCAGTCAATGTGTTTGTCAGAGCAAGATACAGTGACATTTTACCAATTTTCAATGACATTTTTTGTCAGATTATATAGGATCTTTCCAAGAGTATAATAAACATTATTAAATTGCATTCCTGCAAATGGAGGTTAAATTATTTTTTAAGTCACACTTGGCACAATTTTTACATTCTGACAGGAATTTTCACGTAAGTGTATTCAGGCAGTCCAAGCACTGTTTGTGTCAAAGTATTGAAGCTTTGATTCATAAACACTGAGCAACGAAGCTGATTGATTGTAATCTGTAAGGTTCAAGGAAAACACATCTCTTCCAATTCACACTGTGTCCATCTGATTAGAAACACTGAGTTTTAACTTAGGTATCTATTTTCAAATAAGATCACCAGGGAACAAAAAGCCCTGTCCTGTCAAACTAAATGTAAACAACATAAAAAGAGGAGGATCAGCCTGCCTAAGGCAGGAAGGAGTGAGAGAAACCATTCTCAAATTATTACCCAGGAGGAGCAAGTAAAAGATAAAACCTGTGTAATATGTTATTCATAATTTATATGTGAAGAAAAATAAATTTAAAGTTATCAAGGCCAACAGCAACCTAGCCTGGATCAGCAATAGTGTGACTATCAGGAATAGGGCAGAGATCTCCCCCTGGACTTTGCACTGGTGAGGCTGCATCTCAAGTCCTGTGCCCAGTTCTAAGGCCCTCACTCCAAGGAAGACATTGAGGTGCTGGAGCAAGTCTAGAGAATGGCAGTGAAGGTGGTGAAAAGACTAGATCACAAGTCCTATGAAGAGCAGCTGAGGGATCAGGGATTGTTTAGCATAGAGAAAAGGAAACTCAGAGGAGACCTTATCACTCTCTGCAACCACCTGAAAGAAGGGTGTAGCCAGGTGGGGGTTGGCCTTTTCTCCCAGGCAACCAGTAGGACAAGAGGAAATGGCCTCAAGTTGCACCAGGGGAGGTTTAGATTGGATATGAGGAAAAATTTCTTCACTGAAAGTGTTGTCAAGTCTTGGAACAGACTGCCCAGGGAAGTGGTTGAGTCACCATCCCTGGAGATATTTAAAAGCTATGTAGATGTGGCACTTGGGGACATGGTTTAGTGATGGACTTTGCATTGCTGTGTTAACAGTTGGACTTGATGATCTTACAGGTCCTTTCCAACCTAAATGATTCTATGTTTGTTTCCCCAGCATTAGAGTAGCCTGCACAGCTGGGTGATGATGAGGGAAATCCAGCAAACCAAGTGATCTTTATGTTTTAGGAAAGTGAATAAAGTCAGAAATTTTACTGTACGTGAAGAAATGTTTCAAAATTTCATCGCAGAACTTTGAAAACAATGCATCCTTTCTGATTTTCTTTTAAGATGCATGTGCCAATGTTTAGGATGTCCCAAATGGTGAGCTAGAATCTTGGCATACAGAGCCTCCCTGAATTTGTCAAAATAATATATGAATTCATGTAAAAACTTCATAATTAACCACTGGGGTCCAGTTAACATCATTTCGATAGTGTCAGGAGCAAAAAGGCTGAATTTTGCTGCATTTAGACAAATGGAGACATTAGATTACTGAGGTCATGGTGCTTCTAATTAATCTATATAGGCTTCTGTTTCTATTAGCTATCCCTTCATTCCTAAAAGAATGTGGTTTACTAGACTCCACCATCCACCTGCTGTGGAATAGCACCCTATATCCTATGACCACTGGTCTGTTCAGAATTAACTCATCACTGGAATTTTCAATACATTCAGCTGGACTGCCTCCATTCAGTGACCGACATATGACACCTTTCTTTTTTCTCTCATCTAGAGACTTCATCAATTGTAAAGGCTGCATTTAGCATGTCCTGCAAAAACAGCAACAACAACAACAAAATAGCTATACATTTTGTATATTTCAATTTTAAGTTAATTTTCTTTCTTTGCATATTTTGCATTATAGAGAATGGTGTCTGGCATTCCACCTGGGCAGAACATACTTGGTTTATCTGTTAGTGCATGGCTAGAAGCAGTGCTGCACAGTCAATTGGTTAATTACTATGATTTACTAGATAGCATAATTTAACACATTCTAAAAAAATGTGCAGTCTGGATTCATCAGTAGCCATGATGCCATGCCTGGGGCTGTGCCTCACAGAGGCAGTCCCTGACTATATTATCTGATGCAGCCTTTCAACCGTCTGTGTTTTTCAAATACCTGTTTTAATAATACCTCTGCCTGGATTTAGGAACTGAAGGAAGATTATTCTAAAAAGCTGAAAGAGCTTGAACAAGGTTTGGGCAAGTCAAGTTCAGGGATTTGTTATTCAGTAAATATCCTTCCAGCCACTACCTTCAAAGTAACATTCACTGAAGATAACGACGTGATAAATTCCCTTACAGTCCTATGCTGAGGGCTCTGAATTGTGAATGGGAATTGCTGTAGGAGGGCTGAAGAAGTTAATGATTCCAGTTGTCTTTCACCTCTTGTGCCTGAATTCAGCTTTTGGACAGCCCCAGCATGAGGCTTTAAGGCAAACCAAAATCAGAGAGAAGGAACATCATCAGCCATTCCAAATTACATCAGATATGTACATGGTGGTTTTTATCGTGCTTTGTGAACTATTTAATGTGTTCTTACAGACAACTTCATGAGGTTATCTATATCGATTGCAAATGCCACACCTCTATACAATCCATTTTACTCTAATTTTTAAATAACTTGAAGCATTACTTCAGAACTGGTGGAGCTTTTCATTATGAAAAGATGAGTTCTGTAGGTTTTTCTAGCTGATTCTTCACACTGTCATAAACTGATTTCTCTAGGGAAATACATTCACTTATATAGTTAGGCAAGGGCTGTAGCACTGGCATACTGCTGGCAAAGCAATCATAGATTTGACAGCTGTCCAACAGTTTTAAATCTAGACACTGAGATCTGTTTTCCTTCCATGCAGTATACGTGTTGCACTGTAAGATACATTTCCAAGTCTGCATATAATTTCTTTGTTTAACTGCTATCCCCTAGTATGAATTGTGCACGTGTTTATTTAACGGTTCTCACCATTGCTTAGAAAATGACAAAATTATAAAACTACAAAACTACAGATATCCTATTGCTATTAATTGCTATTTTTAAGGGCCCAAACTTGTCATTATTACTGATGTCAGTCTAGTTTTACATACTACATCTACATACTGAGATTCATATCTTCGCCTTGGGACCAGATGACCCCAATTTCATGCATACAGGTGTTTACTTATCAAGGACTTCAGAACAGAAATAATAATTGCAGGCCTTGAATAAATAACTCTTAATTTTTTGATCAAAATATAAATATGATCATTGGACTTCACAATATTATGGACCTTGCCCCCTTAGAAACCAACAACACCAAGAAAAAAAGATTGAACTAATGAAAATACCACCATTTTAAATATTCATTTAAACATTTTAGCAATCACTGAAGTAAGACTAACTATTAAAGAAAAATGGGATGAATCAAAAGAGAAAGCCTTTTGCTATGATCTCTTTACAGCGTACTGACAAGAAAAGTACTGACAGAACTAGGAGGTGAGCATATGCTATTGTTAAAAGACTGCATGTGCTGATCTAGTTCAGCACGTACTTTTGGTATCCAGCTAGTTCCTTGAATGCAACGTCAGGTAGAGTTTTTCAACATCTGCATTCACGTGGGTCCCAGTGCTGTCATCAAATGTTCAGAGCACAGGGTAATAAAGATATATGATATCTTCTGGCAGTTCAGGGGAACACAAGGCACTCAAAGTGAATCTGAAAAAATGTTTAACCTGACTTGCCTGCTATAGTCTTACATTCAAAAATACCAGATACAAAATATTTGTAATGTTAAAGATATTTTATAAAAATTCCAATTAATTAGAGACTAGTTTATTATCTTTCTCAGTATCAAATTTTTCACTTAAAATCTAGTACTATGAATCTGTATAGAAAAACCTTGATTTTATCAAGGTCTTTGAATTTCTCTTTTATTTCTGTAGTCTATAATTCTATAATCTGATTTGAAGCACACTCAGATATAGCAAACCTAATTTTAAGAAGATTTTATTTTAGTAAAAATCATCTCCAATCAGCAATTAGAAATGCAATGTGGTAGCAAACAGAAATTCTATTTCTGTTCTCAGTTCCTTGTGAAGCAGATGTCTAGTGTTTGTCAGGAGGGAATGGCAGAAGAGTGTAGTATTTGCCCTGTTTTAAGTTGCAGAAGGGAGTGCTCCCTTGTGCTGGTACTACAGTGAAATAATCTAAGCAAAACATTAAATTAAAGAATTCTCCATTCATAATGTCAAATGTCAAGTACAAGTCAAAAAAAGATTAACAATTAATGTTGCCCTTAAAAATCTTTTGCCTGGGAGATCTGAAGTCATGTACTAAAAACAGAGTATGGAATGCAAGTTCCATTTGGGGTTTCTTCCCTTTTCAGGAAAAATAATGTTTTACTTTGGCATTATGTTATATAACCAGGAGTCTGTGTTCACTTCAGGTTTAATGAGGGTGTCAGGTGTCTGGGTACAGACAATCTCAGTCAGTCCAGCCTAGGTGTGAGTGGGTGTATTTAAAGCTGTAGGTGAGTCACAGTGAGTCTCACTGGCATTGCATGTAAGGCCCTAGAACTCATGGGAACATAAAGCTTTATCTGTTACTGCAGTACTGGGGTGCATGGAGGCTCTACACGAAGTCAGCAGATGGAGGCTTCTCTCTTTTGTGTGGGGCCATGCATTGGAGGTGCACACCCTGGCCATGCTGAGCTGTGTGACAAGAACACACTGCCCTGGAGGCACATAAGGTAGGCAGTCCTCAGGGGCAGGCACACACAGCAGCATGGACCAGCAGTGCAGGCAGAGTTGTACCTTCCCTAGAGACAGCCACAGTTTCTTCCCAGTTGCCTGGGACTGGTGGCTCTGAGAGAAGCTGCAGTGCTACACTAATAGCACGAGTTCCCTGGACAGCAGCAGGGAATGAGGTGGTGAAGGCCAGTGTGGAGGTGTGGGAGGATTCATCTATTGCTTTATGAAATTCACACCTGCAACAGCATGATTCTTTCTCACTTAATTGTGAGAGAGCTTGACTGCTCTTACGGACACTCTGGAAATTCTGGGAAATGCTGAGTGACTGTCAGCACCCATTTATGTTGTCACCCTGAAGCTGACATCTTGCTAACAAAAGTAAGAAGCAGGGCTGGTCCTGTCGCCCGGCTGAACCAGCTTGTCTGAACTGAAATCCCACCTCCAGAGTGACTGAGGTCGTTTCAGGTGTCCACAAGCAGTCACCATGCCAGTGTAAGTGCACAAGTAACACGTGCAATCAAGACACCCCCTCATCGTGCACTTACAAAGGGCTGGTGGTAAGGGTTGAAAAGCTGTCCTTAGTGGTATATAATAGTATGTTCAGAGAAATGGTTTTCCCCACGTCAGATAGGCAGGACCTGCAGAACTGAGGATCTTTGTATGTCTGGAAATATGGATCTGCACAACAACTTGTAGAACAGGCTGTTATGGGACAGTTCCAGCTTAATATGGTTGTGTACTCTGAAATGACTGAGAAGGTGTGCAGCTGCAGAGCTTTACCGATTCAGAGAAGTTAGAAACTCACACTAACCTAGGTTTGAACCACTCTGATCTAAAACATTCTGGGCATTTAACGCTCTTAGAAGCAGGGAGATTGAGAGATGGCAGAATGAAGATGGGTACTGGCAGAATTAGATGGTGTCAGTAACAGTATCCTGCTCTCAAGGTGATGATCCACTTGGCAGCACTGACCTAGCATGCTGGACTACTATAGATATCAGCATCATCTAGCCAGAAGAAATACATGTTGTGAATATACTTGGATTTTCCTTTGCTCTGGCACCTGTTAATAAGCAATACTGCATTACCAGATACATTGGATTTTTTCCTTAATCATTAGAAAAGTAATCAAATATACATTCCTCTCTGACTTTTTAAAGGAGGATCTTAAATTCAAAGGTGAAAGGTGTTTTCTTTCAATGAACAATATTTGTGCCCCATTTAGTTAAATGGTCTTTCAGGAGACTTCAGTATACTCATGGGACTTTGTTGTATGACCAAAGAAATGTTGTATGATAAATACAAAGAAAAACATTATATTTAAGCTTCCCAAAAATATTGATTTAAAAAATACAGAGCTCTTACAGTAAGATGTAATATTATTTGCACAATATAATTTAAATTATTTTTATGGACATTTTGCAGCTTACTTTATATATTACTATCTTCCTTATGTTATGTAGATCTGCAATTGTTGTTTTATTAATTTTTTTATCTGTTTGTCATGGGATAATTTCATTTAATTATTGTTTTATTCACTGTGACATCATTCAATTTTCTGAGGGATCCAGTTGGTAATAAAGGTACTTCACCAAATTGGGGATTTTTAATTTCAAAAGCCATATCCATTTATTTGTTATTTTAAATGTACATGTTTGGTATAGGACAAATTCGACATAATTTGAACATATTTGAATGAGGAGGAAAATTGTAAAAAAATTATAGTTCCTTAAAAGACCAGAAGAAACAATTCCTTAGCCTTTAACTGACCTTTACTAAAGGTTCTTCCATACTAGACACCAAAGTGAAATAAAAATTGAATCCAAGTAATGTGTTCAGTACTGTACTCTATACAGTGTGGAGTCTGTTCTTACATAACTCATACATACATTATTTTTTAATGTGATTTATTTGCCTTGATTCCACTAAGTTCAGCCCTTGTAACTGAAGTATAAATGTTTGTATTTTCAGGCCTGCACATCAGTGCTCTGACACATCTAGGTGAGGAATTGGTTCCCCAATAGGTTCCTGCACACTCCTGTTACCCGAACAAGTGTCAGCCAGAGCTCCCGGGGCGACCTTCCAGCTGCCACTCACAGAGGTTATCTGCATGATCTAGTGCCACTTGGCATGCCCTTGGGTATCAAAGATATCTGCAGAGGGCTGGCAGAGACACCACAGGAGTGAAGACAGACCTGCACAGTTCTGAGGCAACAGAGGGAGTATGGGAGAGATACACCACACAGCAGTGGAAATGGTACTAGATAGATATGTTTAAGCAGCTTATTTAGCTTTTTGCTTCTCTCGCTAGGTGGGCATTTTTATTGTCTTCTCAAGAGATGAGTGTTCTGCATCAGCCTCAAAAGCCAACAATGCTCTACACAAGAAGTTACCCATTAAGGACATGATTGCATAGATTTTTCTCATTTTGATTAGCAAGCATAAGCATTAATTTGTTTTCGCACAGCCTACAGTAACACCTTTAACATACATCTTTCTGTTATTTCTCCAGAAGTACAAACCATAATAAAACTTTGTGTATGCCCAGAAAGAAAATAAACAGTATTAAATAAACACTCACATCAGTATGATTACTTAGCCACACACCAGTAAGCATATGAAACGTTTTGACAAGAGTAAACTTTAAAAATTTCCCCTTTCTTCTCAGAATTGGTCTATATGACCAAACACCCTACACAACAAAATCAAGATATGCCTGTAGCATAGCAAGGTAAATGTGAGCTATATTTAATCCAATTAGCATAGTTACAAGTAGCAGTGTAGATACAGCAGCAAAGGCCAGACAGTACATTATATAAATCAGAATACAAGCCACAGAAAAATCTAGCAACATGCTTTGAACCTTCTTGTTGTTTTTTCCAGCTTCCAGCAATCAGTGACCAAAGGATTGAGATGGGATTTGTCTCTGGCCGATATCTTCAATGCCAATCAACAGACACCTCCCATTACTCTGCCTACTCCCTTATGTACAGTTGTCTGCCCTGTCTTCAACAGCACCACATTCCACTATTTCTGTCACGTGAAATTTCTTCCTGATGATTTTTTTTCATCTATACCACGATTCACAGGATGCTCCTAATTCTTGTATTGTGAGGTTTTGTGAATGCTTTCTTCTTGTTTACCTTTCCACACCATCCATTGCTTTAAAGATTTTTCTTGTACTGCTTTCCATCATCACTCTTCTACGCCAAGAATTCTAAACTATTTAGCTTCTCCACACATGGTAGCTATTCTTTACCTCTGAAAGTCTCTGCCACCCTTCCTTCAACTTTTTCTTGCCCTAGGCTACTATACCTTTTTCAAAATGGCATAAGCAAAACTCCATACAGGAGTAAGAATATTTAGTCCCAATTAAAATGCTTGATTTATTCCTTCTGTATACTTACTTTCCCTATCCCATGACTAAAACAAAAAGATGAATTCATGTAAGGTGTTCCAGGAAATAACTTGCAGCCACAGTGCCATAAAAATGAAACTGAATGTCTCTCTGTTTATTTCTAAATATTAGTATTTTCGTAAGTTACACAGTGATTGGCCTTTACTTGGCATAACTATGCCATCTTTGTAAATGACTGTACAGAAATTCAATAGTAAGCTGTTTAATGTTACACAGGATATACTATACCTAAACCCACAGATCTGCAAATAAAGACAAAAGTTCTGCTGAAACCAAGGTGCCAGGCAAACAACTACATTTAAAAACAGGAAAAATATTCAATAACAATCCATTTGTATTGCCCAAAGCACAGAAAAAAAGCAAGATGAAACCAAGTGTCTCATGTAGAAGAGAAAAGCGTATCCAAGCAACAACTCTAAGACTCAAAAGAAATAGGTCATGTGAAGAGAAGCACTAAATTTAGTAATCAAATGTATATTCAGCAGAAAAGATAAAGAAGCTTTAGGGAAATAATGTAAAGAAAAATAAGAGAAATTAAGGGATTTCTGAAGTTGGGAGACACATGAGACAAAAGATGTGCACTTCATTGCAACAGTGCAACTGAAAAGAAATTTCATTATAGTTAGCTAAGTTAAATTTGTATGAAATATGAAATAACTCAGAGCAGATTTTGGTACAGTATTTTATTTTTGATCAGTTTTACCCCAGAAGCTTGATAAGAGCTCTAGTTCTTTGGGTCTCTGCACAAGCAGACTGAAGTAGTGATGTGTTAAGCTGGTACAAAAGTACGACGACAAAACTTTTACCGACATCACAGGGTCTTGCAGGCTGCCACTATGATTTGTTTTTCATCATAGTTAGGTCAGTGACAGAGCTCTCCTCCATTACGCAGAATCACACACATGACTTAATGAAAAGGTGTGACCACAGCTGCTGTTGGCATCCCTTCTGAGCCTAGTCAGTTCAGCTGAAGAACTTGTTCACCGAGGAGCTTACCTGGAGGTGTGACAGCTAGCTGTCTTGAGCCACAGATGTGGTAACACTGAAAGAATCAGTCTGTTCCACAACCTGTTATCAAAAAAAAAAAAAAAAATTGTACTCCCTTCCTTCCTGAAAGATTTTTATTCCATTTCAGAGACTGTCTTGTGAAATCCTTGAACACTCATGGATGGTATTTCTTCTAATAGTGGAGCTTCTGCCACTTCAGATGCACCAGCTCTGCCACTCACAAGAGCCCTTCTTCCACTGTTAAATTGCAGGTTTTCTCACCTTTGGACAAGGTCTGAACTCCATGGGCAACACAAAGGTAGGTCATTCAGCTGTGATAGTAGCTGCAGGACAGCTGCAGGAAGAATGCAGAAGCACACAGCATCCAGGAAAGGAAAGGGCTGACTCGTGAGCAGCAGAGCTACTTGTCCTTTCCTTCTACTTAGCTCCAGACTCCGCAGAAGTTGTGCTGTAGTGGTGCTTGCTTCCCACAGCTTCAGCACCATTCTCTGCAGTGGGAAGCAGCAGTTTCAAAGCCAGCCCTCTCCTGAGGTCCTGTGGGAAATACAGTGGGAGAGAGTACACTTCGCTCAGAAATGACAGCATATTTTCACTCAGAGGGGAAAAAAGCCAACAAACAAATGCAGCATATATGCTGCTATATACTGCAGCAATTTGAACATTATGATTACAGAAATACATATTTCATGTTTAATATAAATTCATCCTGTAGATTTTGCTGTCTCTACGAGTAGCCATTGACTTAGCTCTGTGGGCACTGCTGAAAATAGTGGGCAGAACAGGATTATCTTATGGTGCTAACTTTGCCTTTATTTATCAGTAACTGACATAGCAAAAAATACTGGCTAAAACCCAGACAAACATAACAAGTCTAGGGGGGGAACTAAGATAAGTGGTATAAAGGGTAGCACTGTGGTTTGAATGTGAATGCAAAGGTTGAGTATATTTAGGAAAGACAGTGCATACCAGTCTGTCATCAGCACCCAGTAAACAAACAGAAAAAAGTCATGGAGAGCAAGAGAAGCAGCAGTTAAATGTTTCCAAGAGAAAGCTGAAAGAACAAACTGTAAGCAGACATTATGCTTTGTGTAGTTTAACAGTTTCTCTTTTCAGGGAAATAGGACTTTGAGAATATTTTTTGTAATTAAAGCTGTGCAGCATAGACATAACTGGGTTCTCTGTCACTGCATTCCCTAATTAAAAAAAAAAAAAAACCCCCAAAAAAAACCCCCTAAAAAAACAAGCCTCATAAGGCTGAATCTGGCCAGCAACAGAGGTTACAAAGTGAGGGGGGGCAGGGGGGAAGTATTTTAAACTGAGCTTAAGCAGCTACTCATCTTGACATTGCCTTACAAAAGTTATCTCTATGTTGAAAAGGCCGAACTCCAAGGAGAATAGTATTTTCCACTCTAATACTACTTACAATTGCCATTTTCTACAAGCTGGAATGAGTACAAATAACAACTATTTTTTTTGCCTTCTTGAGCCCTAATTCTTTACTATCAAAAGAGAAAAATTTAAAAAGGACAGTTTCTCTCAAAAGGAGAAACTACAATTATAACAAAACATGTTGACTGACTAAATATTGCTTTCAATATTCTCTTCACAAACACAAAGCAGAAGATTTTACTAGTAAAGGTAATTATTCTTTACTCATGTTATATACATGAATAATTGGGACCTAACAGGGATGAAAAACTATGAGTTATTTTGATTAATCTGGTTGAAAACATTTATTGTATTTCAAATACAGAGATATTAAAATAATTTTTTTAACACAAAAAAAGAATAAGAACTTATTTCACAAGAGAAATTACTGGAAATTCTCAGGTTCAGAGTTTACCAGATACCAAGTACAATACCCATAGGAGGCCTCCTGTATTTACTCATGGCAGATGCTTGGAGATTGTTGACCAGTTGAGTATTACGACATATCCTCTGGGGTCCCAAAAAAAAAAAAAAAAAAAAAGGA
>WEKY01036619.1:40587-142913 GCA_013390045.1 Picathartes gymnocephalus
CTTTCGGGGCGCCCGGGCCGGGCCGTGCCGTGCTGTGCCGCCACGGGCGCTGCTTGCCCGTCTCCTCCCGCTGCCGGCCCGTCTGCCCGCGGCGCCTACGGGCTGCGTGGCGGCGGCGGCCGGCCCCTGTGCCGGGGGCTGGGTGGGCTCCCGCGTTCCCGAATGTCCGCCGCGCTCCGCTCGGGCGCTGTGGGCGCACTGCCTGCCATGTTTTCCTGCCGCACAGCCCGCCTTCCTGCCATGGCTTCCCGCCTCCTGGCACGGGCAGGCTCCCGGCAGGGTTTGCCACCGGCTCCCTGCGATCGCCGTGCCCTTGCTGCTTCCCCTTCTGCGCTGGAGTTTCGCCGTGGCTGGCCAGCTGTTGTCACCACACACCTGCCTGCAGGCGTGTCCCTGCGCGTTTCCCCGCCGCTTTGCTTTGGCGTATGTACGCACTCCGACTGCCATCCACCCTGCCCTTTGCGCTCCAGAGGTCACACGGCTGTATACAGTGCTGGCCCATGCTGCTGTGTGCCCCTGCAGCTTTACCTAGGCATACAGATACCGCATCTTCTCGTTCCATCCATTCTATACGCTCACTTTGATGTAGAGCAGACAGTACACTTGTCAGCCTCTCTGTGTCATCATTCTGTACTTGATACATGTAAGAGATGAGAGCACATCTATAAATTACAAGCATATGCTGTTGCTCTAACTTCTCTAGTATTGTATGCTATCCCAGCTAACTTCTTCTTTCCTTTCACTGTCTCAAGGCATTCACGTCTGCTGAAATAACTCCTATGGCATAAGTTATTTTGCCCCTGTTCTTAATGTTTATCTCTAATAGTTGTTTGTAACCACTTACACCCTTGATATGTGACTTTATTATAGCCATTAATCATTCTTCTGTGTGGAAATAACATGGTTCCATACTATGTCTTTTGTGTGTGTACATTCAGATGGTTGCATACAAGTTACTAGTCAATGGTCTGTTCTTCAATCCACATGTTCTTTACTCATGTATGCCTTCTCAGTGTATGCTTTATTTCTTGTTACACTTCAGTTTCCATTGCAGACCCATTTTTATACCCTTCCATTGCCTTCAAATATGTTGTCTGTCCCTGTAGAACAATACAGTCATCCTGTCTCTGAGTTTGTTTAATATAGCTGCTGGTCACTTACTCAGAGTTTGTTCCATCATATTTTGTGGCTCTAGTCCAAACAGTGCTCTATCAGAATAGATCTAGCTTTGCTTTAGTCATACATGTGCTTTTTTCCTTCTGTCAGATGTGTAAATATGCTTTGTATGCATTGTTTACATGAATTTTTCCTGTTTCTCTATGCTTTAAATATCAGGTGGTATATCCCATTGTTGATTGCCTAGCCCTCAAAAACTCATTTCTTGCCTTTTTTTTATATCTCCCTTCTTACATAACTAAGTCTTGTGTTATTTTGAGAAATCAGACTTAAAATTCTTCAGCTACTTGCATGAAAATCATGCCATGCCTTCTTAATTAAGGATATTGCTATTTGCATGTTGTCATGTTATGTGTCTGTTTTGTTATCTTTCAAAACTACCTGCCTCCTCAATCTTGTTCTCTTTTTAGTCCTTTTTCTAACTTGGGATTTTGGTGTTTCATCTTATATTTTCCTGAGCATATTTTCCTGCTCTGCCAGGTCAATCTGACCAGATCTGGACTATCCACCTTTTCCAAATTCCCTGTTATGCCATTATCATATGTACACAGCATTCTCATTTCAAATGCAAACTCCAAAAGCTTCCCTTTCAAAGCACTGTGCAGTTTTGTCTGCTCTGTAACTCCACTCTCTCCTCCTTTCCTCAAAATAGCTTTTCAAAATCTTCTTCTGCCTTCTGCAACATTACCCACTTGAAACTACAAGTTCCTTCTTGATTCTGTGTTCTTTCTGACCTCTTCACAGTCTTAAATACAAGTAGTTTGTAAAGCTTCTTGTTGCTGGTTTACAGGTTTTCTAAGTAGCAGTCTTAAAATAGCTCTGCCTCAGCCTGTTTTGTTTGTGTGTTCATTCAGCGCATTAGCCTGAACTGCATTAGCTGTCTGGTTTGATCACACAGAGTGCTGAGGGCTGCTGAGACGGTGCCAAGCACCCTCAACTTGAGTTGCCTTTCAGGTTTGCAGGATCGTAACACTCATTGATCTGGACATAGAGTTAGGCTGAATTTCCAAGAGTATTATTGCAGGTTTCTCATGTGGTTTACACAGCTGGGCGGCTTTTAAAGTATGTTGATTTTCAGAACTTCTGAACAGTTAGACATTGATGTGGTGTTTTTCAGAGTAAGCCTCCCAATTCACTAAAGACTTCCAAGAACAAAATCTTGTCATCCTTTTCCATGAATTCAGAAAGTGCATTTGTGTTAAAATGTTAGTGCTTTTACTGGTCAGTTTCTAGCAATAATTAAAATTAGCATTTCTTCATCTTTTGAAGTTGAGCAAAGCTCGATACCCAGGGGAAGTTTATAAACAAGAGAAATATGTTAAATAATTTTTCATTTAGAATGCCGTGGCAGTGATAGGAAGTTACAATATACCATCAAACCCCTAGAATAAATTACTAATGACAGGTGTACACAATGAATAAATGCAACGTTTATCTGCTTTGAAAACAATAGTGTGACTCAACTTGTTATGCAACACACTGGCTTTGTTGCAATTTGGTAACTGTGCACAGCATGGTGAAAACAGAATAACAGTGGTTCAGTTGCTTTCTGGAAGATGTCAGCTGAAAAATACTCATCAAAAATATTCATGGCCATATCCTAATTTTGAATTAAAAGATTAACTAAACAAATGTTTTAGTAGTCACAATGACAGTGATTGCTTGTTTAACATGTCACCTGCTAGTGATTTCCAAACCTGTTTACAGCCTTGGACCTCCTCTGTGTAAGTTTTAGATGGAGACTTCTGCCTGTGAGGCAGACAGCCTCATGTGACTCTTTTGCCAGTTCTCAATTCACTTATTCACTCTCGATGCAGCAGGACTGCTTATGGCTTGTAATATAACTAGGAAGAGCTGCTACTAAATGTGTGTATACATACAGAGAAAGATCCTCAAACCACAATACTGGGTTGTTTTTTTCCCCCTCTGAGATAGGTGGAATAGCTTTCTTAAAAAAAACTTTCCGGGATCTGCACTTACAAGCCTACATCAGATTGCTAGAGAGTGGCCCATAGTCTCACAAAATAGTGGTTTGGAGTAAAGACATACACTGCAACACCAGCGTTCACAATTATTTTTGTGTTATCCCTCAAGCTTGTTTGTATTGCAGAACTCTTTATACTGTTTTGAAGTGAGCTGTTTGATTAATAAAAGAGTAATAGTTTATTAGGCTTGATAGAGCCTGTGTCTTCTCCTTAGTAGGATGGTTCACAGCATGAAGGGACACTCTCAATGGAGAATTTTTACCTGATTTTTTTGCTGGTTACATCATCTAGGTTTTAAAACGAACTGAGTGGGTAGTCTGCTGAAAGCAGGGTCCTGCTTACTTTTCTTCTTTTCTATAGTGCAGGTGACTGAACACAGGTTTGGTAGCTACAACTTGCATTTTTAAAAACTGAGTGAGATGTAAGTGCAGTTTGGAAAGCAGATGCAGTAAAAGGCTAAAGGCTATTTCCTTCCTCATTTCTGATTTTGTCTTTTTGGCTGGCAGGGTTGTGTCAGTCACAGCTTCAGTACTTAATGCTTTTTGTGTTACATGCATCAGCTGCTCAAGGTATTTGTATGAGCAGATTTTCAGACATTTGTAGGGTAGTTTCTAATGGTTTCTGGTACTTGTATGATTTTAGGGAGGGAAGGTCTGTGTTCATCAAGATCTCTCATGTCCCATAATGCAGACTAAAGAGAGAGAGGGAAAGATGGCAAAATATAACAGGGGGTATCTTCTCATTCTAGTGGCAAAAGTAAGAGGCTCATAACCCCACTTTACAAGTATCAAGCTGCCAAAATAGAATTTGGTGGGTGGAAGGCAGGTGGGGAGGTGGTCTTAGCCGCAGTGGAAATGACAGTGGAGCTATAAATACAGAGGGGCAACTAGCTGTGGGGCTGCAATAGGGCTGGTGACTATGGGTCATTGGAGAACGTGAATTTAAGACAGTATTGCATGTATTTGGGTATATGCAAAGTTGTTTTAGAGCCTGCTGGGGCTGGTAGGCCCAGTTACAGACCTACGTCTTTGAAAGGGACAGTGTCTGTGCTGGGGGTTCTCTGACTGTTCTGAATTTTTATGGGAGACTCTGAACCACTCTCCCAGCTGATAAATTATTAACATGTCTTTTATATATAGTGGTTTATTAAGATTGCTTGCTGGGGAAATTTTGATTCTTGTGTTTCATAACTTCTGAGTATTTACTTGCAATTCTGATATTCTTCTGGGATAATTTTTTGTACATGATTTGCACTGACAGCCAGGGAGAAGAGGGCATGGGAGGAAAGGTGAGTGTCTGCATTTACATTGGCTCTGAAAGATCCAGAGAAGAAGCTGAGCAGCATGAGAGAGGTCAGTGGAGAAGAGAGATTTGTGAGTCAGTAAAGCTGTGTAAGGGCATGAGGTTGGTCTGGAATAAGGTTAAGAGGGTAAAAGGAGGATTTTAAGTGGCAGCAAGAAAACATGGTGAGGAATGGTGGATAAGGAAGGTGCTCTGAGTGTGTCATACTAGAAAACTCAAGATGATAGGAGACTACAGAAAGGAGGGGAAGATGCAAGCATAAAAAATGCATTCGCTAAAAAAAAGATGCAAGAGCACCTGTTGCCATCCAGAAAGTCTGCTCATATATTGAAATGAGGAAGAGAAGGATGTGGCAAAGGGCAAAATACAGAAATGTAATGGATTAGTGCTCTAACAGACCATTGTAGAATTTTTTCTTGGTTGCATGTAGTAATTTGGTGTCATACTGACACCAAAAGCTTCTTAATTACATCTTTACCTTTCCATAAGAGGACTTTTCTTGTGATGGCTTTTTAGACCCCTTTAACTTCTTAACTGTTTTTAAGACTACTTGCACTTTCTTGACAGCTAAAGCATTTGTGGCGTAAGCATGTAGAGAAAACAGTCTGTTGTCAAAAGGGGTTGTGCACCTCTTAGTTTTTCCAGAAAATGGAAATGAGGATAGGTAGTCCAAAATGTTGAATACCAGTTCTTGCATTTTGACATAGGTAACTCTTTGCCACCTTAGGTGTCTATGATAAAGGAACACATCATAAGAGCTGCTCTAATGAGTTTTAGGAAAACAACCCTCAGTGTGTATTCATACTTGTGTACAAGTGGGATTTTTGTATAGCATGTTGGGAGCTGAGGGAGATGTTCACGTTCTTTAGATAGTCTTATATCTGTGTTCTTATATGAGCCCTTATAGAAGAATGAAAACATTCACCTCCTCAATACATTGTGATCTAAATTGTGCATGATATACAATGGAATTTTACCAAAAGAGAAGCAGAGTAGAGTGTGGGTGGGCAATGGTACAGGTTTGTGAGAGGTGCCTATTGCATGTGTGCTTTGCTCTTGTCCAGTTTCATAGAATTTGGGGACAGGCTGAAATGTGGGCTGCTGGCATGGTAGGTATGAGAAGGCTGATAAGGATTAAGCAAAGCTGAAGTCATGCAGTATCTGAAGGGCAGCAGGAGTACATCAGTTGATGTATGAATAAAGTAAAAGTGGTAGAAAGTTAAATAACATCTGAGGGGAAGAGGAATTTCCAAGAGGAAATGTTCATTTCCCTAGTTTTAATTATGCTTTTCTTCACAAATTCTTACTGCAAAGTGCAGTGTGTTGTTTGTAAAAACACGTGAAATGTGTGGCATTGCCAAGTTCTGTCTGACATGAGTTTACTGTGGAGGAGGCAGAGGCAGGACCTCTGTGGTACCTAACCTGTGTGTTACCCATGTGGTCTCTGTCACAAGGTTGAGGAGTTTTAGTGGGGCTGTACAGCTTCTGCCTTGCTTCTCCTCTGCATCTTTATCTCTGTATTCTGTCTTCCATCTAAGTATTCCATACTTGGTGTGTAGTTATTAATATGTTTTTTCTTTGGATTTTTTTTTTTTTTTTTTTTTGCTTTTAAATAAGAATTGAAATAAGTGAAACTGAGTTGGGGGCTACCACATCTACTTTGTAAGCAGTACGCAGGCTGCAGGTTGCAGGCTTGGGTGACAGTCCGTGGGTAAACTTCATTCTTGTGGTACATACTGAAAAAACACTTGCCCTGAAATGGACGCCTTTAGGTATAGCTAGAAAGAGGGTGAAAGAAATTATAAAAGCATAGCAAAAAGGATACCTGTGGTTAAAAAAAAAAAAAAAAAAAGGCAGTGCTGGGAGAAACAGAAGAAAATGTGGAGGGAGCTGCAATGATGCAAGTTACACTGCAAGGTGTACCTAACTGTGTCTGAGGTCCAGCATGGGAGGCAGCAGACCTGTAGGTGCTCTCCACTTCAGGAATGCTCAGGTTGCTCAAATGAATTAAAATATGTGTGATAAACTTTAACATCTGTAAAATAGCCAGAAAATCTCATTGGCTATGAATTCACATTCATGAGGTACATTTTCAGGTTAATTTTGATAAGTTACAGTAATTTTGATAAAAACAGTAATAAAACTTGCTTCTGAATTTTTATATTAATTCTGATGTTGAATGTTCTGAACACAGAGTTCAAGATGCAGTAAATACATGAGGAATGCATTGTTTTCACCTCTGCCCTAATGAAGAGCAATATTCTGCAATAACCTATCATGGGTTTTTTGTTGGAATGGGGCTGATGTATGTTACACTTCCTAGAAATATCATGCAGAGGTTTTCAAAACATTCTGTTTTAATGTTACTGAAGTATCCAAGAGTTTCACAACATCTAATTGCATGGAACGTCTTGGCTCAAAACTCATCTAAACAGAACTTTATGGGCAGGGTTATAATGTCATCTGGAAAAAAAAAGTTATCCTTTTTTAACCTGTTGATGATGATTTCATCCTTTTTTTGTCTTCTCATGAAAATGGTAAACACACATTTCTTAAAGCAATGAGTTTTTTTTATTCCTTTACCATATTCCTAATACTTGCTTCTGGGTCTTGCCTCTTTAGTATGCTCTTCAAGATCTTTCCACTGAGGATTGCAACATTTTTAGTCTGTTCATGCAATGAAAGTGAAACATGGAGTGTTTTTCTTCTCCTGATGGTTGTCTCCTACTGCCAGAGTGTTTTGTCCTAGGAATATCTCATTCAAATTGTTGTGGTTGCTACATCTGACTTCTATTGTACATGCAGAAGCTTTGTCCCTGGATACACAGCCTTCACAGCATTAGTTATTGTGTATGCCTGAATGATTCTGGCTATATTCACTGTTCTCAGAAGAGAGAAACGTTAAAGAACATGCTGCACTTTAGGGACAGGGATGAAGGACTTCAAGGACTCCTGAAATTGCTTATGCTCTTAAGGTTCTCATGAAATCATATCCTGAGCCTTGTTGCACAAACATCCCTGCCTAGTTAAATGGGGACTTGATGTCATGATTGTATGTTACTGTCTGTCAGTGGCAGCTCTGACTGAAAATCTTGGTGTTCTCCACTTTGACTCACAGTCTGTCTTTCTACTTTGTTAGTTCATAGGTCTGCTGGTTAACTTTCTGCCTTTTCTGTGGCTGGGTTAAACCATAATTATTTAGTGCTTTTTAAACCTGAATTTCACAAATCTGGTGCAGACAACAGCCACCAAGATGGACCTTGGATATAGTGATCACTAAAATACTTTTCTTTACATATTAGGGGTTTTTGCTATGGTGGTGTTGCTGGTAACTGTTAACAAAAGGATAGATTCTTGCCATAATCAGTCATGTAAACAGCACCCAATATTCTCGTATTGCAGGCTACTAAATTAATAAAGTGGGAAAGGAAAAGTTTATTGTAACTTAATTCTGTCATGGATAGAAATGCGGCAGATGTAAACCTGCTACTTTTTTCTGACATTTTGACACAGAAATTTCTATTTTATTGTGTCATCCTTCACTGTATCTTTTGCTTTTTATTGTTGCAGGTTATTACCCATAAACTTGAAATTTAGTAACCAAATACAGAGTTTGCTCTGAAAACTTGGTGGTGTTGATGGTGGAAGAAACCGTCCTATATATCTCTTAAGCTTTGTCTAGACTACTGCTTATGCTGAGGAAAATGCAGAAAGCATCGAGTAAAAAGGAGATAACGAAAATGCAAAAGGGTATCTGTAGTTATTTCACTTAAGCATCCATCCTAACTGTAAAGTGTTCACAGAACATTATAGTAGAGCAGTTTTATTTTTTAAATTGACACTTCGCCATAAATTTGATATGCTGACCTCTTTCCCAGTTATGAATATCTGATGCTTCTTTTCACTCTTCCTTTTTTGCCCATTCTTAGGATTTCTATAACCACTGAAAGGGCTGAATGAGTTGTGAGAAGTAAAATGGTGTTTTTATGGTGTGGGGTTTATGTAAGACCTTGGAAGAGTGAACCTTATGTTGCTCATATTTAGATTGCAACATATTGGCAATTTTAAATTCATTTGCTAGCACAGTACTGCAAAAAGACTTCATGCAGAAACTAGAGGGTAGAACCTGAGCTGCCTTTCCATTACCTTAACCTTGTTTTTTTCTGTTACAGTGTAAGATTCTCTTAATTTGGAGGTAGCTTGAATTGCTGCGTGCTTATAACTTCATTGTCTGCTGAACAACCCTGAAAATCCTAATGCCATTCCTCTTGGTGCTGGGCAGAAACAGTACCAAATTCTCTGCATTCGTTTTTCTTTCCTGTTTTACTTCTAAACAGCTGAAATTAGTTATGAGAGTCAGGAGAGGAGAGGGTTAGGATTTTTCAGAGACCAGCTTCATTCTAATAAGATTTAAGGGTAAGTGGTAAAGCTTTAAGTAGTTTACCAACGAGTTCCCTCAGTGTTTCAGCTTTTTAAGTTTTTGAGCTTGCTCCCTAGCTAAAATCTTGGTAGTTTGCAATATTGTCTGCAAAAGTTGGATTAAAAATATTAAATACATTTGTTTCCTGAGAGCAAGACAGAAACAGATGTGCAGTTCTGTTGCATGTGCATTCAGTTACTTTCCCATAATCCTTCATTTGCAAGTTATTATGTATTTGTTGTGTAACCTGAGCTCTGGCCTCCTTACTGATGTAATTTTTAAGTCCAGATAATTCTTTGTCACAGGAAAATCTATTCTCCACACTTCTATCATTGCTGCATGATTTTTGGTCTGTACTAGGAGTTTTGATTACCATATTAGCTTCAAAATTCTTACTGAAAAGCTGATTTTATATTCAACACTTTAGAAAGGTTTTTGCATGTCCTGTCTTGGTGGGACAGAAATTTTTGCCAGGTGATCATGTAGCAAGTGGTATTGTATTAATTTACTCTGGTTTGGTGAAGTTCTGTTACCTTTTTGCAACCTGTTCGCAAGCCACAGGGTTTTTGGTTTGCTGTTTAGCCACACAGGCTTTCTACAGCTCATTACAGCTAGGTCTACAATGCTGGTGTGTGTGGGGAGATGCCTCCATTGAATCATTTCAATTATTACTACATCTTGTAAACCATGCATTTGTATAACTCTAATGTTGGTGAATTGTAAGCTTGAAAAGTGAGAGAATGAGCTCCATTTCTGACCAAGACAGTTTATAAACAATTTCTGCTGAACATCTTCATGTGATAGAGCTTCCATTTTTTTAATCCACATTACACGCCAGAAATCAAATAGACTGTTCAGCTGTTTCAGTGCATACCTCAGTGTTAAAATAGATGTTTTCAATTCTTCAGCAGTATCTAGGCTTTCACAAACCTTTTGTTAGTATGTCAGACTTGTAACTGGCTACAGATCCGTCAACTGTCTTGCATGGAATCAATTCTCACCAAGCTGAATAGGGTTAATGGAGCTGACAGAAAGGTGTCTGTGGAACAACCAACTTGCCACATTCTTCATTTGGTTTGATCTGAGTGGTGGAGGTGGATGGATGGGTCAGGCTCACTGTACCTCTGCCTCTACTTGACTCTCAGTTCTTTTCAAAGTTACCCCCGGGCATTTCCAACGGTGTTGTGATAGCAAGTTCTTGATTCAGATTAACATTCAAGCAGCTAAGCAAAAGCAGTCTTATCCAGAGTTACACTTAACACAATGTTCATTCACTCATTAAGTGTCAAAATATAGTAATAACTATTTATTTTTATCATTTCTTACGCTTGCAGCTGGGGTCTCAGAACACTTGCTCCAACCTGCCAGTGTGCTAGATCCTGCCTAGTGGCTTGGCCCCTGCACGTGGTGGTTGCAGCTTCACCTTGTCAGATGTTTGCGCCTGTGTCCCTTTTGTTTGCATTACTTATTACTGTATTTGATCATCAGCGTAAGCTACTGATGGTCCCCACTAATCTTCTACTCTCACACTAATCACCTTGAGTTTCACTAAGGTCATTCAGTGGGTGTCTCCAGGGCTTTCCCTTACCTTCTGGTCTCCCTCCCTAGATGTTTTAGAAGAAGTGTGTAAGTCTGTGTGGAGGTCTGTTGGCAAAGAGGGTGACTTCTTTGAATGCCTGGCAGGCCAGCAGCCCCACACGCCACCTGCTAGCCTCTGATTTTTCCAGCCTCTGTTACTCCAGATGTTTTCAGATGGATGTGAAAAATTTAACTAACCCCAAATTGAAGATGCAAGGAATCATCTTATGCTTTGCCCTACTGCTGGTTATTAGTTATTTTAGCATGGATGTGCATGCTGGTTTATGTTACTACATGATCACAAACAAGTACACAGGTTAAATTCCACTGGTTATCTGCCTTGGTAATTTGATGTGTAACACCTGTAAGTACATTTGGTAAAAAATTTTAAAAATTTGGGCCATCAGTTGCCAGATTTATTTCACACTTTTTGAAATAGCAAGCAGCTAAGGCCAGTGGATCTCTTAACTCCTCAAAAGACAAGATTCTGCTCTTGACTTTTTGTAAAAAGACAGGTGGGAACAGAGTGTGAGGGAAGTGGTGGACGATGAGAGCAGTGTAGGGTCTGCCTCTTCTGGCAGTGAGTAGCTCACTTACGATGGGAAACTACTGCTCGAATCTTCAGTTTTCTTTCATAACTCATCTCCATTGCTGGTGTGCACACTGTTTCGAAAGGTCCATTGCTTCATTTTTGACATTATATAGCACTTACAGCTTTGTATCACAGAAATAAAAATGATAGACTGTGTAAACAGTGGATGTTCCTGTATGTATTTAGAAGACACATTTAGCACAGATGTACAAAAGAAATGATATAACTATAGCCTTCCAAAGTTATCAGAAAAATTATTCAAATAGATTAAATAGATGTTTATTCTCCACATGTGGAAAACATCTAGCAATGTGGTAAATCATTTTTGGAAGGAGAGAAACAAAGGATTAAGTCTTTCATATAGGTAACTACTTATTTTCTTTCTAAAATAGTGTTTATCTTGTTTTACCTGAAAGCCTTCACCACTTACTCTTTTAGTTCACCAAATACAAAAGGACAGAATTGCAAACATAGTTTTAATTTTAAAAGCTTCAGCTTGCTGACTGTGTTTGTCAAACTATACATATATACAATGTCTCTTCTGAATTAAAATCTAAGTATTTGAGAACAGTTCTTATAACTAACAAAAGAAGGAGTGGGCAACTTTACCATTCTGATACACTTTCCTAAATAATTTTCCTAAGTATCCAGGTGCCTCCCTAGGACAAGGAAATACAACTCTGGGTCTGTGATCTGTAGATACCACTTCTAGTTCATTGTGGCCTTATCCCTGCACTGTTTTCTTGCTGACATGTTGCAGCTTTTCATTTCTGTAAATAAATAAATAAATAAAATCTTTAAAGTATTTTCTTTGCTGATTCAGTGGTTTTTCTGAGAAGAAACAATACATAGAGTTTCAGCTCAGGGGAAGTAGTGACTGGTTTTGTTTCTGACCTAAGAGTTAAGAATGGAAATGCCTAGTTGAGCTTATAACTAACCGAAAGCTTGACTCAGAAGAGTGGTGACCTAGCTGTTGTTTAATAATTTACAAGAGTAATTCATAGCACTGGACACAATTAGTGTTATTGTTAAACTCAGATTTCACGGTTACTTGTGGGTGAAATTACTTATGGCTTGTCCCAGTTTTAACTTCTTTAAAATCTTTAAAATAAATGCATAGTTTAATGTGGAAGCAGATTCCTTGGATGCCCATTTTCCTATAAGGTGCTAAGTTCCTTCATTTCTGAGATTGCATGAGCACATGGCATGGAAGGATGTACAACCATCTGTTCCCAGTCACTTAATTAAAATGGTGATAACAATTCCCATGGTCCCTCCTTATAATAATTCCAGTGGTCTGGTGCGTCAGGAAGGTTATTTAAAGAACAGCCAGATATTAGTGTAGAGGAGTAAATAATACTGAATAGCAGTGGGCCTGGGTGATTGGATGATTAATCCTTTCTGGTCAGATATGGTTTGTGGCTATTTTTCTTGACATTCCCTGACATATTTCTGTGAATCTGAACAATGCTGTTTGCAGCTGCATTGTGCATCCCCAGAAAACCTTGCATCTCGTATCATAAACTTAAGGAGTTACGCAGCTGAAGTAGGTCAGCCCCTTAGAATGTGTGGAGAAGATCCTTTGGATAAAGAATTTGTGGAGCCAGATCTTTTATTTATTACTGGTGCGTTGTGCACACTGAAAAACTGGACATTAGTAACATAATAGTCTTTCAGCATCAGTTGTATAACTAATACTCTTAGTGTTCAGTTCTGAAAATTCTGTAACTAACTGGAAAGCAGTTCCGTGTAGAAAAAGAGTGCTAGAGAAAGTTGATTTGGTGACTTACATGCTCTTCACTGTTAGGAATGGTCCTGCAGTGGCAGCTTTTGCACTGGTAGTCTAAGCCACTTCAAAACCAGGTGAGAGATGGAAAATTAAGATTCCATCTTAAAAACAAAGGATAAATTAGAACCCAGGAAGAGCTGTACCAGATTGCCATATCCTTTGCAGCACTGGGCGAGGCAATGCTGCCAGCTGAGTCATTGCCCCTCCTCTCATGGTCAAGCTGGCAGTACCAAGATAGTAACTGACAGCTGGAAAAGCAGCATCTGTTGAGGGAATTGCTGATTTGTTTTCCTGTGGGACTTCATTTCTAAGTTCATAGTTAAGGTCCTAGGTTTTAGCTTTGCTAGGATAAACCTGCTTATTTTTACTTTTTAAATTTAGAGTAATAATCAGTTCAGGTTAGGCTGGTGAATGTACAGCTTATTGCTTTTTTGGAAATAATAGGTTCATACAAGGTTATGCATGTGCAGGCAGACTTCCAAAAGAACTTGAGAGGAGGCTGGAAACTCCAGTGATTGTTACATATCCTGCCAAGCTTGTTGGGTTGACGTGAGGGCTCATGTCTCCAGATCAGTATACTGTGATAGGAGGACACAGTGGAAAAACTGCTCACCCTTTGAGGAATGCCCCCTATTGGGATGCCACTTTATAAAAAAATCATTAAAAAGTGAATTCCCTTCCACTGCAAAATCCTGTTCTTCACATCGTGTGCTTAGCGTGGGCTCTCTCATGAGGAGCAGCAAAAGAAATGTCTTCAAAGCATCATTGCCAAAAATTACCATGCTGCTCAAGACATTTTTATTCCGTGTTGCTGTTGTAGGTTCGGATGGTTATTCAGTTGGCTTCCTGCTTGGTGTCCCACATCACTGCTACACCTTAAAGAGGCTGAGGACAAAATGTTAAAATGTAAGTCTTTGATTTTTAATAAGTTTCATAGATATAACTAGATTCTATGAATTTACATTAAATATAATGAAAGAAGTTTTTCAGTATGGCTTTTACACTGTGATGAAATAAACAGGTTTGAAATTGCATTTTCATTTTTTACTTACGTAGATATTTGATTAGAAGCTCTCTCCTTTGAAAGGAGCTCCTATTTAAAACAGTGGTTTCAGTAGAGTACACCTTATATTTTGTCAGGCATGTCTAGCAATGTAATTTTTTCCCATTTTTTCTCCAGGTATTGCAAGCATATACAATAAACGATATGTGTGTATATCTAATGGAAATAAAATATGGACAGTGACGTTCTCTCCAGACCTTTCAAATAAAACTCCACTTGTTCTCCTGCATGGGTTTGGAGGAGGTGTTGGACTGTGGGCTCTCAACTTCGAAGATCTCTGTGAGAACAGGACTGTTCATGCTTTCGACCTCTTGGGATTTGGACGTAGCAGTAGACCACACTTTGACACTGATGCTCGGGAAGCAGAAAATCAGTTTGTGGAATCCATAGAAGAATGGAGAAAGGAGGTGGGGCTAGAAAAAATGATTTTGCTTGGACACAACTTAGGTGGATTCCTGGCTGCTGCTTACTCCTTAAAATATCCATCAAGGTATGTGAAAATAAAGGGATTCCTTTTCTGTATTTGACTAGTGATGTTAATATAGATTTTATTTCATCAGGCTCTTAATCTTTACGTAGATGACTGTGATGATTTAAAGAAATGATACTGAATTCTAAGACCAAAGTATTAATTGTATTGTTTGTTTCCAGGTGGATGAAATAGCTAGATATGATAAACATGATTTTCTGTGTACTTTTCTGTACCTCTTCAGTTCAGTACTCCCTTGCCGTGTTATAAGGTGAAATAGCAATGAATATATTAATGGGTGAATGTTCATCTAAAATATTTTTTTGTGAAGGGAAAATAAGCCTGTTTCTGCCAAACTTCCCATTCTTATGGATAACATTGAAACTTCTGAATATAATTCCCCTAGGTAATTTATGCCTGTATGCTAGCAGTCAGCCTGGTGCCAGCAGGATGATGTAAAAATTACTTAAGTGACTCTTTGATTTAAATTGTCTGTATTCCACTTCATATTTCTTCTTTGTAAGGCAACCCATCTGCAGCAGTTCTCTAATTGTATTTCTTCAGCATTTTCTGCACCATGTTGTGTCCAGTAGTTAATACATTTTTCCCCCTTAAAGTAGTAATTTGTTTCTTTTATATATCTGTTTATAAGTCTGGTTGTATATCCCCTGCTGAGCTAGGATCCCACCAACTGAGGTAATTCTGTATCGAAAAAGGACAATGCTTTTGTTGGGATACACATAGTGGTCTCCTATAAAAAACTGAATATAAGCTTAACTCTCCACATCATTGGCAGGTTCTGTATTATACGAAACATATCTTACTCTTTTCTATTTGTGTCAAGTTTTACCATTTCTTTGTTTCTCACTTGGATTTATTTGATGCGATATGTAATTTCATGCATCATTTCTCCCTGAAACACTTTGCCTTTTTATTTCTAAATGGATAACAGTTAGCACAAGTGGCTGGAAATGATGTGTGAAAGTAGGTGTGTTTCTAAACCCAGAATTGCTATAAAGAAATGCAATCCTCTGCTTTAGGGATATAAAACTATTATCCTTTTAGTTATAAACCAACTTCTAGCTAAGTCTAGTTAGCTTTTTGTAGGGATCACTTACAAGTTCCTTACCTCTTTTTCCAAAGTATCTATAAGTGGCACTGTCCTGTCTCTAGGGGATGGGATATTGGTTTTGCCCACTGCTGGCTTACATCAAAAGTGATGCTTTATTTTCATGCCTCACTGTGCTTAAGGTGGGTTGATTAATTTGGAGGATGTTTCAGTTTGTGCTCTCACATTACTAATGTTTCTCTGAAATTAAACTAAGACCACCAAAATAACAAATTGACTGTTAGGGTCTTAGAAGAGCATTGAATCAAGTGGTAAATATAGCACAGCTTTCAGCCAGGTTATCTAACAATGCATTAGAGGCTTAAGGGATTCTGGATACATATTGTTAGGAAAGTAGATCTGTTTCTCCAAGCATAGATGATCCGTTAATTTGCTACACTGTACCAGAGTACATTTTCCATGGAAAATCTGAGGCTACTAATCCAAAAAGATTCCCATTCACCATATTCCCAAGTTGAAGTGGGCCATGATTTTCAAATACTGCAATTTCTGGACATTTACTTCTGGAATGATTCTCATGGTCAACTTGCCATTATTCTGGGTTATGTTTTAGGCTTGATTATCAAAAGGAGAAATGCCAAATAGGAAGGAAAGTATTAAGAAAGGAAACATGAAGCAAAGCTCACTCTATTTTTATTCATTTGTTTGCTGTGTTACACTTAATGCCATAGTTTGTGCACAGAATGTGTGGCTGTCCTGAATGGCTCCTCATTGCTTGCACTGCTTTACCTCTGACTTCTGCTTGGTTTGTACAGTTAAATTCTACCCTGTGCTCTCTTACTGTTGTTGTTTGCTGCAGGGTGCACATTTGCTCATAGCTGAGCCAACAACCAAGAAACATCTTTGTGAGGTTAATCCTTTCCAACCCTTCATTCCAAGCACAGGTTTTTGGTTTCCCAACTGATCATAATCTAGAAATAGCTTTTAGAATCACTTCTGGCGTTGTTTTAGGCACTATGAACTCTTCTGTGTTAATATCTAATCTCATGGCTTTAACAGGGAGGGAAGTAATGAAGGAAAACGTAAAGATAAAAAGGTAAAAACTTAAAGATGCGAATATAAAACCATAGTCAGATTTAGGTTAGATAAGACTTTCAGGATCTAGTCCAACCGCTAACCCAGCACTTCGAGTCCACCACTAACCTGTGTCCTTAAGCACCTCATTCACACATCTAAATACCTCCAAAGATGGGTACTCAATCGCTTCCTTGGGCATAGAATCATAAAATGGTATAGGTTGGAAGGGACCTAAAGGATCATCTAGTTCCAACCCCCCATGCCATGGGCCGGGACACCTCCCACTAGACCAGATTGAACAAGACAGCCTGTTCCAATGCTTGACAGCCCTTTCTGTGAAGAAATTTTTCCTAATATCCAATCTAAACCTCCCGTAACACAATCTGAGGCCATTTCCTCATGTCCTATTGCTTGCTACTTGGGACAAGAGACCAACCCCCACCTTGCTGCAACCTCCTGACAGGTAGTTGTAGAGATCGATAATTAGGAAGCTGACATGGAAAGTCATCTTAAAATGGAAAACTATGGTTAAGAGTCACTTTTTTCCAGAAGTCATCAGTATCTAGGACAGTTAGAGTAGGTGTTATTACAGGATTAAACTGAAATGGACAATTCTAATCTACCAGGATGAATTAGAATTTTGCTTGAGGGGGACCCACAGCATGAAGTAATCAATAGTTGCATGTGCTGGAGATTCCTACTATGCTCTCTGTACTGATATTCCTTTGAGTAATAATTTTACAAACTGCCTCTCTGATGTTTTCTTTCATGACCTAAAATCAATAAATTTAGGAGACTACTACTAGTTTTGCTCTGCCTTTTCCAGTTCAAATTTCACTTTGATAAGATGATTTTTCAGTTAAATTGTGTCTCCTCTTTGAACAGAGATCTGAGGCTTCTAGTAAGTTCACTTAAATGAAGCAGATGCAATTATCCTCTTTTCTGTTAAATTAAACTGCTCCAGCAAATAATATTGACTAAGCATTTAGATTAGGCTATTTTTAAAAACAGAAACAAGACTACCCTTTCTCACAAATGTTTGTGATGGTGAGTATCTATAAAATACTGAGTTTCTCTTTGTGACACGTGCTTCCATGTTTCTGGTTCGTACATATGATTAGGTGTAATTCACTCTCTAATTAGTAATTGAAATCAAAACAGTTGATGAATCAGAAACTAGGTAATAAGCCTCTGTGATAGAAGTGACTAAAGTAGGTTGTATCTATGTATCTGCAAAACAGCACGTTTTCATCATGCTCAGTTGAAGCAAAGCTACTGTGCTTTAAACCGTTGAACCTTTTTTGCCAACAGGGTCAAGCATCTTATCTTAGTGGAGCCATGGGGTTTTCCAGAGAGGCCTGACAATGCTGAACACGAAAGACCAATTCCAATCTGGATCAAAGCACTAGGAGCTATATTGAGTCCATTTAATCCATTAGCTGGGCTAAGAATAGCAGGACCCTTTGGTGAGTTTCAGCTACTCTTAAATACCATTTCTATTTTGGTTAAACATAAACATGGAGCGGACAGCACATTATGATAAGCTTTTTTGCAAGTCTGTGTCACCCACAGAGGAAAGAGTTGGAGGAGAAAGTGGGAGTGGTTGAAGAAAGTTTGAACTCATTAGGACAGAAGGCAAACTCTTGCTATTAGAAATACTAGTACAATAGTTTACAGCAAGCTACAGTGAGTGATCTGTACAGACTTCAGTTATAGTGAGTTGGATTATGCAGACATCTGTTGGGGAACCCTGACAAAGAGGCGTGAATGTGAAAGGTTTTTTTCTGGTTGCCTCCGGTCACAGTCCATTTAGCTTCCCTTCTAACTCCAGTTTGATGAGCAAATGGGATTTCCAAATTCCCTTAACATTAGAAGGCAGTCTCTCATAAGTGCAAAAATCTTCAGTATGAGTTTGGAGAAGTTGAAACTGTGTTCTTTATATTAGCCATTTTCTTACTACTCTGGCAAACCTTGTGGGCCGCATTGGTGTCCTGCATTATGGTGGCAGTTCATATTTCCATGTCTTCAACAGCACTGATGGGATGGTAGATAAACTCTATACCCTAATACTAGGGCTAGGTAGGGCTGACCAAAAATACTATCGTTTTAGTTCATCTGGGGAGTGGGGATAAGAGAGTAATAAAATCTTAGTCATTATATGTATTCCTTCTAGAGGAGAAAGAGGTTATCTGTCTGTTACTCTCTGTACTACAGAAGTATCTTCTGGAGAGGCTCAGAAAAAGATATCCTTCATGCCCTTCACAAGTTATAATTAACTCACCTCTTCATCATTTTTGGTGTTCAGTCTGAAGGTAAACTTGTGAGATTTCTAGGCTTTGTTTACATTTAAACCACATCTGTTTCCTAAATCTGTTTCTATAGAATATATATTTTAATATGCTGCATATGCTGACTTGTTTGTTTCTTTTCAGTAGTGTGACAATTTCGTTTTTCAGACAAGCAACATGTTTTGTACAAACAGATACTTTTTTTTAAGTAAAATGCTAATTTGGTTAACAAAACAACCTGGAGCATATTGAGTGATATGCACTGATTTAATGTATTCTATCTAATAACAAATGCATGCATAAATCAATCCACATGGGAGAATTCAAAGGTGAAATTGTCTCACTTTGCAATAAGTGCAGTCAAACCATGCTGCAGAAGCAGACTCTGTCTTGACAAGGTGTCCCCAAACCTAGCCTTGTTTATAGGTTGCCATGGAGGGCAATGCCTTTAAAAAATTTTTCATCTGTTTCTCACTGCACTGGTAAAAAAGTTTTCCATCACCAATTTAAGTTCTTGACAGGTGAAACTTAGTTCTTGGAGAAGGGTAGGTCTAAACATTGTGCTGCAAGGAGGTGCCAGGCCTAACCTAATGAAGGCACTGAACTGAACCCAGGTTTCGCTCCACGTGCAAACGTGCTTAAGCTGATGAGCAGACATAGTTGTTTGAACCTCACAAGAGCCAATTGCTCTTGTTCAAAGGTATGAGTTAGGCACTTAAATGTGAGCCAAGTTCATTGGGATATCACAGTAGTGTCACATGGATACTTAATCAGACCTGCAGGCGAATGAATACTTAAAACTGGGAGAGAGACAGAATCCAGAGATATCTTTTTCTTTGAGTGGTTTCCAGGTAGTTGATTTGCATGTTATCCTTAACTTAACCAAAACAATCACCCAGGAGTCTCACAGTTTGGTGGGGGTTTGGTGCTTAGGTTGTATTTCTGAATTCCCTTCCTAGAGCTGGATACCTGAAAATTTCTCAGGACAACAGAAATGTCACTGTGACCACACCCTTTTTGTGGAACTCAGTGTCTTCAGTGAATTTCTTACAGCATTTTCATAGACACTATGGAAAACATCAGCCAAACAATTCAGAATTTCTTCAATAAATATTACAGCAATGATTTACAGTATGATTTCATTCCAAGATTTGTTCCAAGTTGCCTTGAATCCTTGTTTTATTCTCCCCTGTAAACTCCCAGGGGAAAAATGTTTTGGAGTTGGATGGACAGACAAAGCACTTCTTATCAAAACAGAAAGTGAATTCTGAAATTTGGTAACACTTCATGCCGTGCTGATATGGCAGCATGCTGATAGCAGGGCAAGACACAGAATTAGTCTCTTTCTTCCAAGTACTCTTATTCCAAGTCAGCTATGTTGACTTGTGTTCAAAAAACCCAAACACACAGAAAAAGAAGTCCAGCAATTGTAGTCTATGTAGGGAAAATAGACCAGAGCCAATTGCCAGACTTTTGCAAAATCTTCGTTGCTTTGGGAGTTAAATCACTGTTTCATAAGGGAATTATTTTCTCTTGAACTGTATTAGTTTTCTAAATCTGTTTAAAGCATGTGTAAGGGCACGTTGCAATAATCTCAAGGTTACAAAAGCATAGATCACTGTGACAAGGTCTACATAAATAATACCAGGCCTTTGCCCAGGGTTGAGTGGGAAGAAGTGACATCATCATAATTGCACAGATTAACAACAGTATGAAGTTCCTACTGCCTGGAAAAGGGGAAACATAACCATGAATAGTCACACTCAGCTCAATGTCCACGTGGAGACGGGTGATGAGTATCATTCCTCACAGATCTGTGTTGGGATCGGCTGTTACGCATCTTTGTCAGCAGCACGCACAGTGGAATCAGGTGTGCCCTCAGCGAGTCTGCTGATGGCACCAAGCTGTGTGCTCAGCAAGCTGTACAGGAGGGATGCCAGCCAGAGGGACTTGGACAGGCTTGAGAGGTGGGCCCATGCCAGCCTCATGAAGTTCAACAAGGCTGTGTGCAAGGTCCTGCACCTGGGTCAGGACAATCCTGACCACCTCTGAACAGAGAATAGATTGAGAGCAGCCCTGAGGAGAAAACCTGGGGTGTTGGCTGAAGACAAACACAAAATGACGCAGCAATGTGTGCTCACAGCCCAGAAAGCCAGCCATATCCTGGGCTGCATCAAAAGCAGAGTGACCAGCAGATTGAGGGAGGTGATTCTCCCCCTCTACTTTGCCCTCATGAGACCCCATGTGGAATCCTGCATCCAGCTCTGGGGCCCCAGTGTAAGAATTTTGGAGACCTTCCTGTTGGAGATAGTTGAGAGGAGGGACATGAAGATGATCAGAGGGCTGGAGCATCTCTCCTGTGAAGACAAGCTGAAAGAGTTTGGATTCAGAAGAGAAGGCTTAGAGGACACTTTGTAGGAGCCTTCCAATGCCTAAAGGGGGCCTACAAGAGAGCTGGAGTGCAACTTTTTACAAGGGTGTGTAGTGATAGGACAGGGGCCAATGGCTTCAAACTGAAAAGTTTAGATCAGATATTAAGGATGACTAATACTCTTAGACTAAGATTAGGCTTGTGGTGAGGCTCTTGTCCCAAAGATCCATGTGGTCAACGTAGAAGAGGCTTCTTCCTTAGAGAAATAATTCAGAAAAAATGCTTAAGTTTAGGAGGCCAGAACTGGCCCCTGAAAGGACACACTTCTCTACTGGCTGTTAGGAGAGCATGAGAACAATAGTTTTCAACATTAAATCTCTTCATTTATACCAGTACCTGTGCCTTATGTTAAGCTTTCTACACTTGTTTTTCATCATAGACTTCTGTTCTTTCAACCACACACTAGTTAGATGAACTAGCTTCAGAAGCAGACTGTTCTGTAAGAGGACGGGACAGACTTAAGCAAGAAAAACGCCCCAGCTTTTTCAACAGTGCCTTCTGGCCCTGAAAGGTGCGGTGCAGTTAGCCTACCCAGTGCTGCCAGAGCAAGGAGAAGGTGTTGGTATCGTGTGAGACTAAACTGGTGACAAAAAGACACTGCTTAGCCCTTTTGCAGATCCCCATTGTAGGTTTCTCCTGTTGCTGTAGTGACCTTACTCAAACATTCCCCGTATGTATTCAGCAGGGGGAGCAGCATAAAATTCTTTACAGTATTTATATTTCATTCCTGTTAAGTATAATTCCATTGTGTTTCCCTATGATGTGCAAGTGATAAAACCAAATACAGGTTTAGAAGCTGCAAGTTTCAAGGGGATGTGTTTTGAGGGTTCTTATGAAAAGCATTAGGCAATCTGATAAAGTAATTTATACTCATTCCCCCTCTAATGTTTTCTGTTTTAACAGGACTAAGCCTTGTTCAACGTTTAAGACCAGATTTCAAGCGAAAATATTCATCAATGTTTGATGATAATACTGTGGCTGAATATATCTATCACTGCAATGTACAGTCACCCAGGTGAGTATGAATTTCCCAGTGTGTGTTTTGAAGTCTGTTGTTCATTTACGGAGTGCCTGCTACTCCCTCCAATGGCCATGGCAGCAGTGTGCATGTTATTTTTTTTTTTTAATTTTGGCATTTATTATATTGAGGAAAAAGCTACCCTTGCACTTTTTCTGAATTTCAAATACTGATAAATATTTTAAAAAGTATCCTAATTCTTTATTTATTCTCAAATTGTGTTAATTCTGTGAGAGTTTGGGCACAGCATTTAATTAAATAATTGTTGGAGAATTTTAATGTGTAAAGAATTTCTTTAAAAACTTGAAAAATAAGGCATTTCATTCTAAGTGCTACCATTCAATCATGCAAAAATATGGGCTCTTCCTGTTGAAAATTATATGTAAACCTTGAAAACTTACTTTTCTTAATTGCAAAATAATCTCAACCTCATGTACTCTGTGCCACCAAAAGGCTTGGATACTCCCATTTAGCAGATCCAGTGGCAATTGAAATTGTTTTTACCCTTTTGGATGTCTTGAAGCGGTGAAACAGCTTTCAAGAATATGACGATTCCTTACGGATGGGCAAAAAGGCCAATGCTGCAACGGATTTCACAAATGGATCAAGACATTCCTATCACAGTGGTATATGGAGCACGCTCATGTATCGATGGCAATTCTGGCAGCACTATCCAGTCACTGAGACCAAATTCCTATGTGAAGACAATAGTAAGTTTGACTTTTAAAGCAGTTGTTTGTGTTTTGTGTGGATTTGTTTAAGCCATATCTATGTGGCCAGGTTGGATGGAGCTCTGAGGAACCTGGTCTATGGGGAGGTGTCCCTGCCCATGGAAGGGGGGTTGGAACTAGATGAGCTTTAAGGTCCCTTCCAACCCAAACCATTCTGTGATTCTATGTTTTTTCATACCAGCTGTGGAAATGGTGTCACTTTTGATTTAGAGCTTGGGGTAATAAATTCTGTTTTCTCTAACAGAGACAGAGAAAATAAATGTTACATCAGAGAAAACCTAGACAAAAGTGTTGAGTCCCCAGGCTAAGAACAGAACTAACTGTAGCACTAGAAGCCAAACCAGATCTGTGAGCAGGGTGATTCTTTATTTTGTTCTACACTGTGCTACTAGAAGTAGGTGTTGTGGTCACTGTTTTCGTCTGTGTTTTAAACCACAGCAGTCCTAGAAGCTCCATATATATATCTATATAAGATAGTGGGGAGGTTCTCATAAACTCTCTTCATCTGTCTATATAATGCATTTGTTTCTCTGATAAGATAGTAGTTTGTACCTGGTGCTTAGGTTCTTGTGAGCCTCTTTCTTTAAATCATTAAAAAATTACTTAGTGTTGTCTTACTACCTAAGACATTTTTGTTTAGAGGTATGATATTTTCATTTAAAATATGTGTACTCACAACTTGATGCGAATGTGCACACTGCATTTTTTGTTGTTGATTTCTATAAAAACAAACTAATTTAAAAGTATTCCTCACACATTTTCACATCAGTCAGCTGTGATAATTGAGTATGCATACATGTTAAAATGCTGTGAGGTGATAAAATGTTTGAACACACCAGCTGTGATCTTACTGATGTCTGGAACTATCTGGACAGAAGTGTACTATATGTAATGTTGATAGTATACTATAACAAGTCATGCAAATAACATTTTATAACTTGATACAGCTGATTTTAGAGCTGGAACTCAGAGAAAAGACATTGTTATCCAACTGTTTTAAGTGTGTTAAAGAGCACAGATACATTTCATAAATGTTGACATCCGGCCTGAAAGTGTCACTTACCTGCTTAACCAGAGAGAGAGAGTTGTAACAGAAAATCACTGTTAGAAAGTGTACAGTATATTGCTGGGATAAGCTTATACCATTCAGGGAGATTTTTTCTACTCTGGTCAGGGACTTTTAGAATGGACTGTGGAAAATCATATTGTACTCCAGGTTAAAATTTTGCCAAGCCAATACAGATTCTAAAAGGTAAATTGGAGTGGTAAAATTGCAGGCGTACTCAAAAACCCATAGGAGGGCAAGGGCTCTAATGAGACCTTGATGTGGACTGGCAGTGCCATGCTTGGTAAAATGCACAGAGGTTCTGTGGTTTTATTACATGCATTAATTTCCAAGTAATTTTTGCTTTGAGTTTGTGGGAGTTTTTAACACAATAACATAGCTATACTTTTATGAAATCTGGTTAGAGACTTAAGAGAGGGTGTTTTAAGGAGGGGAGGGAAAAGTAGTTTTAAATAAAGATTAATCTTGGACTGACTAAAATAGAAAGAAAACAGGTCAAGTACCTTTGCTGTACACTGTGGTGGTGGTTTACTTTGTAGCATTTTTACAGAGAATGACAAATTATAGAAATAGTCTAGAGTGAAGAGGATCAAGATGCATTAGAAATTTGAAATGCAAGGCATCTACTAAGTTTGTTTTGCACTTCAGTGGTGGGGTTTTTTTCAACAAGGTGAGCAGTTGAATAAGCAGTAGTTTTACTTTCTTTTCCTGTGTAGGAAAGTTTCTTCACACGGAAAAGAATATTTTGGTATTCCTTGTGTTTAGAGTGCTTTTGGGCTGTGTGATGCCAATTCTTAGGCAATGTGTAAAAGCCAGGTTCTTCACCTGTCTTGGCATTTGATTATGACATTTTTGTGGTACTGACATGTTTCTTCACCTTTATCCTCCAGGCAATCCTTGGTGCAGGTCATTATGTGTATGCTGATCAACCTGAAGACTTCAATGAGAAAGTGAAAGACATCTGTGACTCTGTGGACTGAACGTCTTCTGTTCTTTAGAAAGTCATGCCATAGATAGCATTTAATGGCAATACTCTCTAGGAAATCACTAAAGAATGCAGAGCTAATGGAATAGGCTCTGTTTGCACACTGTTTCTTCTAAGAAGCCATTTGCACACTTAAACCACTGAGTGCCTATTTTTGGGGGGGGAATGAAGAGGTTTGAAGCTAACTTTGTACAGCTTTTTTTTTTTAAATTATCCTCTCAGATGCAAAATTACACGTAACTTGTGAAACTGGAATTTTCTTCAAAATGTAATTGAACTTTGCACATGTTGAACTCTCTAGAAATGCTGAATTCTCCAACATGGAGAGCTATATCAATAGAGATACAATGTACAAAATGCAATTTGGTTTCTTTATGAACCTTCGTACTTTTTAGCTGATGTTTCATACCTAGAATATGAAACTGCATATGTATTTTATTTTTGGAACCCAGAACTCCATATACAATATTTTAAGAGGGTTTGTTTTTTAATTGGAGTGGTAACAGCTTATTAAACTGATTTTGGGAAGGGGATGGGGCCAAAATAATGAGCAGTGTCTGTCACTGAAATATGTTTGTTAGTTTGTAAGAAATTGAGGCTCAATATTAGGAAATCTATCTTCTGGTGGATTTTATTTCCATTTATCTCATGGCATCCTTTTCCATCTGTGCAACTTTTACGGAAGACTCAGTTTATAAGAGTCGATGATGTCACCAGCACTCATGCTTCCATAAATATTTTGATGTGTAGATTTCTGCAATTTAAAATACAGATGGCTTGTTAGTTACTCCACCTATTTTTAACACTTTACTGCAAGATTTGTTACTAGTCTAAATCTAACAATTGTGGATAAGCTGAAAAGATTTTGATTAGGGCTAGGAAATATCTACCTGGATAGTGAGCATATTTCCCATTTTCTTCCAGTAGAAAGCCTAGTCCATATTTTAGTGAATTTGGGCTGAAGGAGAGGCAGAGGCAGAATATTGATGTTCTCTAATTGGGAACTACAACAGCTTAATGTATTTTATTTAACATGCAGCCTCCTTATAGGAAGGATTATTATTGGAACGAACAATACCACTGTAATGAATTACAATTACATGTTTTGGAGATTCTTTATATATTTAAATTCAGTATTTCAATATCAGAGATAGTCCAGTCTCTGCTACTTTTTGAATTACAGTTTTATGTTAGTTCTTCATATGCCTAGTAAATTATATTAAGAAAAATACTTCGTCACTTTAAAGCCAAATTTTGCGGTGGTTTGTTTTTTAATAAGTTTACATAAATCTGTTGGTCTGTTTTTGAATAGTCAATTGACTACTGAAGAGTTCTTGATACTTTTATACAAAGAGAATTTGAATTAATGATAGCACCATCATAAAGCTTGAATTATGTGCGGTTTTTTCTCAAATTAAGGAATTGTTGCACATATTTATGATGTGGAAGGCAAAGATACCTAAAATATTCAGGAAATAATCTGATTATGTTCCCCAGAAGAACATAATCTCTCTTACTGATGGAGATATTTATTTATATGGTGCTATGTAAACATCAGACAGTTTTTGTGACTGTCTTGACTGGTAACACTTAATAACTAGCAAGATAAAAATTTTAACTAAAATTAAGTATTGAATTAAATTATTTTTCAAATATCAGATGCCAGAACTGTAAAACAAAATTTTGGGTTGTTTGCTAAAATCTTGAGTTGAAAATGGAAAATCAGAATTATCAATTCCATTTTTTAATATAAGCTATAAATTATCAGTCATGCCACCATTTAGGTGGATGCCTTCAGCATGTTGGTTACTTTTCACCCTTTTCAGTGTCTTATTTTGTATTTATCAACTTAAACAGCTGTTTTATAAAACCCTAACGCAAAAATAAATTTTGAGTCTCCTCCACTTAATAAAAGGTGAAACAAATTATTGGTATTTTCAGATAGCACTTACTGATGGGAATTGTAGATTCCACATCAAAAGTTGGAAGTAGGGATAAAAATTGCACACTGGATGTGAATACTGTTTTAAATATCCCTTGCTTTTTCAGCTTATTTTACTAATAAGACTTACTGCTTACGTTTTGCACAATAAAAGAATTCTTAAATGTTATATTTGATTAATGTTAAGACATGATATTGTTTTTTGTAAAAATTATGTGCAATTAAGCCCTGGAAATCAAGAGTTGTTAGTAAGTTGAGGTAAACCATCCAAAACACATTAAAAATACGGTAATGCTTATTTTCAAATGTCTCAGTGTTTTTAGGTTTCCTTGTATTTAACTGAAACTGGTCAGTGTTTGTCAACAAGTAGCCACAAGCTGAGAATGTTGATTGTATGTATAAGGAAAAGGATTCTGGATTATCTTCCAGGCAGTGTTGGATGCTGCTGTGAAGGTCAAGATGGAATTCTGAATGTCCTATTGTGTACAGCATAACCTGATAAAATTACTTCACTAAATGTCATAGGAGGTGCTGAACAGAAAATGAATGGCTGAAAAGCCTTGGGAGGTAGACCTTTATGAGCAATTACTGTCTGGAAATAACCTCAGTTTCTCCAGAAGTTCTGTTTCAGTGCAATGACCAGTTGCTTAAATGTACTGTGGTGAGCACTGAACGCTGATGATGCTATTTTTATTACAGCACTATAAAAATAAGACAAGAATCACAGGTATAAAGGCACCCAAAGATCTGTCCTATTCTAACATCAAAATGAAGACGGCTGTGTACCAGAGGCTAGAGCATAACAAAAAGAATCCAAAATATTAATAAAAATCCAAGATAAACTGCCTAAATCTCCAGGACACACTCTTCCTGAGGTTGGTGTGATAAAATTTATTTGAAGTAACTTAGTAATATTTTGTTTGCCATGGCTGAGTTCGTCTTGTTACTTACTGAACCCTGCCAGATTAGATTTTAGTTCTGGAAAACTGGTTTTCAGAGCACTTGTTGATAAGACTCTATAATAAAATATTTGCAACCAGCGCAAGGAAGTCCCTGTTTGTATCTGATTGCAAAATGGAAATGGCAAATGTGAATTCATATGTGTTGATCTTGGAAAAACGGGTCCAAACAAGAGAAATGTCATCATCTGGTTTCACTTGGATTAAACCAATGCTGGCCTTTCTTTTTAAAAGTTATCTTTTTGAGGTTACTGCAACTGTTTGTGCCAAACTGATGTGCCAGTCTCTGAAATGCTTTCAGTGTTCCTCATTGTGGTTCTTCAAATTCCCAGTCCTTCCAGGTCACAGTTACTTACCTCTTTCACTGGGGTGATAACAAGATTAAATACAGTAAAAACATCTGGAATGAATGTATGGACAGACATCTTCAGGAATGCCTGTTTTGTTAGCATTCATTAAAACATGAGCCTGCAGAAGCCTAAGGCTCACAATCAGCTGCTTTTAAATGGATAATTTATTGGGGATCCTGTGCATATTTGTCATTTTGTTGGGTTCTTTTGGCCAGTTGACCATCAACCCATCCTGCAATCTTTGAGCTTGGCAGCACAGCCATGTTGCCTTGAAGCCTTCATCAAGGGATTTATGTTTTGTAGGAAACACAAGTGAAACTTGTGAAAGGATGAGGCATTACAGCAGCTGAAGAGAGACACGTTTTAGTGGGGCTGGTAAGATCAGAGCAGGACACTGGTGTGTGCAGCAGCTGTCTTCTGGTGTTAGTGACAGCAGATGGAAATGGATGGAGCCTTCGGGTTTTCAGGCAGGTGATGGGCAGACCGGTGTGGAGAGCCAAGGCATGTGGCTGGAATGACAGCCTACACCACAAGGAACAGTAAGAGTTGGAAAAGAATGAGGCAGCTGGAAACAGCAAAATTCAGCTGAAGAGCTTTGGGGTATGAACATTCAAGAGCTGGTCAGCTCTGAAGGAGGATAAGGGTAGTGGTGAGGGAAAGGTTTGGAGTGTCTAGTGTGCAAGTAGCACAGCTTACCAAGGTAAGGAGGATGCCTGCAGCGCCAGCTGGAGGGAACTCTGGTTGGAAAGCTTGGATCTACGTTATATGGGGCACTTGAAAGTTTTGGTGTCCCTCCTTTGACTGAAGATTGTCCTTGGAATGCAAGTGCTTTTTCCCAAGCTGGATACCATTGCCTCAGACTGGTACTTGGACAGGAACCTTAAAGAATTACCTCTCATGCAGCACTCAAGAAATCATGAGAAACCGTATTTCACAAATCAAAAATGAGCTGATGGCAAAACATGTGATAGGGAGTCACTGGACTGCCTGAGGTAAGATGAAAAATCAAGATGTACAACAAGACTTGCCACTAAGGATCATAAATTCATCTTTTACAAGAGGAGTGAGGTGCCTTGGCTCTGTTCCAATTTCTCATTGCCTTTGATCGCAGCAATATCCTACCTTAAGGTTTGGATGTGGGTAGTAGAATGTAGAAGTATAAAATATGGAAATATTTGCCACATATGCTTTAAAAATAAGAAACACAAGTAGCAGGAATGTACTGAAGACATTTTTAGATATGTACATAATTTGCATTAGTAATTAGCAGCAAGATGAAAGTGGTGACAACACTACAAGTTAGGTGTTTACTTCCATTTTATGCTTCCCTTGCAGAGGAAAGCTAGCAAACTGAAACTGTTAGTTTTGGGAAGCGGAGCAAGGGCTGTAAAGTGGAGTGTGACCCCAAATGCATGCTGAGGAGTGTAGATGTGCTTTGAAAATGAACTACTGCAAAAGCAGGATCTCCATATATTTACAAGTCTATTTCTGCACTCTCACATTCACCTACTTGATGTGTAAATGACTGGAGCTGTGAATGGAGCAAGGTGCGGCTATCACTTCCTTTGTAGCATTGTGATATTTAAATGCCTGCCCGATACCCACCTGCCTTTCTGCTTTGACTTTAAATAAAGATTCTCACGCTCACTCAGAGCTCAAACCTAAAATGGAGGGTAAACAGCTCAGTGCACGCAAATCCCCAAGCTAGAGACCCCCTCTGAAAAGCAGATTATTGCTCATGTCTACCTGAAGTTCGCATTCTTTTTGGTGCCTGCTAGGAGTGACATTGCTTGTCCTGCTGGACACTGAGCCCCTGTGTTCAATCATGTGCCATGGCCAGTTCTGCCTCGTGAGTACCCCCAGCAGATGCTTTGATAAGTACAGGGTTAAGGAAAATTACTATTCTGCAAACACAGGGGGAGGAAGACCCTGGTAGTGAGTTCATGCATGGGGGAAGAAAGACCAGCACGTGATGATTCCTGGGAGTGGTGGGATGGTGAGCCCCATCCGGCACTTGATCCTGGTTTGTTTCCTGGCTTGCAGGGCCTGAGCACCATACTGCTGTCAAATTTGCTTGCTGCATGCCCCCAACGCACAGTTTATTTCCCAGTGTCCAGCTCCCTGAGCTGCAGCATGAAACCTGTGAGCCTCTTGGGCATCTTAAACACCTCAGTCCAAGCATTCTGCCAGCAGTGAGCCTGCTGTCCACTGTGGCTGTCTCCACAAAGGAACTTTGCAGAGCAATAGTGGTTGCAGGTAAGGTACAGAGAAAAGTGAGAAGCCAGCTGGCTCGTCCCCTGGCACTGACTCCTGCCTAGCCTTCAGCCCCTCTCTGTGCTCAGCAAGAGGCCTGGCCATGCAGGACGTTCCCCCGTCGGGAACACATCTTCCTGGCCAAAAGCTGTAGAATCAGAATCACAGAATGGGTTGGGTCGTAATAAACTTCTAAGACTGTCTATTTCCAACTCTGAAAGCTGCATCCAACCTGAATTACCTTTATGGAGATCTCCCCTGCCTCATACCAATGGGTAACTCTTCTGCACAGGCAGGATGGGGCTGTGCTGGGACTTGGTGCATCACCCTGAAGCAGCTTCCAGGCTGTGTGACACCTGCCACAGTTCCTGACACCAAAGCCTGCCCAAGTCCATTAGTTGGGGTCATGCTTTGCTCACAGCAAGCAAGAATTCAGGTGTGTCACAGAGGCAGTTGTCACCAAAATGATGCATAAACTATGCTGGAGTATTTTTTAATACAGGCAGATTTCAGCAGCAGTTTGGGCGACAATAACTGTTAAGCACACAGTAGTGTTTGCCTGTTGTAGAATGGCTATAGATTTGTTTTATGAGGGTTCTAAAAATAGTTTTTGCTAAAATGCTGGAAGGTGAGTGAGAAAATGCATTTATTTTTATCCCAGCACTATCTGGAAACAGATGAAAATCCAACCAGGTGAATGAATCCAACCTCTCATCAAGTCACGTCTTTAATTAATAGGCAAATTATTACAACAGTATTTCCCCTGGCTCCTTCAGTGCAAGCCAGCTCCCAGCTAGGCTGCGCATCCCTGCCACCCCACTATCTCCATGTCTGCACGGCTGGCCGCGTGGAGCAGGGATGGCAAGAGCAGGGAGGGAGGGGGAGACTCTCCCCTCCTTTCCCCGTTGGGTTGGGAAGCTGAGGCTCTCTTCTCCTTTACTCCATCAATTCTGCACAGACCCCACTAGAGGGGACACGGCGCTCCCAAACCGCCCCGGCACTCCCTCCGAGCTCCTGCTTCTGCACGCCGCTGCTTTTAGAGAAAGAGCTGCGCTGAAATTTCTTCTACCACACCTGATAGATTGATACCTAAAGGCATGGAGCAGGGCTCTAATAGGGATTCCATCCGTTTGATTCACCCCTTTCACATGGGAAAGGACAGGTTGTGGAAGGGGTGAGTGTGGTGCCATCCCATTGACGTAGATCTCTGTAGTACTGCATCTTTGTTTTATTTATCCTAATGCCTTTTCACAAGACAGAAATGAAATCCACACAGAAAGACTAGACACTGGAAAGAGGAGGGGGAGCACAAATGAACCTCCTCTATTGTTACAGACCAGCCCCAGAATGAGAATAAATGGTGATAAGAGGAAAAAAATAACTGCGACAGAATTATTAAATAAGGGGCAACTTTTAAAGTGGCTCCAGTCTGGCTTCTAATTTTGTTCCTGTAATTTGATTGCGGGTTTAAATGGGACCGCTTAGACATTAGCTACTTGATCTGCAAGCAGCAGCAGGTAAGTAGTGCAGAAGTACGTGCCAGGGCTGGGCGGGTGCTGCGCCCTGCGCCGCCTGCAGAGAGGGATGGAGGGCGGGGGAGAAGGTCCCTTCCCGCTAGCGATTCTGTCCCAGGCAGGTGTTGAGACCCCCAGAAATGGGCTGAGTGGGACAAGGGGCATGTGCCCCACAGGAATCCCCCCATCTGTGCCAGCCTCACCTCTCGCTCCAGGGGATGCAGCAGCACCTGGCTGGCCGTGCCTTGGGAAAAGCGGTGGCAGCTTTGCTGCTGCTTTGCCGGGCTTCCACAGACGGGGCTGTGGCAGGTCTGTGCGTGTGGACTCACAGGTGAACAGAATGGAGCTAGGAGTAAACGATGCTGTGGGAAACAAGGGCAGAATTTCATTGACCCTTTAGTGAAAAGCACTAAAGGTACGGCTGCAGAAGCCTGTTAGGGGCTGTAGCCGGCACCAGCACAAGGGTACCTCCAGCCTCCATTGCAGCCTGCCGCCACTGCATGTCACTGTTAGGACAGAGCCACCAGGCTGAGGTCTGTGCAGCTCTGCTGGGGACAAACGCCGCTATCCCCCGGGTGGCACCACCCTCTGGAGATGGGCTGTGGGAATCCAACACCCAAGGACTGTTGGCCCGTGGTGAAAGCAGTCAAAAGGATTCGCGTGCCCTGCAAAAATAGGTCGTCCCTCAGTGACAGAAATGAGCAGTCTGAGTTACGTGTTGCATTAAAAGGGTGGGGCTTTTTCTGAGACCGGCACCAAAGCAGCACCTGGTGTGGATAACTGAGGACAGAAGAGTAGGAAGTGCCCTTCCTACTAGTCATTCCCAGTCAGCCCAGGTCCTCACTGGGACAACTGAGGCTGCGCCAGCTCCTTCTAAGGGGGAGGGATGGTTCACCAGACCTTACTGGTAGGGTTGGTGACTATCGGAGCTGGCGCAAGGTGAGATTCCTTCCATCAGCTCCCCCATTCAGGATGGTGATCAGCCCATAGCAGGGAGCAGGATTGGACCCTACTACAACAGGATCATGGGTCTGGGATGGCAAAGGGTTCTGGGACAAACCTGTGAGGCTGAAAGTTCACCTCACAGTTTATAGGATTTATGGCCAGGGCCATGGTGAAGCCCATATGGGCATTGTGCTACTGGCGCCCACCTTCGTAGTCTGGGTGCTGATGGTGCAAGAAGAGGTGACACCTTGGCCCATGCCATCCCCCTTTTCTGCATTCCTATTTCCAATTGGAGGCGAGAGGATGGTGACAGACTGCATGAGGGATGATCATGTGTCTGCCTCAAAAGCACCTATTACAGAAACGGCATGATTCACAGTTCAAGGGGGAGACTGTACCAGGCATCAGTCACCAGGGGACTTGGGTCAAAGTAAAGCAGAGGCTCTTTCCCCCTTTGGGCCTCAGTCCCATGTGCTTCTGGACATCTAACAACTGTCTCTGGAAACAGGAATATGTGCTGAGAGGGGAAGGAGAAATACCTGCAGCAACAACACCTCTTAGTTTGACAAGAGATACTGAAGGAGAGGTGACATTGCTGCAGCCAGGAGTGCACTTATGACACAGGTTCATGGTGGCCAGCACTGTCACCATTTTTGGTGACAGACAAATATGACATATTTGGTGAAACCGTGCTTGATCTACCCAATGCCTACATTCAGCACCATGCGTGCCAGCTGCAGCTAGACAGAAGTGTTACAGTGTCCTAGTGGCATTCAAGAAGATCACACAGGAGATGTCCATGGCACCCTGTGATTCCTCGGGCCAACCATCTCAGCACCCATGATATCATCTCCCTCTCCTGCTGCAATCCCTGCCCTCCATGCTCTGTTACCACCAGACCAAAGTGCCTGACCCAGACCCTGTGGCCATGTCACGTCTCTCAGCTGCTCCTGAGAGACTCAAGGTCGAGACAGGAACAATGTGGCAGCCCAGCACTTCCTGCAATACTGAATTTCTTAGAGCACCTTTCAGGTTGAAATGCTCTGAAACACTCAGCTGCTCGGCAGATCCCCCCAGCACACTTGCACAGGCTGTTTGTCTCAACAGGATATTAAAAAGAAGAGGTTATAAAAGCAAGGCGTGATACGAGACAAGGCGTAGCTCGCAGCACCAACATTTATATCCTCTCTGCAGCTCGTGTTCAGCAAGGAGGAAACACCTGCAGCCCTCACTGCCCCCTCCTCCTGCCCCCCTGTGCTGCCACACTGCCCCCGGGGGCTCTGGTGCTGTGATGGCAGTCAACTGATGGCAGACACTGGTCCCACTGGGTTGCTTTCTCATGGGGGACCAGGAAGCCTATTTCAGCTCTGGCTGGGGCAGCCAGCCCTGCCTGCACTACACTGTCTGCCTCCGGACCTTCCTGCAGCATGGAGAGTAGACTTGTGCTGTGGGTGGCTTCTCCCGAGCACTGCCACCCTGCTTAAACACTGTTGCTTATCTTCAGCTGCATCTTCTTTTCCTCTTGGCTGGATTCCCTGGTTGCACCCTGGATCTGGCTCACCATGCCAGGTGCTGTCAGTGATCTCCAGGTGCTACCCTGATACAGCAAATCCCCATCACTGGCCAAGTTGGGTTTACTCAGCTTCCCAAAACTCCTGAAGAAAATTCCCCTTTGCCATTTGATTCCCACCAGCTCCACATCTGGTTAATCATTCAGGGCAAATGGTGTTTCCCACGACATCATCAGGAAAAGAAAGAAAGATCAGGCATCACATCTTGCTGGGCCACAGGTACTGGTGGTGCCCCAGCCAGGACACGGTGCAGATGTGAAACAGTGAGCACTCACACAGGGCTACCCACTGGGACATGAAATGGCATCTCTCAATTTTAATATCAAAATAGCTGGCCACATTTTCTCAATGTGTTCAGAGACAAGATAGCTTCCTGTCCACCTCCAGATCCCAGTGATAAGGAACACATGCAGGAGAGATTTCTCTCTGACATGGCTGTCCGCTCTCATAATTGTTTATTCCTTTTTGCCCCTAGCCCCCCAGTCATTTTTCTCCTCCTTCCTCCCTTCTGGTTCTACAGTCACTGGATAGACAGGCTCACAGGCTATTTTTAGGTTTCTAAATTACTTTTCAGATCTATTCTAAATTTATCTCCCAATAATCTGAAATCTTGACATTGCAGGAGTGAGAATCATGTCTGTAAAAGAGGAAAAAGTTTAAGGTCTGTCTCCCTGGACTGGACCCCTTTGCTGTAGCAGTCTCCTGGTCTTCTTTCTCCTCATCCCTCATCTCTCCCACAACGTGTACCCTGACCATCCTGACCAGCCTCTGCCAGGGGCAAAGGGTGGTTATTCCCACCCGAGCAGCGTCCAAGATCAGGGATGCTCTGGGGATGTGGGGGCACAGAGGAGCCCAAGGACAGAGGGGAATGGAGGCAGCACCCCAGGGTCACGTTTTACCTGGGTGCAAAGCAGGGAGCCAGGTGGATAGCTGCGTTTGCAGCTGCAGTGTATTGAACTCCAATGGTTTTTGTACCTGCAGAGCTTCCTGTGGGGGTGGGAGGGGGGGAAGTAATGTTTTTGAAAATTAACCAGGAAAACAGGTATTCTTGAAGAAGGTGACGCTGCAAGCCCAAGGCGAAGCTAGGAAGAGGAAGCAGGAGCCCTGCTGCGCGACTGCTGCGGGTTGCTCTTATGCAGAGCTACAAAATAGGAAAACTTTAAAATATTCCTTCGGGGCTGGGCACCCTTTGAGCCGCTGCCAGCTCCTCCCTGCAGTGCCTGAAGGATAAAGCTTTTGTTCTCACTTCTAAATGTTCCACACCCTGCAAACAACTGACCCCCAAACCCTCAATAATTGCCCTTTTCACAAACCACGTGCAAATGATTTTATCTCATGGCCTGAGAGGGATGACACCTCTGAGCTGTCGGCGCAAGGCTGCGTTCCCGACACCCTGAACCAAGAAGCTGTGAGGGCTAAATGCTCTTAAAAATAAACTATTTCTTCCTCCGTCGTTCCTGACAGCCAGTTCCTAGGCAAACCAGCAGGATGATGCGCTGGGCTGCGGGGAAGGGGAGGGAAGTAGAAAAGGAGGGAAGGAGTTAACCTTCTTCCCATGGTAAAGCTCTGAGGCTGCTTGCCAGTTTTCGGAAAAGCTGCAAGTCATTCTGCCGGGACGAGGAGGAGGTTTTGAAGTCTCTGGGATGTTCTCGGGAAAGTGCCGCAGTACGAGCCCAGCTGAGCTGGCATGACAGGCGGGGAGGGGACCTACGCGAGACGGGAAGTGCGGAAAGAAACCCCAAGCAGGAGCATCCTGGCAGGACTGCAAAAATGCTGTTGTCTTCAGGTTTCCTTCCTAACCTTCCCCTCTCCTTTGGCCCTCATCCTGCCTATGTCCCAGCCCCAGCGTTCCGGACACGTCCATGCAGAGAAGTAATTTGGGGAGGGAGATGGTGCTGCAAGCCCAAGGCGGGAGTGGGAGCAGCCACCGAAACCCTGGCCCCATGAATCACTGGAAAATAATGGTTACCCTCTGATTGGAGTAGAGGTCTGCCAGGGATTCACCGAGCTCTGCCTCCCGGTCCTGAAGGGAATAGCTGTGCCTGGCCTCCTCCTCTTTCCCCACAGCCCTAAAGATCCCCCAGGTATTTCCATATGAGTTTCCGAGAGAAATGTGCAGGAACTGATGGAACAGAAGGGGACATCTTGCTATCAGTACCCATTTCCTGGGAGGAAAAATGTTTTCTGGAAGAAGTAACAGGCTATGGTGCATTATATTTGGAGAGAAAATAGGTAACCCACCAAGGTAAAATGTCATTAGGAAAATACAGGGATCCTCTCAGGCACATTTCGGTGGTGTCTCAGCACAGTGGCTGCGCTGAGCATGTGGTGAAGATAGATCAGGCAGAAGAAAATAAAACCCTACTGAGTGATGCCACTATGGAGCCCAAATTAGCAGATTTGGAAAACAGAGGCGGCAGGATGGAGCAGCAATGCAAGGCCACTAAACTGCAGAGTTCCTCTTTTTGGGGGAAAAAATATCCCACTCACAAATGGATCCCACCTTAATTTTGTCGCTTGGCAGCATAAAACCCGTTCCATTAAAGGCATGTAAAACCACCAGTGTAATTTCCTGGCTTATATTTTTACATTTAGAGCATATTACATCCAGCACAACCCAGTCTTTTGAGGGAAGCTTTGGTCAATTAAGATTAGCTGTCATTCCACATTTATTACCATCATTTATGAATTCTCCTCATTGCCAACAGGCAGAAGAAAAATATGGTGCACAAAATAAATAAATAATTGAGCAAGAAGCTGGTCAGGGCCCTGATTTCTATCCCCCTGTCATCTCTGGCAAAGCTCTGTTCTATGAGTCAGCTCCGGCGGGCTCTGGAAAACCATTGCCATTTCAGCATCGTTATTAACCCGCACAGAGATTCTCCTTGGGGTGAGTCAGGGGGACATGAGTGAGGGCTGCCCACCAGCTGGGGTGCCACTGCCCCTACCCTATAGAGGTCCCAAAGGCACTGAGCCTGTACTGGGCATTGCCAGAGGGAGGGGATTGGTCTCAAAGGACCACCAGGCTGACCTGGCACAGGGGTTTCTGGCTATGGCTGCTCACGGTGGGACCAAAGCATGTGCTCCAGATGGCTGGGAAGGTGGTTGGGATGCTGGCACAGCACCCTCATTGCACAGCTCCAGCCTGGCACAGGGAGAGTGGAACCCCAAGACACCCAGTGTAGAGGAACAGGTGGCACTTCTCAGCCCCAGACTGCATAGGGGCTGCGCCAAAAAAGGGCCAAATTGAGACAAAACATGGGAAGTATTTCAGATATGTGTACCTAAATGGGCAGTCCTAAAGGCCCTGTGCTCGTGGGAGTGAGTCAAAACTTTCTTTGTCTTTTTACACCTTTAGTCCCTGCCTTGCTTGTGCAATTGCATAACAGTACGACCTTGAGAGAGAAAAATGAGGAACTCCAGGATGCTGGTTCAGATGATGAGAGCTTGTGTAACACTATTTCTGGCAGGTTGTCACTCCAAAAATGTATGTCCCTAATCAAAGGTAGATTTTAAAAAAAAAAAACTTTTCCCCTCTGCTACCACAACACTATTTCCAAGGCACAAGTTAGCAGCACATTGTTGGCTGAGGGGTTAAATCCTCATGTCTTTTACATTGTGTGATGTCTACCTATCATTTCTGCATAGATCTAGAGTGAAGATGGAATAGCTCATTACTCATCAGTGACAAACAAAAAGTACCATGAATCAAACTAATGGTCATGGGGGGAAAAAGGAAGATGATTGGGTTCCCATTGTTCAATGTCTTTCTTATCTTTCAGGAGCACCAAGGAGCAAACCAGCCCCCAGCTTGTGCATAGCACCTTCCCCCAGTGAGAGGAAGTAACCTACACACTAAACCACAAGTCCTCTGCACAGTTAATGATTAGAGAACCTGCTGAAAGGAAAAGAAAATGAACATTGATTAATTTGGTACCTAGGGGGATGATTAGGGACAGGTTACGGTTCTTGGACAATGGGTCTTGCAAAGCTCACAGAGGCGGTGCTGGTCAGGGTGAAGATGCAAAGATTTGTTATTGGCCCACCTAATCTGGTAACCCACTACATGGGCTGGACAAGGCTGCTCACTGCCCGTCTGTAAAGGGCTGCTGCAGCCCACCGGGGTACAGCCTCCTCAAAGAACAAGTAAAGAATGGGCAAAAAGGCAAAAGGGGCCCATCCTGGAGGCCACGGGTCAAAGAACACTTGGTACCCTGCACCTGGGCTGGGGCAAACCCTGCTGCCAATACAGGCTGGGGCAGGAGCAAAGATGATGCTGAGGAGAACTTGACGGTGCTGGTTGGACACGACCCAACAACATGTGCTCAAAAGCCCAGAAAACCAACTGTATCTTGGGCTGCATCAAAAGCAGCATGATCTGCAGATTGAGGAGGTGATTCTGTCCCTTTACTCCACTCTGGTGAGATCCCACCTGGAGCGCAGCATCCAGCTCTGGGGTCCTCAGCTCAGGAAGGACATGAATGGGCTGGAGTGAGTCCAGAGTTAATGGAGGCCATGAAGAGGCCATGAAAATGATGATCTGGAGCACCTCTCCTAGACAGATCTGGGGTTGTTCAGCCTGAAGAAGAGAAGGCTCTGGGGAGACCTTCCAGCCTTTCAGTACCTAAAAGGAGCTTACAAGAGAGCTGGATAGGAACTTTTTACAAGGGTGTGTAGTGATAGGACAAGGTGGAATGGCTTTTAATTAGAAGAGGGTTGGTTTACATAAGATATAAGGAAGAAGTTTTTACAGTGAGGGTGGCAAAATGCTGGAACGGGTTGACCAGAGAGAGGTTGTGGATGCCCCATCCCTGGAAAGATTGAAGATCAGACTGGAAGGGGCTCTTAGCAACATGGTCTAGTCGAAGATGTCCTGGCCCATTGCAGGGGTCTTGGACTAGATGATTTCTAAAAGTCCCTTCCAATCCAAACCATTCTATGATTGCTATGGTTCTATACCAGCCCGGCATATCCTTTCTCCTTGGGAGTGAGGATACCATAGATCTCATCCAAAGGGATGTGAAGGCAGTGGGACAACTCCCGTGAGGTCACATCCCTTCCCTATATCTGTTCCTGGACACAAATCAGAGTTTTATCAGACCATCTGCAAACCCACATGTGGTCACCACATTGTTTCTCACCTCTCTTAATTCTGAGGGACACTCCTCACAAGGGTTGCCACAGCCTCCATCTCCCCACAGCAAGATTCATGGCAAAGAACTTCATTTTCCCTTGCAGCATTATCTTTCCACGTCCTTCACTTCCAACCCTGGTCCAGCACTGAAGTCTTTCAAGCAGCTGGTGACAGCACAAAGTAAACTTGGAATTACACTGACTCTTCTCTGAATTCTTTTATGCAGCATCATCTCGTGGTCACAAGAGACCTTCAATTGCACATTACTTTGAATTCCTGTAATTTCTGGTGAGAAACTCCCACACCCTTTCCTTGGATAAGGGGTTTCCATGAGGTATGGCTCAAGAAAGAAAAACTTTCCCCTTGTAGCTGATGATTACAAATACATTATTATGATGATTGCCTTGGACTTTGTGGACTAGGATGACTCCTAATTGTAATATCCTTTGTGGAAGCTGTGGAAATTCAAGCCATTTGAACCCCATATGCTGCCTGGGACCCCATCCTTCTCTGTGACCCACAGAACACAGGTCCCTGCTCTGCTGAGCCACCGAAGGGACCATGGGGCAGCCAATGCTCAGAAGTCTGCTGCAAGACCTCAGCTACCACCTGAATTTCCCCCACCATGATACGTTGTTTTTGGGTGGAGATACACTATATTTTCAAAGGAAACTCCTTTCTATCATTTTTTCCTCCTAGAAACACCTACTACTTATTCTTCCTACCCTCCCAAAAGAACCTTGGCCACACTGAGAAGCTCCACCAGCAGCAGTTTCTCTAAGCTACCCCTTTGTTTCCTCCTGAAGCCCCTCAGCTCTGGATGACTCAAGGAAACATTTTGCTTGTGAGGCTGGGAAAATTCAAACCAACTTGGTGTGTTATGCATGATGGGGCTGCTACTGAGAATTATGGTGCTTTTTGGCACTCAGAAGGTGGTGACTGGTGTGGATGCAGCAGGTCCCTGGCACAGTTACAGCACTTACTCTTTTGAGTAGAGGTGAATTTTCAAATAATTTGCAAATAAATTGGAAAATCTGCCTGAGTTACAAGTACTTTGGAAAATAAGTCCTTTGACAAGTTTAGTAGCAGTCTTCAGACTTGTGCCTTCTCATGCATGCACCAGAGGAAATGTGTAGATGTTTCTCCAGCTTTCCCTTAGGGGCAAAGGATTTCACATGTGTTGCTTTCACAGGCTCTCAAAGAAAGGTAAGGTGAGTCCTTCTCCTGCCTTTGAGTACTGAAACTTTGTCTCTCTTTGGGAAAGGAAAAGGCAAAGTGGCTGTCCCAGTGTTTGTCCCACTTCATAGGAGATGGAGCTCCCTCCTGGGAGAATGGGGCTGATGAGTTAGCAGAATTCGTACATCCCTTTAGAGAAGAGGAAGATGGAAGTAGGTATCTGCTCATAAACGGGGATATTTGCAGGAGTGGTCTTAATGCAGCTGAAAACACTGGGACATGCATTTTAGAAAAGGAGGACGCATTTTGGAAAAGCACAAGGGCTGTGGGGCATGTGGAGAGGATGTGGACAGGAGGACAATGAGGGGCATGAGAGGGGCAGGAGCTGCAGGGGCAGTGGGGAGGTCTGCAGGGTGTGCAGTTACCTGCTTCAGCAGCTCTGCTTCACAAAACCAGCCTCACTCCTCTCCATCCCTGCAGGACAGCCAGAGATTACAAATGAGCGTGCTCATTAAAAACCAGATATGGAAATAGAGATGGTATTCTCCAGAGTTAAGTCATTACATTTGCTGAATGTGAAAGTGTTCTCTTTGCACTTCACAGTCACTGTACCAGTCTGGTATTTTCAACCAGGGCAAAAGAGGAAACTCTTCAAATAGATACATACAGAGTAGCAATAAATATATACATGGATGATGTAAAAAAAATCCAGATTGTACATTCTGCTATCCTCCTCTCCACAGCCCCTGCCACAGTAGTCTGTAGAGGTGCAAATTTGGAATAAAACATAAAAAAATCTGGAAAGTCACAGTTGAGGCATCCCCAAATCCCTGATTCTGCCCAGAGTTGTTAGCATCAGAAAAAATAGAGGAGGATTAATTAGACTATATTTTAGAAGACAGGTTCTTCTAGTGCTGGAATGAAAACTTAGTTGAACTGTAGTAGTTGTGGGATTACTTCACGGTGTCACTAAGGGGCAGGTCTCAGTCATTGAGGGTTGTCTCAGCCTAACAAATATACAACTCCTTATTTTGAATAAGTTTGGGTTTTTTCTTGAATTTAACAATTGTTTGCACTTTCAGGATTCACAACATTTTGTTTTGGCCGAATCAAAATATGTCAGTGATGCACTTTTCCCTAAGTATGGCTGCTCTAATTTACCCGTCAGTGCCACAGGCTTTTGGTTTTCCCTGCAGCAAACAGAAACAAAGAAGCCTAAAAGCAGGTTTAGGGAGCTGATTAAGGGTACATACAGTATATATTTTCACACCCTTTTAGGTTTCTCTAGTGCAAACTCTTTCACATACAGGGGCAGTGACTGGCTATGAAGCAGGCCCAAAGTTCTTGCTCTCCATGCTCTCAGTCATGGTTCACCATTTCCCAGGCAACCGAGGTATGGATGGACAGACTAGAGAGGTGCTGTCAGGTGGACGTGTGTCCTGGGGCCTCTCACTTATTGATGCACCTGCAAATGCATCTGTACTTGTCTGCATGACAATGTAAATGAAAAAGCCTTGTTACACTTTGCATCTCCCACCTCCTTGTTGGGACTGCTGCCGTTACCTAAGCGCACACAGAGACCACATGAGATGAAAATGGGATGAACTGTCTGTCTAGATTTAAAAGGGAACGCTAGACAGGGAACCAGCCCACCTCTGTATGTTGTAGCCCTTGGTGTGAAATGGTGGTTTCAGCCTGGTAGCACCCAGCTCCCTCACGCACGGTCCTTGTCTCCGCTTGTGGGGACTGAGATGGGATACCCATGCTCGTCCCTGCTGTTTTCCACCAGCTCTGTGGGGATGTGGTGTTGTGGGCAGCCAGATACAGCCCCATGGCCAGCCCCACCATCCAGTGCTTCCCTTCCATCACTGTCCCTGCAGACTGTAACACATCCCACTCCACCGTCCCGCCTCACATTCCTTTAACGTAGAAACCATGCAGCTTTTTTTGGTGGTCTTTCCCATCTGGGATCGTGGCAGCACGTCTCGAGGCTGCTCCCAGGCAGGGAGGTGAGTGCCGTGGGGCTGGAGCAAGGAGACAGGACCCCCTGCTCCCTGTCTTTTCTTGTTGGAGCTGACCTCCTGAGAAGGCAAAGTGCTGACCACAGATCTCCTCCTCCTCCTCTGCTCGCTCTCCAACAGTAATGCACATGTGCTTTGTCCATAAATATATTATTTTGTGTTCCTGCCAGCCCAGACTAATAGGGCTAATGTTTCCTGAGGAGCAGCCCAAAGCTACATTAGCCGCAGATGTTTGATTGATTTAAAACAAAGAGCCTGACCGCCAAACTGCTCCATATGGTTTCTCTTCCTGTCACTTTGCCTGCAGGGTTATCTCTGAAATGCAATTAAGGTGCTTAAAAGTACATTTTCAGGAAGATGCAGAATTGATGAGGGTGGGTTTGCCGATGGGTGCCTCCAAATTGTTAGAGCAAGAGCAAGGAAAGTCATGCCCTACCCTTAGCAGCTGCACACATGGTTTTTCCACTTACGTGAGGACCTTAGGAGGGCAGGCCAAAAAATGCCCCCATTGTAAAGACTTTGCCGTAGATGTACTTTGCCAGTGCTCATGTCTCTTGATATTCTGCTCATTTATTATTGAAGTCAAACATTTCTCTAATTAGATATTTACTTGTGAACTTAAGTGCTGCAGAGATTTCATTCGACCCCGCCTCTTCCCCACTCCCTTCCACTGCCTGGGCACTGGAGGTGAAACCCCTTGCCTGTGCAGCTCAGGAGGCTGGGTTGAAGACCCGGTGATGCTGCAGAGGACAAGCCAAGCTCTGCCTGTCTCTTGCCGAGAGGAGGGTGCCAGCCCTGCCGGCTCACCAGAGGACTGGCTGAGGACACCCACCCAGCCGCTGCAGACCCAGCCTGCCAAGCCTGGCTGCTGAAACCCTCCCCCTGCCCCCGTAGGGCTGAGAGCCCAGCCCCATCCAGCTCCTACCAGGACCACAGCCTTGCACACCCTGAGGGGGTCGAGGAGAGTAAAGGAAATTTATGGCTTCTTTGGTTTTAATGCACCAGTAGGTGTTTATAGATGAAAGAAGTGTGCTTCTGTGTATCAATCCTCCATCTTCCCCTCAGTTCAGCTGACACAGGAGGGCAACAGCCCCTTATATCATATTTTTTAAGAATTCAAATGCTTTGCCTTCTGAAAACAGACTTTTAAAGTCCTTTTCCATGAAAAATTTCCAAAAGAGGTGCCTGATATCTGGCACCTTAATCCATGTCTTGGTGTGTAAGGAAAGGAGAGTGGGGTAAGTCACCTGCAGTGACCTAAAGCACAGCCAGGTCCCCTCTCTGGACCACAGACAAAAAATACCCACGGATTTGAGAAGGGAATCCCAAACCATGGTGCAGAATTAATTTCATATTATGGAAACCAGAAATGATTACATTGCAACAGGTCTGAAGATTCATGGCAACAGTATATGCTGTAAATATCCAGCACTCCAGGATAACTATCTGGTGCTCAACTCTCTTCAAGCTAGACCTCTGTTAACCTTGTCCATACCTCTCTCAGAATTAAAATCCTAAGGTAATTCATCACAGAATTTCTTGGTAACTTCAAGTTTAATTGCTAAGTAGTTTTCAAGCACATACAATTACCACACCCAATTAATCTCATCATGAGTCTTAAAGCCAGGCTGTTAAATGGGCCTTAGACCTAAATAAACTCTTGTGTGTGTATATGTGTGTGTATATATATATATGTATATGCGTATAGACATCCATGTGTGTGAGTCTGTATTGGAGAGAAGGAGAGCAGCTCTCAGAAATGCATCTTTCTGTGTCACCTGCTTTGTTCTCTAATTAGGCATTTGTAGAAATATTACCCTGGCTACTGCATAGTCCCTAAATTCACATATGTGATCACCACTATCCAGATCTTTGTAACTATTTAAAGTGAAGTTTTCACAGAAAACCGATTGTACAAACAACACCATATTGCACGGTGTTTATTTTCTTTCAACAGCTTCCAGAGCAAATGTTCTTCAGCTCCAAACAAGAGGAGTAGCTTGCTTTCTTTTTTTGTCCATGCTGCAAAATCAACCTGAGATATGAAACCTCAGCTGTTTTCTCCCCCTGGCTTTTATACCCCTCTCAGGGAAGGGAAACAAGGATTAGAAGAGTCTATCCAATCTTTGCAACCCTGGAAGATTAGACAAATTAACTTAGCCACTTTCTGATTCATCCCTACACCCCTGAACATCAGTAATAAAACAGCAGAAAATCTCATTCCTTCCGTGTGTGTGGGAAACGGGAGGGTTTGGTCCTTTCGAGGGAGGGTACAAAACACATTGCTGGCTTGAAGTACCTTCCCTCAGCAGAGCTGGGTGGGAATTTCATCAGCAGGAGGTTCCATCCCTTTGTGTTGAGCATGGGTGCTCAGACCCAGGCTGTGTGGACCCAGGCTGTGTGGCTGGGCAAATGCATGGGCAGGCTCCTGTACGGAGCATCCACCCACATCTGCTGTTCCCATGGGACAAGGTCCTTGCCAGGGCCACTGCAGAGTCCAACTTTGAAGGCTAAAACAGCCTGGCATTTAAAAACTTCCTGAGGATAATATGCAACATGCAGCTCATAATTAAAAATAACCTTTGCTGCGAAGGTCTGTATTTGGCCACTGGTAGGTTCTGGCACAGACATGAAGCACCTGAGGCCTGTGGTGCTTGGGGGAAGTGTTAGAGTAATATGATGGGTAACTGGAGTCATCCAAGGTGACAAAAAGTCCCGCCCAACAATTTGCCATGGCTATAGTCCGAAGACATTTCCTTTGAACTGAAGACCCCCACAGGGACCCAAACACTCGACTCAGAAACCTCAAAGCAAAGAGAAGTGGAAGTGGCCTGTGGTCTTCAGAACTGAGCATGTCTTTCAGGCTTTAAATGCATTTTACAGAAATTATTGAAAATAACTTGCTAAAATGGACAGGGAGCAAGATTCACAGTTTGAAATTAGAGAAAAATGTCTAAAAAATTCTACAAAGAGAAAGATGATATTTTCCTCTCCTGCACTCTACAGCTTTGCATTTACATACAAGGCTGAATCTGCAATTTCCTGCTGTTTCTCCTTTCTTCTGAGAAATATTTTTTAAAGAGAAGTGCCAGGAACACTGCCAGCCAGGCAAATGTACTGTGAGGTGTTATTTGCAATGTTCCTCCCCAACCCCTGCAGACAGCTGTGCCCCCTGCCTTCTCGCCCTTGCAGAGAAATATTACCTGAGTAATACCTGTTCTTGGATGTTGCTGCCCTTGGTGCCTGCTGTGCCTGATATCAGGATCCCTGTCCCATCTCTGTGACAGCCCTGTTGCCTTCTTTGCACAGAAATAAAGCCTGATCTTCCCTTGAATCTGCATCTCTGGGAAAACATTCCTGAAAACTCTGTGCGAGCAAATCCTTCCCAAGAGGAGGAGCGGATGCAACCCTGGGACCAGAATGCTGTGAGCAGCAGGAAATGTGGACATGTTAATGGGAAATGACCATGGCACTGAGCCATTGCCCACTACGGACCCTTCTCTGATTCCTCTCTAAGTTACAGCAAATTCAGCTGGTTCTCAGAGCTGCGTTTTATCTCCCCTCTGGGAGGTTTCTGGGTCAGCTGCATTAAAATGCATTTATTCTTAAGGGGGTCAGTAATCTGACACAATAGTGGTGTACGAGTGAATGTACACCTCTAACAGTGCAGAAAGAAGAATCCCGGAGTTCTGCTATCTGTAAAAATGGAGCATGGGATCTGTCACTCGATGTCACAACAGCCAAATTAAACAAATGCAAGATGGCAGGAGGAAAAGAAACAAAGGACTTCTATCCAATTACTTCCAGAAGCATATTAAATTATGGGAGCACTTGCTTTTGTGTGAGCAAATAAGTATTTAAATGGACCTAAAGTTCTTCATGTTCCGAAACTTGAGTTTATCTGCATAGGAGAGAAATGGATGCTGTGGACACTTGTTCTGAAAGGGAAACAGAGGACAGACAGCACCTTTGCCAGAGGCTGTAGGTGCCATGTGTGGATTCCACGGCCAGGAACGCTGTTGAGAAGAGCAGTAGGGGCAGTGAGAACACCTGGGCATCTAGTTTTGGATGCCTCCATCACCACTGCTGAAGCAACGACTTGAGGGTATCACACGAGCCCTTGAGATGAAGATACCAAGCAATAGCTCAAGCTTTCTTTTCATGGCAAGGGACAGATGTGAGCCACGTTTGTCATTTGAAAGTCCAGCCTGGCTAGGAAAAGGTGAGCATGGACCTGCAACTCCTAGATGATTGCAAGATCAAAGCGATCTTTTTGACCAAGTCTGTGAAAGACGAACTATTCAAAGTCTCCTCATCAGAAACGCGGTTTGGAAAGACAAATCCCAGCAACCTCTGGCATGTCTGATGTACTGCACTCCAGTGAGTGGTCAGAGCAGGCTGCAGCAGGGCTGAAATGCGTCATGGTGAAACGGGAGTGTGAGTCAAAGACACTTTCCTCTGGGTGCACACAAGGAAGAGGAAGGTGAAAGTGTCAGGAAACATCAGGACACTGATGAGAGAGAGAAGGCAGAAACTGAAAGACAGCTGTGAGCAGTGACAGACCATGATTAGGTGCTTTCCCAAAGTGCAGGTAGCCACCCACTGCCACAGCCTGGATACCTGTCTGCATGACCCATGAAGGATCCAGCAGGAGATGGCCCTAGCCCGGCTTGCATGGACAAGCCTTGGGAGCCCCACGGGGAAGGTCAGTACCTGGGATCCAGGGGGTCCATGCCAGGACAGGAGTGCAATCCCAGCGAGGTGAGGAGACGTGCATTCCTGAGGGAACAGGACAGCACGGCCACAGCTTTTGGGCCCTCTCCATCTCCCCCCAGCATCAAACAAGGAAGGCAAAAATGAGAGCTGAGAAGGGTGGAGCGGGCCCATCAAAGCCCCATATCCCACCCACCTCTTGGGACATCCTGGCCAATGCTTCTCCAGCTATCTGTTTTGCAAGCAGTGCAGGTGCAGTTGTGGGTCCCGGGCAAAGGGAACTCACTGTTGGCCTGTGTCTCCTACGCAGGAAATGGGCAGAAGGCCAAGGAACAGTTTCAACTCTTCTCTGGAGGAGCAGGGAGGGCAGCACGTAAAGGATGCCAGGGCACAACACTTGCTTCAAACCTCTGCACAGAAGCAGCCTTGGTCAAATTCTAGGCCTATTTATAAATGGTTCTGCCATGTTACTTTGACCTCTGCAAGGCCAGGGGGGTATCTGTTTAAGGAGAACTGTGAAGAGACCCTTTGGATCACACACTGGCATGACCAGACTCTTACAGCATTGAATATTGAGGCAGGGAGGGAGGAAAAAAAGAGAAGGCCAAATTCCTTTGTCGCATACCCTGCTCTAAGTCCAGAGTAATTACATTAAATGTAATGAGCCTCCACACTTCCTTCCCCACTCCCACTTGGGAACAGTCATTTGTTGCTGGCCAATTCCTGCAGCAGACAGTGTCCTTACCTACTGCATTGGCAGAAGTCTCCTGGCCAGAGAACCACAGAGAGGAGCAAAAACTGCTGCCTTGCCCTGCCTTCTCCTTCTCCTCTTCCTCTTTGCCCAGGGAGAGAAGAAACACTGCCCCTCTATTAAGGTGTATAAAAAACAAACATTAATTTTATCTACACCTAGGCTCTCTGTGACTCTCAGTAGTGCTGCCCATCCCGGTTCCCACACTGATTCACCACTCTGCACCATTTTCCTCTCCATCTACCTGAGGGAGGTTCTTCCCCAAAGAAACACAGTCCAGTAGTTCCTTCAGAGTGAGGCCAGCAGGTCTCCTGCAGGCTGGTGGTGGCCAGCTGCACTCAGATTTCCTGAGCCACAGGCTGGGGAAGCAGGGAAGCCATGGAAAGACAGGCTCTGTTTTGGCTACAAGAAGGTGGGGAAGGGAAGAGGTGCAAGAACAGGGAGCAGAACACTCTGACCCTCCCAAGGCCAGGAGCATATGGGCAGTGCTTCAAACAACATTCAGTTTTCTAGATCCCAGGCAAAGGCTTTCCTGCCAGCCCAGGTGACCCCACTGCAGCCCACACAGCAAGATGCTGGGCACCATGAAAGCATCCTGCCAGCCTGGCAAGTCTTGCCCAGGTGTGGCCACAGAAGACCACCAGCAGCAGGCAGAGGTGATCAATCTTCCCACTTTGTGTGTCATAGGTCTGATCCCTGCGGGGTTGGTTCCCTGCAATCCTCATCACCTACAGGTTTTATGGAGCTGCACTTCCCAGACAGGAAGTCTGTTCCAGGGAGCCATGAAGACATATATAATAACTGTGAGTTCCTATTATTAATTTGAGCACCTGGAGGAGGTGACAGCAAAGGCCTTATGGAGGTGATGAGTATGAGTACCTGTATTTAAGCCTATCAGTTTCACCAGAGGAAGTTCTGGGGCCTTGGCATAAGACTGAAGCTGCCTTCAGCATCTGGGCCTCCTCTCTGCTTTTCTTCCCCAAGCAGGCAAGTATTTTCAGGCATGTAAATGAATTCTTCTGTGCTCTATCCCACTGCGCATTTAAAGCATCAGGGTTGGGATGCATCCATGTTCAACACAAAGCAAGGAAGGGGAAGAGGTGAGATGCAATTCTACCCTCCCCCTGCAACAGCAGCATTTGAGAAGAAAATCCTCCAGAAAAAAAACCAACCCATGCTCTGCTTTCTTCTGATGGTGCAGGCTGATTTGTGCTGTCTGTAATTGTAATCAAAGTTAATTTAATCCTGGTGTGGAGGTTGCTGAGCAACTGAAGACATTTATCCAGAGGAGACAGGGGCTATAATCATGTCACCTCGAGTAAAGTTGGTAGGGCAGCCACATAACAGTGCTAATGCCCAGGGCAGAGAGCTGTGGGTCACGGGAAGGCATTGTTATTCATGCTAGGTACAGAAGCCAAGGGAAAAGCACTAAGAATATGGCAAAATTGTGCTTTCTTCTGTAATACAGAAAGATTGGATCAGATTTGGAATAAGGCCCCATATGGGCACCATACATGAAAGTCCAACTTCCCAGAGGATGAGCAGAGAGTACCTGTCTGGCTTACAGACACATGGCTGTAAGCAAAAAGCTGCACCGCCAGGAAAATGGTCAGTCAAGCCAGTTTGTGTCACAGGTGGCCCCTTGATGCCTCCTTTCCTCAGAAACCCCATTTTTTCCCCAAGGAGCTGTAAGTCCTCCATCTCAAGACCGAGAGCACTGGGCTGTGCTGTGACTGCCAGCACCAGGACTCAGCAGCCAGAGGGAGCTGCCCGGGGTTGTGGTGGAGCAGCTCGGCCAGCACTGGAGAAAGATGGGAAGCTCCAGCACTGCCGGTGAAGCTCCTCTGAGCTCGCTAAGAGCCGCCTCCTTAGGGCCCCTGCTGAGCCATCATCAGGGCCATTTGCCGGTGATGAGGAGGAGATTTCCCGAGGTCGCCTCGCTGGGCACCTGCTGCTGCCGGGGCCAGCCTGATTAAGTGGTTCAGCAGGGAAGGAGGGGTCCTGCCATCAGCGCCACAGCAATCAAGGAGGATTTTTTTCCTCTGCTTTTCTTTTTTTCTTTCTTTCTAATTATTATTTTCTCCAGAACCGAAGAGCTTTCGTGGAATTTAAAGGCTTGTAGGTGCACCGGGGGCAGGAGGAGGCTGGCAACCTGCCAGGGAAAAGGACCAAAGCGTGGTGGGGTCCCAAGCATGCCAAGTGGCTCCTTACCCCAGCTGCTTCCTCCTATCAGACCTTTTCCTTTGGAAAAGTAGTCCATCTCCACCAGAGTCCATCGCCTGCTTCACTGGCCGGGCTGTCTCTGAAATACCAGTTGCAGGAAGAACAAAAGGAACTATTTTGCTTTTTTAAACAGGCATGTAGGGTTTCTAGCTGAGAGGAGGAGCACCTCGATGACTTAGGAGGAGATTGTGGCTTTTCAAAGCAGAGCTGTGCTTTGGTATGTTCAAGTGACCAAAAACTTGGACTTATGGCAGGAAGAAGACAATGTACTTAGCAGTAGCATTGCTACATGTCAGACCTTGTGAAACAGTGACAGCTCAACCCAGCCGAAGCAGGAGAATGGAGCAGGTGAAGCCTAATTTCAAGAAGATTTCCCAGAGGTAGTTTCGAAACCAGAAAAGCTGTAGGAATTTATTTAGCTTTTTACTTTATGCTGAAAAGTTTGCTACCTTTTCCATAATTTTGCTCTTTTTTGTAGAATTATTTAGATTGGAAGAGGCGTTTAAGACCATTGAGTCCAGTTCTTAACCAGACATTGGCAAGTCCGTCACTAAACCATGTCCCCAAGTGCCACATTCACACGGCTTTTAAATACCTCCAGGGATGGTGACTCAGCCACTTCCCTGGGCAGTCTGTTCCAAGCCTTGACAACCCTTTTGGTGAAGAAATTTTTCCTTACATCCAAACTAAACCTCCCCTGGTGCAACTTGAGGCCGTTTCCCCTTGCCCTATTGCTTGTTACCTGAGAGAAGAGACCAACACCCACCTCATCACAACCTCCTTTCAGGTGGCTGTGTGCTGTGCCCAAAATGGACAAGGTTGGGTCATTCGTTTTCAGTGCGAAACAGCCAGCTCTCCTCCTTCATGTCACACCTTTCAGGGAGTAAAGGCTGTAAGTGCATGACACACTGGGTATTTACCTGCCCGCCACCCACCCCAGCACCCTCCAAAATGTGCCCATTCCAGGTGAAAGTGGGGAGGCTGTGCTTCTGCCTGCCACCCAGGGTGTTTGCCAGTCCCCACTGCTCATTTGCTTTGCTTCAAGCACTTGGGGGTGACAGCAACACTGAGAGTTTGCCTGCCCTGGGGAGTGCCAAAGAAGCTGCAGGGTTCTGCACCAGGCCAGCCAGGAGAAATGCACCAGCCACACTGTGCTGGGCTCAGGGCACGCAGAGCTCCTCCTCAGGAAACCTCCCACAGGAGGGAAGGGTAACGCAATGCTGAGATGTGGTTGTCAAAAAAAAAAAAAAAAAAAAAAAGGGGGGGGGGAAAGGAAAAAAAAGGTTGGAGTTGTTGTTAAAAAAAAAAAAAAAAAAAAAAAAAGGAGGGTGAGCAAAAACACAAAGAAAATAAAATTTTCCTAAGCAACTTTCTTCTGGGAAAATTAAGATGCGGTTTTGATTAAATCCCACACCTCTTGGGTTGTCCAGGCTTTAGGTTCACACCCCAGTTTTGGTCAGACTCAGTGCCAATGGTTCCGAACACAAGCCCTTTTGGAGCAGTTCCTTAAAGGAAGTGAAGAGATGAAGAAATGCAATACATTTAATGGAACCCAACCATGGGAGGAAAAACACCCATTGATGCACAACCCTGCACAAGACTGATCTCCATTTTCTGCAAGGGAAAGCCCCTCTGAAGCCCCACTGCCTTTCTGCAGTGCTTTTTGGCAGATGGTGGACCAGCAAGGGTCCCGTCCTAATCCATTACTGGGGGTTTGAGGAGTTGCACAGGCCCTACCTGTGCCTCATGGGTGAAGTTTTCCCAAAGGGACTGAAAATACAAGACCTACAGGGATTTCACCTGGACAGCAGGTTGGTTCATCCTAGATCTCTTCAGCAGGGTGTTGCTCAACAGGGAGAGAAGTGAACCAGCCAGAGCATTCCCCTTCTCACAAGGAGATTCAAAGCCTGTCCCCAGGCTTTCAAGTTTACATTTATTCCTGTGTTACAGGCTTTCTTTTTTCCTTTTTTCTTTTTTTTTTTTTTTTTTACTATAAAGAAAATATTAATTTCATGCTTGGCTTGGTTCTCAAGCAGGAGCATTCTTCCTTCTGCATCACGACGTGCACTTTTTTTCTCCATGTCAGGAGCTGCTGAGCCATTTCCTCTCCCTGGGGCCGTGGGGATGGGCTGCAGATAGTAGGTTTTTATGGCTGCCATGGGGTTGTTTAGCACCAGCATGGAGGCAGCAACTCACCTCCACCTCCAAACCTGACCCCGTGTGCTGGCTGGTGACATCCCCCTGCTGGAACCACACCACTGCATACAGAGTTTGGGAGAAACGCAGGGTGTCCCAGCTTTGCTTTAAACCACGTTTCCTGTGGTAGAATCCAAAGTGTTATTCGATTGTTATTTTCCGGGTTTTTTTCCTGAATACTTGCCTCAAAATCTTCAAACCTTCAATGTACTTACAGAGCCTTGGATGGTCCGTTTGCAAAAATAAATCTATGTTGCATGCATGCCAAGAAAAATAGAATATTTATCTCTTTCTTAATTTTTCTAAGTGGCGTTTGTTCCAAACACCTTTAAAGCCCTCTGGTTCTCTTTAAGTCAGTGAGTACAGAGAAAGCAAATGCAGAAGCAGCAGTTTCGGTAGCTGGCGAGGCTACTGAAGATTTATGCTGACATATACGCTGTGCCTGTGGGTGAATTAATAGTGCCTCTGAAGCATTTGTATTTTCTGTGTTTTTTCACTCTGACATTAGAAATGGAAGCACAGCCACACCTGCACACAGGGATTGTGGATGGAATGTATATGGAATTCATCTGCAACTCTTACTTATTCTCTAAATCAGATCATTGTTGAGGTTACAGGTCCACAAAAATCATCCAACTCCCCTTTGTTTCCCTCCTAGGTGAGGATTTGTCTATCTGTGGAACTGGTCTTCAGACCAGTTTTACACCAAGATATTTTCATTGTCTTCAGTAAAGTTTATCTTCATTCATCTCAATGTAACTGAGAGCAGAATCTAGCCCAGACTGAAGAATTTAATTTTTCTCCTAAATATTTTATTGCTTGTTATTTTAATAAAAACTAAACTAGAAATATGTTCTTCCACTGAAAAATATAAAAAAAATAATTTTCTTTCACCTCCAGGATTCAGTGTATTTTTGAGCCAGAATTCAGCTTCCCACACAGCAACATGAACCACTTGGAGATGTCAAGCAGTCTATTCATTGCTCAGATTGTATTTTGATGCTGCTCAGAGTTCCCAGGTAAGAAAATATGTTCAATCATTTATAGCTGTGAACCAGAGCAAAAGACCAGTGCCTTAAAGGGAAAAGAAGGAAGGAAAGAAGAGATGTAGGTTGTTAAGTGAAGGTGGAGAGCAAAACAGATGAAATTGATAAAGTGGAAAGCTATATTATTCACTCCAAGGCTCCATTTAGTCCCTCTGGCCTGGTAGTTGCAGCAAAGTGAAACTCTTCCTGGAATCAATACTGCTATCATTTCACAAAATTACAGTGGTTTGAACAGAAAACTAGTCATAAATCAACTTCATGCATGGACAGCTGGAGGAAATATTTCTTGCTTTGAAGATTTGGGTGCTTCAGAACTAGTAAAGAGGATCTTGGCTCTCCAAGAATCCATATTTACTGTGTTTCTTGGAAATAGAGGCTGCTGTTGCATATTCAAACAAGTCAAAATAGCAATGTGAAAAAAGGCAGTGCCTCCATTTTAATCAGATGAGGAAAGAGTGTGCTTGATTTCAGCAGAACTCGGGTGTGTTGGAGATGGTCCTATTTTCTGGCACTCACATGAAGTTCTTTCAGGCTAAGAATGTGTCCTCATTGCTTCTTTTACATATGTCTAGCCTAGATCCCATAGATCTTGAGGGACTTTTGCAGCCCACCACTTTCAGCTTAATGACTCAATAGATGTATGGATAGAGCCTTTCAAGTCTTTGCTACAGGAAGATATCCAGTCCTCAGCTTCCAGGGCAAGGGACCGGACTTGGAGACTGACCTTGTCTTCAGTATTTTAGGAACACATCCTTGAAGATCCTTCAAAGAAAAGCATGAAAAGCACAGTTGATGCCCACTTCAGGAGGGTTTTACTACATTCTTCTGTGTTTTCTTTAATAATTCTGAAATTCAACATTTTCTCTAGTTTTTGTTTTCCAATAAAGATATGTCAGATGGCAAGAAACTATCTGTGTGGATGCTGGAAGCTTCACAGATATAATGCATAGCAGAAAAGAAGTAGGGAAAGATAATGTCTCCACATCTAATTCCTTGATCTGGACAGAATAAACATCAGCCACAGCTCCAAGACCATTGGGTGGCCAATGCATTAAGCCTGAGGGACTCTTAGACATCCCTGTTACTGCCGGAACCCCTTTCCTCTTTTCCCATGAGGCAGAAAGGAATGGCACTGGGGCCAGGGCAGAACTGGGAAGGCTGCTGGAATGAGGCAGCCCTGCTTGTGAAGCCACCCCAAATCCTGAAAACATCCCAGGTTTCTAAAATACAGCTTCTATCAGTGCTGTCTTGAAGTGACAGACCTTTGGATGAGATTGTTTTTGCTCAGCCCTGCTTGCAGTGAGAAGGCCAGTCCTGCCTGGGTGCTGCCAAATTGAAGAGGTGGAGACACAGCATTTGCTAATTTGGGATTGCATCTGAGGTAACTCTCTGCTTGTTTTTCCTCTAAGGTGCTTGTGAAACACACATTTGTGCAATATCTAAGCACCGTACAGCTGTAATTATTTATAATGGTTTCCCCTATCTCTTGCATTTAGTACACTGGAATTTTCTCTTAATTTTGTCAGATATTTCTGGAAATTGCTTAGCTAAATTTGAATTCATTAAAGACAGCAGTCATCATTATTTGATAAATAGCATCATTAAATCCATTACATAATAAAATATTGCAAATAAGAGCACAAGTAAATATTTGCAAGAGTATTCACACTGTATTTCCTCTCCTGGCATTTTGAAAAGCTCTTTTATTGTCTCACAACAGAATTGCCAAGTAGCTACAAAAGCTCATGCATCATCTGCAAGCAAGGGAGAAAGAAGGCTGCTGTTTAATAAAATTTGGTTCATCCAATCAGGGAAGGGAGGGAATAACGTATGATGTGAAGAGCCAATTGGGTAGCATGTGCTCTGATGATTAACACCAGCCAATTTGCTAACGAGACACAAATAATAATCCCTAATCAAAAATAATTCAAGTGAATGAGGCTAATAGACACACTTTCTTGGACCATGACCTGTTCCTTATTTCATTGGCATGAAAAAAATGCACTGAGGGTATTGGGTGAGTTACTCATGAAGGACTCAGTCGGCTTGGTTTCCAGATATTTCGAAATTTGGAGAATGGCAGCGCAGGCTAGAAAGTGCCCCAGAAGAGGCCGGGTGACTCTGGGCAAGGAGAGGAAGAGCACCTGCCTGAGAGTCTTGGGGTCATATGGAGAGGACCTGATGGGGCTCCACAGAGGTTGGTCCTCACCTCCAGACTGGTGAGGACCAACTGCCAGGTCCCCGTTGCCCCTCTGAGAAGCAAGCAGAGAAGATGAAAAGTGCCTACACCTCCAAAGAGGGTTGAAGGGTGGCAGTGGTTCCGTGTGGCCCTTGCCCAGCTGCCTGCCTTTGGTGCCCCTTACTCCCCGTGCTCTCTTGCCGCTGTCCCACGTGCAGGCACCCACCAGCAGGGGCACCCAGCTGCCCGCCAACAGAGTTGGGAAGGCACCGAACAGGTTTTTACAGCTTATTTCAGCCTAGCAGTCACACTTTGGAGCCGAGGCATTAGTAACAGCGAGCAGCCAGGACACTTCCCTAACGCTTAACAAGTCAAGCTCCACTGCACTGGAACCGAGTCAAGGAGGCAGGAGCCATTTAATTAGACCAAAGCAACTGACAGCCACTCTGCCGTAAATCTTCCCTTGCTGCCTTTGATGTCTCTGGTCCTCTGTGTCTTAATAGTAAATGATATCTCAATGATGGGAGAGAAGGGAACAAACATGCCTCTGCCTGTTGCTCAGATGGAACAGGACAGCAGGACTTGCAAGGGATCAGCTTATAGGCCAGGGTAAAAATGGGGGGCCTCTACCCAGGTTTCCTGGGTAGCTATATGATGATGCTTTAAACAAAAAGAGTCAATTAGAGACTCAGCTGTGGTTTTGTGCATGAGGAGGAGGGAAAACCCCTTTGCCAGCATGTTTGCAAAACCTCTCTGCTGACCTGAACCAATCCTTTCCACAGGCTGCTCCATCAACACCAGTGCTGGCACAAGTGCTGAAAGAGAAAAATTGTATTTGGGTAATAATGGAAGTCAGGAAAAGCATTGGTATCTGACCTGATAGTCATGTGGGATTTCCTTTTCCAGCCTGTTTCCTCTGTGTCTGCCATAGAAATTAAGACAGGGGTACAAGTATGCTGATGAAACGTGGTGAATACTGATGTTAGGACTCTTCTCCCCTACCATACTTCATCTGAGGTATATTAAAGCAAACGTGTTCACCTAATTGCTTAAAACAGTGAGCAATGGGCATTAATTACTTGCAAATGGTAATAAAATTGCACCTACCATACTTCAGGAGTGGATCAGAGCTAATAACCTCCCAGGAGACAGAAAGGACTGATACCTTCAATAAACAGATCCCCAACTTCTTTTCAGCAGCCAACAGCCATTCATTCCTTCAGATCCCATGTCCTGTCTTCTTACTGGGAGGCAGAGTAATTGTTAAATATTCACAAGTCTACATTGCAGGCTGAAGCACTGTCCTCAAAAACAGCCTCATGGCTCACACCTGGCCACTGCTGAGTGGTCTGGCTCCTCCTGGCACTCGCGTTTCCCATGTTCCTGGGAGCAGAAGGCTCCACCTCAGCATCACTTCCACAAGCTCTCTGCTTTCCATGCCATGCAAGGAAATGCTCATGTGAGCATTAGAGGGATGGCTGCCCAGTTTCCTTACAGATCTCTTTCCCTTCTATAGGGGAAGTTCCCTTCATTGGTCCCCCTGAGTCCGTATCTCCCCATGGTTGATAGCAGTGTAGACACCCCCTCACTGTGCGTCACCTCCTGGCTGTCTCCCATCTGCCTCCTGGGGAAGTCCTGAGTGGCTGAGCTGGGTAAGACACCATCATTTAGCAGTTTTTGGGACCAGTCCGCCTCTCACTTCTAACCTGCTGACAGACTCCCATCTCTAGGTCAACTCACTGAAATTTTTACTTCGAGCTCAGGCCCCGACCCCACAGGATATGTAAGGGGATTTCAAGGTCTAGACTCTCTCCTGCCTTCCTCTTTCCTTCTTCTTGTTGTGGCATTTTATGACAGCACCCGGACAGTGCTCAGGACTCTATGGTTCACAGAGGTCCAACCCTGGAAAGGCACCACCTTCCCCTCCCCAGATCACTCATGCTGCAAACAGCTGGCAAGGCAGTGAGCTGCAGTGATGTCATTCCACTGCTCAAGAGATGCCACACTGTGAGGCTGCAGTGCTCTGGTGCTCTTGTTCCTGTCCTGCTTCTCCCACCACGTGGCATTTCCACCCATACCTTATGTTGATGCAACCAAGCTACAATACCTTTTGTTGGGGAATCTTTTTTTGAGTCTCCTTCTGCAGTCCAGCTCTTCCCACACACACTTCATTTTTGCTTTGCTCCTAAAGTCATTCTCCTGAATTTTAGGAGCTCATGAGAGCTTCTACCAACTGAGGACAGAAGGTATCTGCTCATCACCCACTGCCATGGCTGCTGGCATTCACCTACCCTTCAGCTCCTTCCCACAGTATCCTTCCAGCCCACAGAGCTTTCCAAGGGCTTGCTCCTCCCACCCAACTGCCCTCAAAGCCCCTCTTCCCAGCCTTGACCCCTTCCCTGTGCCTCACCATCCTTCCCCATGCCTCTGAGTCACACTCTCTCCCACTCTGGTGCTGACCCATCCAGCATATTGAGACTTTCTCTGCAAGTCACTGAGTCACCGTTTAAACCTGATATTAAGTTTTCCTTTCAACTTTTAGCCAGTGCATTCCTTATCCCATAAAGTGTTCAGTAGATACTGTGCATTCAGGTTGACATATATATATATATAGATAGATATAGATATAGATGTATATGAAGGAGGGGTGCAATGTTGCAATGCATAAACCATCACCTCTTTCCATCTCTCACTGCATTTTTTCCTGCTTTTTCACCAGTGGCCTTATATAAAATGATTTGCAATTGGCATGTGGGTTAAATGATAACCTTTCAAGGCAACCTTGCTGAGAAGGGTGCAGAAAGATCAAGCCCTTTGCCTTGCGATGGTCCCTTTTTGAATTCCTGAAGCAATATGTGCCTAATGCCACTATACCCTATCATGCAGGGGACGTTACTCTAGTACCTGGCTGCAGGTACATGGGCAATTAGGAAAATCTGCCTTGGCCACTGCTGGAAAAACATAGCCTGAGCACTTGCCTTGCCTGGGACTTTGGTTACTCCCGGCTGGTGTAGGTTAGCCCAGACCCTAAGCTGCAGTGTTATGGAGAAAAAAAACAAGGTATTTCAGGAAGGCAGGGAGATGGAGTGGGGGTAGCCAGGGAAAGGGCTGCCAAGATCTGGCACAATGTGCAGGACCACCAAAACATGGTAGAGGGGCATCAATGGGGGCAGTAGGAGTGTGCAAAGGGGAAGGCACAGGGACTTAGGGACTCCTTAAGCTGTGATGCCTGCTGCTCCCCCGTGATTTTATCTCATTTCCCTGCCACAGGGCATGGTAAAGCCCTTGAAGCAACTGAACAGCCCAGGACTGAGACCAACTGTGTGGTGCAGACAGATTTTCTGGAGTGACAACTATTTGGCCCAGCCCTCCATTAAAATATCATAAGAAAAGCAGTGGTGAAGGTGGCCCACTGGTAAAATCATGACCAAAGACACTGCATCAAACCCTTCAGAGAGAAAGTTACTTTTCAAGAGCTTTCTACAGCTCCCCTTACACAGATGCTTTACAGTGACAAATTGTTTCCCCTGCAAATGTCCACACACAGCCAGGCTGCAAGTGCAGATAGACATCTTGCAGTATTATCCAGAGACAGAGAGAGGCAGGGCTCTGCTAGCTCTGATCCAGCAAGACAGTGCCAGGAGGCCACACCACAGCCTCTTGGGTGGCTTCAGCCTTCTCGCAATATCAAAATTTAATAGGCCAATAATCACAGGGTGCTGGCCAGAGCACAGCTCTGGCAAATGGCATAAGCATTTCCCAGAGGTACAGCAGAAGATTGTCCAAGGAATGTCCCAACAGACAAGACATTTTGAGATGAATTTGGGACACAATGATCATAATTTCCAAACCTATTTTCTTTCAAGGTTAAGGAGGGAAACCTCCAGTTTTTCTCCTGGCTGTCCACTCCCCAGTTGGCCCTCTGTAGGCTCAGGCATCAATAGTTACTAATTTTGCCCTGTGTGAGGGCATAAGGCATCCTTGCTTTGCCATGAAGTACTACACAGTCAAAGCATGGCTCCAGCAAGCACGAATTTTTATTTTTGGTGCTTACTCTCCCTGGGGGACCTGCAAGCCTCCCTCATTGTGGTACAGAAGGCGGTAAACAAGCGGGGGAATCCTAGGCAAGCAGGTGTTCTTCTCTTGTCTGATGATTTGAAATAGTATAGACAGCACTGGCATGTATCTGAAGCGCAATCATTATATTTCCATAACTTTATCTGCAGAGGACATAGGAGTTACAATGCAATCAGTGCTATACAGTTTAAAGTGTAGCTGAGTTGTATTACAAAGTCAGCTGCAGCAAAGAACATATGGTACAGCTTGCCACCCCACTATAGTATTTCTTCAAAAGACATTTTTCTTACAAAAACTAAGACATTATCAGTCAAATTATAAGTAATCCATTTCCATTTATAGCCTACAGTCTACCCTCTGAGTCACACACATGATCGGCAATAGCAGCTGTGAGACTTCTAAAAGTTTGGTTGGGGTTTTTTTTTTCCCTTTTATTTTTATACTCTTGATTCTGAAAATGTTTCTGCTTGAGTGGTGAAGTCTTCCCTCGCCTCTGTTGTGAAAGCTAAGCATTGCCACGGCCATCCCTTGCCTTGCTCAGAGGGCACATGTGGCCCTGCTCCTCACAGTGCTTGGTGCTTCCAGCCGCGGGGGTGCCGGGAAGAACCCATGGAATGTGCCTAAACTGGGGCACATAGCAGATACCTCACTACCTAGTGCAATTTGGGAATCATTTCTTCTGTGGCTGGGTTGATTTAGACCAAAAAGCCCATCAGAGATTTGGGGGAAATTGCCTGAAACCACGTATTATCCACCACTGTGTCATGGTTTGCCCTCGGCCAGCAGCTAAGCACCACACAGCCATTCACTCACCTCCTACCAGGAGGACTGGGGAAAGGATTGGAGAGAAAAGGAAAACCTCATGAGTTGAGATAAAGCCAGTTTAACAGGTAAAGAAAAAGTCATGCACCCAAGTAAAGAAAAACAAAGAATTAGTTCACTGCTTCCCGTGGGAGGGCAGGTGTTTAGCCACCTCCAGGGAAACAGGTTTCCGTCACATCTGACAGTTAACTGGGGAGACAAATGCCATCACTCCAAACATGCTCCCCTTCCCTCTTCTTCCCCTATTTGATATGCTGAGCATGACTCCATATGGTATGGAATATCCTTTTGGTGAGTGGAGCCCAGCTGTCCCAGCAGTGTCCCTTTCCAAATTCTTATGCACTTCCAGCCCACTCGCCGGTGTGAGAAGCAGAAGAGGCCTTGACTCTGTGCAAGCACTGCTCAGCAACAACAAACATATTCCTGAATTATCAACTCCGTGTACAGCACAAATCCAAAACAGAGCCCCGTAGCATCTACTGTGAAAAAAATCAGCTCTACCCCAGCCAAAACCAGCACAGCCTGTTACTGAATCCTTCCTGCTACTGTTTGCATCACCTGAAAGAACGGAGTGTCCCTTTTGTCTAAAGAAGAAGAAGTGCTCTTTGTCATGCTTAGCAAGACCTTGGCACCTCTTGATATGGAATTGCTTTCATTTATATCATGTTTAGTGTTTGCTCTTATTCCAATGCATTTACATTTAGAAGCCACTCTTAAGGACTTCCCTGCAAAGAAAAAAGGTCAGGGTTATTTCCTTGGGGAAGGAAGGCTAAAGGAAGGTCAGAAAATTATTTAACCAAATAAATAACACTCTGACTTGTCAGGAAAGTACTGAAGCGGAGCAGATGGGTTGTGTTTGCAAGCTCATTTGCATCATGAATACTTTGGCATCTCCCAGATTTTACATAAGCCTCGTCCTTAATATTTTGCTACTTTACAATCGTCTGTGTTCTCCCTTACTCACGGACACACTTTTCAAAGAGACTGAATTCAGAACTAGTGAGAGATGAAGCACCTACAGTAAAGAAGGATTTCATGTTTAAGGGTCTGAAGTCGGGGTCTGTGACTGTCACATATAGCCCTAGAGCCATATCCCACAGGATCTATTAATAAGAGAACTTTTATCCAAAACTTTCTTAAACCTTCATCAAAACTAGGGCCTGAAGCTTCAGTCCCACCTCATTTGAAGGGGGAGGTCTCTATTTTTCCCACTGAAAAAAACAACAATATTTCCTGTTTAAGATACTGAAATTAGATTTGGCAAAAAGAAAAGTGTTATGGAGTCTATGATATCTCACTGTGGAGATAAAGACCATGAAGAAGAATCTGAAAGAAGATTTCAAATCCACCCTGCAGCATTTTGCTGATTCCATCCTTGTCCTCTTCTCAGGTTGCATCAACAGAATTAGGTTCCTGAATAATACTGGAGTGGCCAAGGATGTACATCCAAAAACCTGCATGCTGCAACGTTTGCCTTCGTAAGTGTCATATTCTTCCACGATGGACAAATTGCTAAGTACACAGAGGCCAAGCTATGAGGACTGGTCACAGGAGAGCCTTTTAGCACAGCACAGCAGCTCAAATGACAAATAACTGGGGAAAGAAGTGTGCAAGAAGGGTAGTGGGTGATGGTGAAAGTTCTTGGTGTGGTAAAAGGCAGATGTAAGAGTCCTGCATCACCTAATAACTCTGGGTTGCTGCAGGTGGACACTGAAATTTTGGACGTTAATACTCACCTTATTGTTGCTTCCTAGATCCCACCAGACATCATCACAGGTGAGCTCTACCCAAGAACTGCAAACCAGCTAATCCACCACCATCTTAAAAAAGTCTGCTTAAAACTAAGTGGAAAGAGAGGGCAAATTGGGCCACAGCCGTTCAGGGTGTTTGTGATGCCTATCTGCCTCCAGATAATGGGAGCAGAGAAAGAAACTCCCACCCCATAACTCCACATTGCAAGTCATGCCTGTGTTCAGGCTTTGCACTGCTGCAAGGTGTCTGGGTGGAGATCTGTGCCACTTGCTCTGCTCAAGAAGAAAGTCTGCAACACACCTAGCTGCAGCCATTCATTTGTTTTCTGGTAAGAAAGCAGTCCTTTGCACACGTGGCTGATTTTCAGTGCAAAAGATTTCATCATCTGATTCACTGATTAAATAGGCTCCCAAATAAAATGAGTCTTTCTTTGCTGGGGAGAGGGGTGTCTGGTCTTCATCTTGGCAAGCTTTTGACTTCTCTACATACAGCTGTGGGTGAAACTGAGGAATTATTTTTGCACTTGCTTGTGAGAAGAACTGCATGGAGTTTAGTACAATCCCCTCACATGAGCTACTTTCCCCAAGAAAAAAATTATTGTTGGATACAAAGTCCTGTGTCCTGGGTTTAATAACTCGTCACAAACGAGATCATATTGGTTTTGTACAAATGAACCAGCACTTGAATTTGACCCCAAGGGAGGAAGCAAACTGCAGAAAGTGCCTAAGTTAGGCGCATGAACACGTAAAGAAAATAGAGCTTAACACAGAAGTTTCTCCCTTGCTCCCACTTTGTGGCATCCTCTAGCAGCAGATGGTGGGAAGTGATCTGAGCCTTGGGTGCCAGAGCAAGGATCCAGGATGGTCCTTACAGACTCACCTACCCAGGACAACTTTGTACCAACGCAGTGAATAATCTCTTCCACATTCTGGAGCACTGTAACCTCCCAGAAGGGCAATTATCTGGGGTGGGTCCAGGGATGATACAGGAAACTGGACAGAAGCCTTTCACACTGGTTGCACTTCCTCTGCTTTCCACCCTGACTGTTTGCTTTGATAGCTCAAGCCGTGGTCTCCTCTTGCTGCAAGAATAACCAGTGTATTTCTATTTGTAGACTTCTGGATCCCAGTCCTTCACATGTCTGTTCCCAACTAGTTCTTCTCTTGCAAGGGAAGGGAGACAATATAATGAATACATCTATTTTGTGCAACACAGTTTTAATTGAAATGTTTGCTGTTGTTGCCACCACTGGATTAAGAGAGCAGATCTTCGATAGTGAAGAGATTAAGTCAGTTTGTATCTGCAGAAGGCAAGTGAGAGGAGTAATTGGAAACTATAAAGAGAGAAAAAAGGAGATCACAACTCCAGCATCATGAATGGGGAGAAAGTTCCGTACAGCTACTGTCACACGGTATTGTCACGTTGAAGTGGATGCAGGAAATAAAAGCAGCCCTCACTGAGAAAGCTCCTGTCCTGCACTAAGGTGTCTGTGTACACGTTGTCCTCTGGTCTGGAAACAAGATCCACACTTGAAGAAAGTTCCTCTCCATAATGGAGAAATAAATTTGTGCTCACACCTTCCAATGTTACTAACACAAAGCTAAAAACACATGCAAAAAAATCTGTTATGCCCTGCCCCAAAGTAAAAAACTCTATCCTAGCTTCCACAGCTTGCCAGCTTGTGGCTAGTGTATGTTCCTTCAGCTGAATAGACTTCAGGGGATTTACACCACATGAGAACCTGAGCCTGTGAGCTCACCCTTGGTTGCAGCAATCACTGCAGGGAAGTGGGTTTGATTCCACTATGCAAAGTGTTTTGTAACTGGGTATGGTGCAATCATGCAAAAGCTCGACTGCCACCTACAAAGCTAGGCTGTGCTGCCCTTCACGAGCTGAAACTCAGGTTCAGAGGGGTCTGCCTTGCTCAGGCAGGACATGTCTTTTCTACTTTTTTAGTTTTGATCTCTTTTTCTTCCCTTTAGCAGACAGAAGATTTGTTCATTTCCCATTCCTGCTTACTGAATTATTCATCAAAAAATGTTCCACTGGTATCTTCTTTTCTGCCAGGAAGCTCATCATCCAACAATTCCTCTTTGGTCTTGACTTGTAATCAGAGCAATTAGCAACCCATTAAAGGTCTCAGCATGCCCATGTCTGTAGGGGTACAGAGTGCAACTCAGGAGCTGTCCCACTTTGACTCCAAAAATCATGCAGAAGACCTACAGGCTACAGTCTGTTGTGCAGAACAACAAACTCACCTCAAGAGGAGGGGTCAGATGCTCAGAAAATGAGTTTTCGGTACATACAGTGAGATCACAGAAATCAGCACATCGATTTGGACTGATCTCAGTGGTGAGAACACAAGGTCCCAGGCACTGCCTGAGAGATGGGATATACTTCTCGTGTGGGCATTCAGCCTGCTCCAGACAAGGTTGTTCAGCTCCCAGGTGTATGGTACTTCCGCCCCTTTTTTTGCTGGAAGGAGCCAAAGGGAACAGAAAGGGCTGTCATTCATTTCCTCTGATGCTCTGAAAATGAAAAAAAAATAGTAACCAGATGGCAGTGGAAAGCAGGATAGTAGGGCCAGGCTGCTTGTCCCTTCAGTGGGCTGAGTGAGCCTGGTTTAGAGAAGCCCACAGTACCTTTGCAGGCATCTGATTGTTGCTACTCCTCAGGACCAGCACACCCTGGGGCTTCAATACCACACTTCTGCCTCTAGAAAAGCACTTTACCATGACTCAGATTCTGCCCTGGTCACCATGAGCTCATCAGCTCTCAGGGCAAGGAAGTCCTGAGCCAAGATCTCTCCCTCCCTGCTCTCTACACCAGTGATTGACTACCCAGTATGTAACAAAAAGTGGTGAACAACCTCGGTGTGTAGGGTCAACATAAACACCATCCTTATAAACGTTCCCTTTAGAAAATAGGTGCATGAATTTCCTATTCTACCTTCCAGTCTGTGCCTGGGGCTTAATAGGTCAGGATCAGAGCAATTCATCACCTTTCCCCTCTGTGCTTTGCCTTTCTAACATATCAGAAATGCTCCTCTGCACTTCTGGGCTATGCCTTTGCTAATGTCTCTGGAAAGATAATCTGTTGAGAAAGAATGAGAATTATTAAATCAATAAACACTGCTAACCTTTCAACTGTGTCCATCCAAGGAGATCTTCTCACCACTGTAGCAATTGCTTGCTTTAACAGATTGAAACCAAAGTGTTCTTATTGCATATGTCAAATAAGACAGGAAAAAACATGCTCTTTCTCTGTCAGGAAAGTGGAAGTGTCCACGGAGGCTCCCAGCATATTTCTCATACTTCTAAGACCTAAACCCCACATGAAATTTCCCTGTGCATGCCCATATGTTCTTACTGGAGGAAAAGCAATCACATATATACAGCCAGGACAAAATACGTGAATAATGCCTCAAAGTATTTTAATGACTTTTGCCATGTGAGGTTCTTGAGCAGGAAACATCTGCATTTTTTTTTCCCAAATACTCTTCTGGAAGTCAAAATGCAGAGCTGCAGCCTGTGCTCAAGCCTAAACCTGCCAGGAGGAGCAGTGAGATGCTGGGGCATCTTTCAGCTCCTTAACAGTGCGGGGATGACTAAACATTTTGCTGTTCTCATGAACGCCAAGGTCTCTGATAAGCTTGTTATGAATATCAGCAGGAATTGCATGTGCTTATCTCATTTTACGGTTTTAGCGAGTTTGTTTCTTTGGTCTGCACAAGAAGTATCTGTTCTCAAAGCCAAATCGGCAACGTGGCTCTGCAGTAATGACTGGAGAGAAAGATTTTGCTCGTTCAGGAAATTTCTCTCTCCTCCAAACATCAACAGGATTCCTCAGCTTCCTGAAAAACGCATGAATGAACTGTTAATAGGTCTTGGCTCTTGTGTTAGAAAAACATGATATAAAGTGTATTTGGGGATCATCCCTGTTTACATGCCTGCAGGAACTGAAATTGCTTTCCAGAAACTATTTCCGGATAACACCAGTGTACATTCTCCTGACTTAAAAATAGCCAACTCACTGCTTAAAGAACAGAGTAAAAATCTTTCTATCTCAGAAAGAGATCCCAGAAACTTTTCTTTTAAGTTGTCATGACATCCTCCTAAAGCCTGTTGTACTTATGTTTTTTATAGCAGAAATATGACTCGGAGACTCCTTTATCTTGCAGCAGGAATGGGCCAGGCTCCTGTGTTTTGTGTGTGTATGCTGTGTCAGTGATCTTCCCAGAGACTGCAGGAGAGGGATTTTCAGGAACAATATTGTCAAAGTTAATCCTTCAGGGGGAAAGTAAACTGAAATCCACTGCAGCTTTAAATGGCATATGTCGCAACACAGGTGTTTAGGTTTGGTTTTTTTTTCCTTTGCACATTCTGAGGAGAAAGCAACAACAAAAAATTCTTCTGTGTGGTTTTTGTTTTTTGGGTTTTTTTCTGTAAGAGCTGGTGCCACAGGAGTAACATGCACAGTGAAGAGCAGGGCAACACAAAACAGCATTTCCAGGGCATGGAGGCCTTTCCCAGCATCTGTGGCTGTGAGCTGCAATGTCCTACACTGACTCATTTGCCTCAGTTTGGCCTGGCTGCAGAAACACTTTGATGTGACTTAGCATCACAACTCCTCAAGGCGTCTCAACACAGAAAGGATGCACCAAGCCCTGAGTCACATCCTGCACAAAACACAGCCTCTGAAATCCACAGGCCATGCCAAAGAAGAAGTGATTTGTTAAGTTAATGAAATAGCCAGCAAAACAGAATAGAGGTGCAGCACTGGACCTCTGTAAGCAAGCCAGATGTCTCTCAGTCTTGTTGGAGACAAGTTATTGGAGCAAGCTGCATTGTGGTAGAACTTGCCCAAGTCCAAGGAGAGCTTTAACCAAGTGTCTTCCCCTTTATCAGGTGCAAGTGCATTTAATAATTGCAGGCTCCCACTAACACCATGCTCTTGAGCATCTTCCAAGCAAGGAGCAATGCCCATATGCTCTCTCCTCTCTTCCTGAACAACCTGTAGGAGACACTGCCCCGTGCCAGTGCCCACCTCAGTCTCTCCTGGCACTGGAGGCAGAAATGGCGTACCCAGGACAGCATTCTCTGCTGCCCTCTTCTCCCTCTGTTGGGATGCTGCCAGATTACACAGCATTTTGGAGGTGATGGACGTCAGCATCACAGCAGTGTCTGTCACAGACACATCAGGGTGGGCTTCTCTGATGAACCAGGCATGTTTACCACTATGGGAGTTGTCAGTCAGTGGGCCTGGCAGTGTCTCATGGTGGCGAGGGGAGATGCAGGCCAGCACAGCCCATGCTGAAACCTTTCCAGACCTGCCGCCACGCAGCAGCACCTCCAGAGACTCCCCTTCAAACAGGAGATCCACGAGAGCTACGTGCCAAGCTGCAATAAGAAACGGAGGCTGCGAGTTGTGTAATATTTACATTTAATACAATCCACTGACATCTGACATTTTTCTGGTAAATTTTACGTGGGCCATAAACACTTCTGGATCACTGAGTAAATTTTAACTCCTCTGAAGGTCTTTTGTGCTGGTAGTATCAATGGTGGAACGAAATATTTCACTGCCTTTTCCCCCAAAACTTCATCCATTCTCATCTATTCGAGCACTGGGATCTGCCATGAGACTTCTTATACATCCTTGGTGCACCAATGCCTGGAAATATCTCCCCTTTTTGTATTTTTGGTGTGATATTCCCCACTACTGATTTACCTCCATGGTGCAAACAGCAGACACATGGCAAACCCAGCTTTCCTGCACCCCAGCCCTCAGAGCAAGCTGCATGGTCTCTCAGTGGATGCTGCACAAGCTGTCCCCCGGGTTCCAGTAGTGCTACACTTTCACTTTGTGACACCGTTACTTTGCAGTACAAATCACCAAGAGATACCCTTTTAAAAGCAATAAAAATTCCAAAACAGGGAAAGAAAATTAATAGTTGAGCTTGCAGTCCACCTCTGGTCATGAAACAGAAAGCAGAGAGACAAGGAAAACCTGAGTCAAATGCAATGGCTCCAGGCTCTGTCTCCAATCCCTTCCCCTCAGACCTTGGAAGGAGGCCAGTAGAGCACCCTGGTATCTGAAACAGTACCCGACTCTGAAGTTCAGACCAATATGCGCTCGGCAGCCTATTAACTTTTTGTTAATTCTTCCCACATTGTTTTACATCTTGCCTTCCCTCACGGACGAGGAGGGTTTGCGGCAGTGCCGGGGTGACTAATGGCCAGTGCCCCCTCGAAACCGGGGGATGTTCAAGTTACAGGCAGGTGCGGGGCCTAATGGGCTCTGGCGATGCTGCCAAGATGTAATTGCTGTAAATCAGCCTGAGCCTTGTGGAGACAGTTCCCTGTGTTTTGAAGTCCATTTGCCCTTATTGCTTGTTCAGCTCCTTAATGCATTAATGATAAGATAGCATGGGGAATATGCAGTACAGCCTCCCCTCCACCCACAAAAATCCTGAAGTAATGAATCAATACTGTGCCTGCAATACTGCTCTGCTCCTGGAGAGGAATGTAGACAATGCTGGATGCAAGGGAGATCTCTTTTTCCAAAGGTTTCTTTGCAATCCCAGGGGAGGGTTAAGCATCTTTAGGGACTGTGGGGACTGATCTGGAGAAATATTCCCCAGTTTTCCACAAGACTGCAGCACTTCTTTCCTTGCTACCTCTCTGCATGGTTATATTTTTATTTGCGCCTATCAATGTTGTTCAAATACTTTTTTGATTGAAATCTGGTGCATTAACCAAAAAACAACCACGTAAGGACAGGAATGTTTTTTCTTATGTCTGGCAAGCTCAGTAAATCAGGTGTTAAGTGGTACTTCATGGCAGATAACTTTTCTCTAAATGGGCCCAACTCTTGACCTTCAAGTAGATGATGCTGTTGGGTCTCTGAGCTGATCTCAGACAGGTGGAGGACAACTGTGGGCAGTTTAGAGGGCTGTCCCAATGTCACTGCCACCATCTCCTGCTGTTGGGGCACCCAGGGGTCATGGCATTGCTCATCAGCACAGGGCAGCTGTGTGGGGACCATGGAGGCAGAGGAGCCAAGAGCCAACCAGTGAAGCCAGGGCAGACAATGCTGCCTCCTCAGTCCCAAGACTGATCAGCTCCTGGGAAGTTATTGGGCTTGCCCACAGATGAAAGAGCCCCAGCACGGTGCACAAGCAGCAGCTCCCTTTGAGCTGACTGAGTCCTGGCAGAGTTTTCTCCCCTCCAGCCCCCTGATTAGTGCATTATAACTGCTTCACAGATTGCTGGTGCTCTATTGACACGTTTATGCCACTGCTTTCTTCCCAGCCAGTCAAGAGGATCCTGGCTGCTGGTAACAGGAGCTCTTGGGCATTGCAAACGTCAACTGATGCAAGCATCGCCCTGTAAGAATGAAAAATGTAGATCCATGCAGAGACTATCATCCTTTTGATGCTGACATTGTTTTCATTCTGCACCATCTCCTCTTTTTCATGTAAAAAATTTAGAAGCAGGAAAACCCGACAGAAAGGGCAAAGAGGTAAAAATCTCTGTCTGGCTGTTCTTCATTGCCTAGCACAGATTAAGGCAATGAACAGTTTCTACCCACGGAACGGTTAGAGCAGTGATCTGCATCTGCCTGTCTTAATCTGATGGCACATATTGTCCTTGTCCTTGTCACCAGTGCAAAGTAGGGGCTGGCCTGACCTGTGCCAGAAAGCACAGCCCCAGCAGGAGGGCTGGGATGGATCTCAGTGTGAGTACAGACTGACTTGTTGGAATAACCACTTCCCCAGCACCTGCCCCCAGGTAGTGGAATGTGTGGTGAGCTTGGGAACTGGCTGTTCCTCAGGTATCAGCCGTGAAGCTGTCTCTGCACAGTCTCAACTTGCTTGGGAGAAGGATGACCTGTTGAGCTCTGCTTAACTGCCATCAAAGAAGCAGATGAATAATGGGATAAAGTCTGGGCCCCTGTATTTGTTCTCTGGTGCAAAAGGCAGTCTTGATATTCTTGTTCTGTTTTTATTTTGAAATATTTTTAATCCACTGCCTCTTGGAAAACTTTATGCCCTGGATCAATTTGTGTTCTGAGAATTACAATGTACCTAAAATGACTCTGCAGTCTGGTGTCACAGGTAATAAAACTTATTTATTCACCCTGCTATCCATTACTGAATTGCACTCATTAACTCCTCAAAATACTGTGGACCAGCTAATTGGGTGGGTCCTTCCACAGAGGTCCATGTCTTCAGAAGTGAAGGTCAAGAGTTTTGTTCCTGCTGCTGCATGTGTGTAACTGGCTGTCACCCAGGACTGGCTCCACTGGCGCGCGCCAGCAGACCGCTACAGCTGCTGCTGCCGCTGCCAGCAGAACTACGTGGAAGACCAGAGATGCCATACAATTGGCAAGTGACAATTCTCCTGGCAGGGTACAAAGCAGAGAAGTCGTCTCGTCACGGTGTGGCGTCGGCTCCCCTCGAGGCATGACTCAGCTCGGAGGACCTGCTGCATCAGAACAAGGGGCCCGGCAGAGCTTGGGCCGCCACTGATGCTGAGTGCAGACGACTTAAGGGTCGCAGGCAGATGCTATAGAAGAGGGACAAACAGCCCAGCTTTGTTACAAACAAACAGACAAATAGTATAGAGAGATGGAGAAGGGCCATAACTTACCCAGTACATCCACTGCAGATGCAGATTTGTGCCTTTTAGCACATTTTCGAGTGCTTTTCTAGCCTAGTGCTAAATAACCCAAGATTTTACTGGTCCCCTTAGGAGAGGATTTTGTGGCTCATGAAATGTCTCCATAAGGAACCATTTCTCATGCCTCCACCTGAATTTTCATTTGTGCAGTTTCACCCATTTCTCCCCATTATATAGTTCCCAGCCTTGCATGGCCCTGGGGAATTTTCTCATTCCTAGGTGCCCAATCCTTCAAGTCCTTGGAGTCGGCAATTACGTTCCCCTGAGATGTCATTTATCTGAGTGATGTGCGTTTAGTTACTTTAATCTTTCCCCATAAATCAGCTTGTTCAAATTTCTGTTTCTCATTTATGAGTTTTTCCCTCTCTGCCATCTTTCCAGTATTACTGAGGCATCTATAAGGGAATTTAGCATCATATTTTCAGCCTTGTGGGGGAGGACCATCATTTTCTGGAACAATCAGATGACATTTACTATAGGATAGGTATTTTCTAGGCTATACAACTCACCACTACCATACTTTTTATATCACTTATCACAGCTGGGTTTCTCTTTGCAGTACAGATTTCCTATTAATTACCCACCACCACTGACTTTGCTCCTTAAATTGGACAGCAGGTTCTGGAATAGGTCCTAGCTTGGTTTTTTGTGCATTACACCGGTCTGAATATTAAAGAACTACATGAGCAGAAGATCATTAGCTATCTGCTCATCTTGGTTTTCTTATGCTTTTCTTTGAGGCATCTAATGCCAGGCTTGCCTAGTATCCCATCTCCAACGAGGCTGAAAATTTTGGCAGTTTCAGTGATCTTAACTGAGATGACTCTTTTCACAGATAAATCCATACTTCCATTATTTTTTTTTCCAAGTGTGGAACTGAGGCTGTGAAAAGGTCCACAGGTCACCATTCTCCTCAGTTACAGGCAGCTGTTTGAAATAGATGCTTAGTCTGGAAGAGTCCAGCAAATTTCTGATATATATTCACACAGGACAAGGCTCACTACATCACTGTTGCAAGCACAGGACTTGTAGTACAGAAGACCAAAAGTGACACAAATAGCAATATGCTTCATGTAAAGAGCAATGAAGGACACTACCAATGTCCTAAATCCCCACACCAGCAAGAAATTTGTCAGCTGAAAATGTCCAAATGAAAGATGGATCTCCATCCTTACAGTACTTCTAACTGTTCTTCGTTGTGTTTTGCCCAGATGACTTCAGTTATTTCATAAATCACCGCAGCTCCACTGAAGACAAGCAAGGCACCAAGACATGCCCTTGTTCTGAGATGAGCGATACTGAGTTGTCACTTGGCACCGAGGAAGAAGAAAAGACTTTTTTGATCCTGTGCTCAAGGTGGGAAGTCTAAATCCTTGTAAAGCAGCCTACACTTACTCGAGGCACTTGTAACCCCACTTTTTGTAGCCCTTATATAGCAAAGTACATAAACACCTTATGCATGAGCACAGAAAAAGATAAGCAGGTTGATAAACATTGATAGCTCAGGGTCTGCTTCTCAAAATGTGGTTGTAATTTTTTCCTTCACTTGCTACACTGTAATGGACTTCACGTCTATGTACGTATTTCTTCTGGTCTGAAATTCCATACAGAGCATCACCATTTATGCAGCAATAAAATCAGTTTTTAGGCCAAGGGCTTTGCATTTCACATGGACCAAATGGCTGCAAACAAGTATGATGGAAAACATAGATTATAGTGTGAAATTCTTGGGCCACTGACAAAAATGCAGCCCTTTCTGTGGAAATGTGGAATCGTGGTTTATATACTCATTGTATCATTGTTCAGGTTTCAAGAAGCCCAAAGGACGTGGAATAACAACTTGTGTCCCTTCTTACAGAAACGACCGATTTCTTTCCACAGGAACGCAATCAGTAGAACAATGAAAATAAATCATCAGATTAAAGTACTAATAAATCCTGTCCTGACAATTGGATGTTATCGTGCTCAATTTCAACTTAATTATTTTTGTATTTAATTACAAAACAGTTAATTGCTTCATTTTAATTGTACACCTCTTTTAATTAGATTGAGGCTTAAAAACATGATAAGGCTTGCTGCCACCCCACAGCCCTGCCATTCTTCATTTTATCTCACACTGTACCAGTTCCTTCCCCTTGCTTTGCTGTTAGTTTCCTGTGCCAGGTGTCTCCCAAATCCCATGCACTGTATTTACCTTCACTTCAGCAAAGCCCTGGCATACAAGCCTTGTGGCAAGGACAGGAGCCTTCCTCCTGCACAGTGAGATGGTGTGCCCGTGCTTCCCCAGAAGTGTCTGCTGGGCACAGGGGCTTTGCTTTCCTCACACGTTTTCTTCTGTCATGCGAGAAGTTCAGGAACACACTTTTTTTAGTGGTTTGTTTTGGTGGTAGGCTGAGAGAAGTGTTGTTCCCCTTTCCCTGATACTGCTATCAGATGTGTCCCAGACTGCCCATCCCACGAGGCTGAAGACCCCAAAGGGAAGCACTGGCCTGACCTCCTCTTCCGACCCCAACTGGTGCCATCTCTGTCTGCCTTGCTCCCAGATTTTGCATTCCCCACACTGGTCAGAATTCAGTTAACAGCTCTCTTTGCATCACTAAAATAATTAATAGGCTGTTGAAGTCAATGGAAATGTTTAGAATAACACAAGCACTTGCCTATGTAAACCAATCTGCCATCCCTGCAGTTCTGGTGCATACCTGGCTAGCGGAGGTGATTTGATATAATGCAATTTGACAAACTGTGTTGTTTGAGACGGTTTTTTTATCTCAGCCCATCTGGGTAATTCTAATATCAGAAAAATTGCTGAAATATTTATGCTATGCTTTTGAATAAAAGCAGCTTATGATTAAGAACTGGTCTGGCTGAGGTTTTTTCTGACTATTTAATGTCCTGGCTTTTCTTCGGCTTCCTGCTGTGGGAAAGGATTAGTTTCAGGGAGTTTGCAGTCTCCCTGGAAAGTCTCTGATGGTGAAGTGTGTAGGTGGGTTTGTGCCATGGAAAGGCAGCAGTGGTGTGCACCCTGTTCCCATCTCTTTTCTACAGCTTCTCCTCTTCTCTACTCCAAGATCAAGCTAAACAGAGGCCTGGCCTGGCATCCCTGTCCTCAGATCTTTCAGGCTCAGCAACTAAATCACAGGTGAGGCTGGAGTACTAATAAGTAAAACTATACCAGGCAGTTCACTTCTGCCTTGTGTTGGTACTGTCATGACAGCTGTACACAGTAATGGTACACAAGCAGCAGCCTGATGGATCAGAAATAAACACATACATGTGTATATAATGTGTGTATCACAATCTTCTTCAAAGGGTAGTGGATGATTATAAAAGCATTCATGGTAGAGAGAGCCCCCCTTTCTCACGGAACGTTCCCCCTTTCCTTTGAAGCTGCTAAAATACTTTTCCGGTTTTAAGCAGAAACCTCTGCAATGTCACCAGTTAAAGCTTTCAGAGAGGACTCTGGGCTGGGAGGCAGGAGAAGGGGAATTGGGGCGATGGTGGTGGCAGCAGTGGCAGCAGCTCTGCTCCCGGGCTCTGGTAGAGCATCCCTGGGCTCCCCGCATGCACAAGTGAACAACAGTGAGCACAAAAGCCAGGATTTACCTGAAGTTGTACTTTTCTCTGCCAACTCCCCATCATCACACCAGACTAAGCAGAGGGTCTGACTGTCCCCTGCCCATCACTGCTGTTTTGGGTCAGTCCATCCTGTAAGGAAAGGAAGGAGACAAACTTCCCAATTCTTTACAGATCAGGGCATTAAAATTCAGTATTCAGCAGGACTTCCCTAGGGACTTAACCATCCTGTCTTGTGATATAAACCTTATTGCAACACCCAGCCCAGCACAGGGTCAGGGACTGCGAAGCTGGTTTTGGGAATCAGAGGTCAGAGTTACCCAGAGCAGCACAGCCTAAAACTGCCTGTGCTCAGCCACACCGTGCAGCCAGGCTGGCATCACAAACAGCTGTAATCCAGTTAATGGACGTGACTTGGGGAGGAAATGTAGAGAACAGGGGAATGTATGTAGTGGTATGTATGTCGTGAGAGAGTTTGAGTGAAATACTTTGTAGCCACCCTTACAAAGAGCTCCTATCAAGTGCTTTATTTTTAATGCTTCAATTTGCTTTCCTCTTCTTGATTGTAATACCCTTCTTGAACTTTGCAAATAAAATGTGCTTTCCCTTTTGATTTTTGTCATCATCTCCCTGGCAAATTATCAGACTTTTAATTCTAAGCCTCCATTTCACTCCCTCCTCCACCTAGACTACCAGCAGGGTGAGAAGTTAATAAAGTATTTTCTCCTGGATTCCCTGCTCTCCAGTGAATCAGCGCTCTGCTCGCAGCCCCGGGAGAGGTATATTAGATTAGTTGTACTGCCTCTTCTCTTCAGGAGAAGAGGAATGAGATGTTAGCTGAGGTCTGGAACCAGATAAGTCTATTACAACCTGGATTGTACTAATTTCTCTGTCAAAAGTCTTCTTCGGTTGAAGCAAGGTCATAACCCCATGTCTGCAAATGCAAAATTTTCCTTTTCTGCCAGTATCTCAAATGACTGGAAGGAGAAGAGGTGCCTCTGGAAGAAAATAGGCAGTGCTGAAAACTAACACACAGTCCTTAATGACAACCTACGAGGAAGTCCTAAGTGCCTAGATGCTATCTATATAGAAACCACAAGCTAAATCAGAGCCAACGGTGTTATTTTCAGGTCACTATAAAGAATTGCGGTAAAAAGATGTTCCAGAAGAGACTGGCCAGCAGAGAAACAGGCAAACTGAGCAGCTCTTCTCCAGCTGTGGTACAGACAGGGCTCTTCCTCAGGTCTCAGCCACCATGCCTGCCCCGGGCACACTCAGCCGTCAGCGAGGATCCCTGCTCAGGCAGCCCCTTCAAAGCCACTTCTGAGCTTATCACAAGAGTAAAACAGCCGCAGGGGTAGCGGCTGCTGGGAAGGCCAGGTCAGAGGCTTAATTTACTCAGTGGTGGTGAAATTCAGACATGATGCTAGGGATGGTGCAGGCATCTGGTGCCCACACCGTCTGGGGTCAGCAAGAAATAGAAAATGATGAAGCCACCACAGAACACATCAGCCAGACAACTCCATGGGTCAGCAAAGGCAGCAAAATTGACCACATCCCTAGAGATAGGTTCTCCGGGGCCAGGGAAATGAAACTTTTTTTCTCAGGAACATGAAGACATCTGTGAGGGCAGTTAATTGAACCAGTGTCACAGAAAATGATGTGGGTAATGACAGATAGTGTCAGCTCGTGCTGCTGTTTCAGTTACTGGAAAAAATGAGAAGAGGGCAGAAATAGAAACAAATGGAAGAGAAATTTCTAACAAAGGTCAGGGATAAGGTTTCGTTTTTACCTTTCCACCTTTTCTCATTCAGATAATAAGCAGCCTGTGCCACCAGAAGGACCCTGTCCAGATCCACATCTTTGGGCTGGTTCTGTGCTGAGGTCCTGGAGGTCCTGGCATGGTGTGTTAAACACCAATCACTGCTTTCCCAGAGCCCTCCTGTTCATCTCATACCTAATTGGGAAACAAGCAGATACCAAGCACAGGCTGCCCTGGCAGCACTAGGCATCCCTCAGAGAAGCAGCAACCTCGGTATGCCTGCACAACACTCACATCTAATATGGAAAATGAGGTGACATTTGATCTCTGCTGCAACTATTGGCTAACTTCCCCTGATTTCTGAAGGACCAGGGTTCCACTCTGGGAAAGCTGCATTTCCTTGGCTGACGCTCCTTGCCAATGTGTTCCTTTGACAGTCCTCTCCGTGCCTTGAGAAGGGATGCTGAAGCCCAGGTGTTATCTCACTGTACCTCCACATGAAATACTAAATGAATGAAATACTAAAATCTGATGTTGTGAAAGACAGCACAGTAGTACAAACTACTGAGGACTCTGTCTCACTCTCACTCCCTGTCTGTGCTAGTCCTGGCAGCCAACTCAAAGGAGGCACAGCCTGGGTAGGAGCAGGACACTCACAGCTCTTCCTGAGCTGCCTGGGACCAGCAACAGGGACATGCACAGGAGCAAGGAAAAAGCCAGCTCTGCCCTGGGGTGGCTTTGTTGTGCATGGCAGAGCCAAAGCCATACATCCATGGTGGATCCTGGGCCACAGCACGGGGATCCTGCCCAGCAGCTACTACTGAGAGAGAACAAGAGAGTGTCAAGAGCATCTGAGTGAAGGACCTGAGGGTTAGCCTGTTTCTGGCTCATTCTGTGATAATGCAGCTTGTGTTTTGGATGCTTGCTTGCACTTAAGCCTTTTAATCACTTGTTCATTAAGAAAAGGTTTTCAGGACACCTTGCTGAGAGGCAGCATCTCATATACCTCTGAGGAGAAAAAAAACCCACTTAGTCAAACACTCAAACCACTCAGATCCTAATGATAGAATAGTAATGAGATTGAAGTGTATTATCGACTTAATGATAAACTAAGAGATTTGGCACCCACAACATGGGTTGACTCTTTAAGTCCCTTGGCTGGTTCCTGAAGTATATGTAAGATGCAACCGGTAGGGGCTGGAAATAAGTTATTTTTCTGTTGGGAACTAGGCCAACTAAATTGCATTTTACAAATAGCTTAGTGATACATTGAAGGAGTGGTCCAAGGTGGTAAAAAAAACCCTAGAACTTCCTTCATGTCATGAGACTCATGACATAACAGAAGCAGAAACTGAATTTACAGAGGGAAAAATCCTGATGGGGTACATATTATTTCCTATTTACCACTGTGTACATCAGTCTTGGCATGTAAATTGGCATTCCACAACTCGTGCTAGAAGAACCAATAGTTTTGGGTTGAAAGGGAGGTAAAGTCAATGACTAAGCACAACTTGTCCACAGTTATCCAGGATTCATTCTGAGAGCTGAACCCTTCCTTGAGAAGCCTCCTTTGGCCTTTGCTAAAAGCCACCACTAGCAAACCTGGAGGAAGTTCTCATGTAAGAGTCAGACCACCACTGTAATTGGAATAGATGCCTTTTTTTTTCTGCAAAGCCATCAGGAATTGAATGTATCACTCTTTTCCTGTTCTGCTCTTGGATCCTCACTGCTGAGCAGCCAAGATATGAGACTGCCAGTCCTGCACTTACTGCAGACTTTTCTCTGGCTCTGGTGAAATGGGGAGAGATGCCCATGACCACACCTGCATGAATATTGCATTTGCTAGAAGCTGATGCAGCTTTACATACTGATATACACCAGCATATTGATTGGTCACATACAAAGCACAATCTAATGCAATGCCCACCAAAGCAATTTGCAATTGTTTTAAAGGATCCTTTTCTGACAGAGTGATTCATTTCTAACCCGCGTACACACCAGCCATTTACTGTGCTCCTTAAAGAGTGCTCATCAACTTGGCCAAAAGGCAAACCAGCTCTGCTGGATGACCAGCGAGCCCAGAGACAACTAGTAGTAAATCTGGGCTTTAAAATCTCCAGCTCCTCAAATTTAATGCTATTTTTGAGGTGAGCTCATCTCAAGTACCTGGAAGTGTGGCCCAACCATTTCTGGGCCATCTAGACAGGTAACATGCTGTGGAATAACGTGCTGGGGAAGTCTTATGAGGAACAACTGAGGTGGAGATCCCATATGAGCGATGGCTGAGGTCTCTTGTTTTGTTCAGCCTGTGGGAATGGCATGAAGCTGAGTCAGGGGAGGTTTAGATGGGATATTTGGGAAAGGTGCTTCACCCAGAAGGTGGCTGGGCACTGGAACAGGCTCCCCAGGGAAGTGGTCACAGCACCAAGGCTGACAGAGTTCAAGGAGTGTTTGGACAACACTCTCAGACACATGGCATAAATATCAGGGTGTCCTGTGCAAGGCAGTAAGTTGCACAAGATATCTGATCCTTGTGGGTTTCTTCCAGCTTAGGATATTTTGTGGTTGTATGAAATCAAACTTGCATGAGTGCATAGGTGTCTGCTTAGGAGGGAGGGTGACAATCAGGAGGGGGTAGGTTGAATTGAAATTGAAAGACTCCCAGCATGAGTCTAAAATTCTTATCATAACTCTAAAATGCTCAGATAACTGCATTTTTTCCAGAGAGGGTGTTTCATTTTTGCTTAGACTTTGTTGTTTCAGAGTCAAAACAGACATTATGGACCTTTTTTCACTAGGGGAAAAAAAAGCACATTCCAATCAAACCCTACGGAAGCAGGTGGCTTTGAAGCAGCTAATTTAAATCTGAGGCTTCAACTCAAGATCCCCAAAATTCAGTCCTAAAGGAGCAGATGTGTAAATATACCCTACTAGCTTGCACCCCTCATTGTGGAGCATCAGCAATGACTCTTGGCAGCCCAGGATGGGCCTGATCACATGGAGAAATGCTGCTGCTTGTGGCAATGCTCCTGTGGGAGGCCCAGGGAGCCAGGAGCATGGCTGGCATCCTGGCCAGGAGATACCCTGCATGGTACCTGTGTTACTGGGCATCACCAGCAGCAGGGGTGAGCACATCCGTAGCTGTCACACCAATGCTTGTCTCCTGAGACATCTTGCCAGAAACATCACTGATGCCCCACAGCACCCTGTCATCTCTCATCTGAGATCTGCATGTTGCAAAACCCTGTCCAGCAGCAGAGGGATGACGTGTGTCCACATGTTATCCAGGTATCACAGGAGGCATTTCTCCAGGCACTGGATGCCTCCTTCTTGGATGTGCTGTTTCCCACCAGCTCCCAGCACTCCCTTTCCTTGTCTGAGCTCAGGCTATTACAGCACACTTCTGGGGCACCTCATTGTTTGTTTTGAAGGCCTGGAACTAAATTTGTCAGATAAACACAACATTATTGTCATTAGTAACAAATACAAAAGGCAATAATTTCCTTCTTTGAAAATGAAAAGGCACCATCTTTTGCTAAGGTGATTTTTTTCCCCTCTCAATCTCTTACATATCTAAATACAGACCTCTCAAAATCATCTCTACCTGTTATGTAAATCACTTTAATAGAAGGGTTAAAAATGCTTCACACCATCATGATCTATGGGCTAGGGTGCACTTCCCTCACGCACCAATGTTCAGCTTTTCAATACTCTCTGAGGTTCAGAGGTTGGTAGCAGATGTAGGCAACGTTTTAAAGAAAAATATAAGTCATTAAGAAGGATGGGGGTTTTATCAGTTTCTGTCCTACCTGCTCTACTGTAATTACTGTTATTAGAGATATTTTAATTTTATGTTGTAGGATTCTTCTTTCTTGTCCAGTGCAGATCTGGCACCCTGAAGGAGCCTGAGCCACGCATGGCCGTTCCTCCTGCAGTAGTGGGATTGTTATTCCCTGCAGCAGCTCGGAACCAGGTGCCTGAACTGACACCATGCTCTTGCTAGGAACCTGAGGCACACTTTCTGTTTAAAAATTTGGATTAAAACTATCAGGTGTTATTATTCAGCCCCTTTGCTGGCATCAAAGTGTGTGCATGGGGAAGAGAGGACAGGGTACACTGCAGGAGCATGGGGGGCTGCTCTGACCACCCGCTAAAGCAGTCTCCAGCCTCCAAGTCCCCCTTGTCCAAAATCCCCTTCCAAAATCACAGGACACGGAAAACCCACAGTTCAAGTCTGCTTTATGGCTGCTCTCTTTTTCTACAAATAAATTAGTGGAGCAATAATTTATGAGAAAATAGGATGATGAAATCTGGGGCGAAATCCCAGTTTAACTGAAGCCAGTGGGGTTTTTGCTTCCTGTGTAGCAGGAGTCCATGTGTCAGCAGAGAAGTAAAATAGAAGATGAGGAAGCAGTTAAATATTCTTGTGTTTTCCACTGTGATCAGTGGGGCAGGGACTCCCCTCCCAGCTTTTCCTTTCCAGCCACGTTCCTCCCTTGCTGCTGGAGGCTTGTGGTGCTTACAGACACGCAGACAAACCCCTAAGATGGGACCCTGCTGCTGGATGCTGCAGCCCAGCAAGGAAGTTGTTTGTGAAGCAGATTGCTCAAACACCAGAGGAATTTTTACCTTCAGAAGCTGCTTTTCCATTTCTAGTCACCTGACGTAAGATAATAGGAGAACAAGGGAAGGAAGAACTGCAAGGTAGATGTGCCTGGCATTAGGCACTGCTCAGTGCTCCCAGTGTTGGTGTAGCAGGAGATAGATACCCACAGAGAATTCGTTCCCCCATCTGTTTCTCTGTAGATCACTTTAAAAATTAACTTACTCTATTAGAAAGAAAATGTGATTGTTACAGTTAAGTGGCTGCAGTGCTAGATATAGTTTGTCCTACCCCTCTCAAATTATATCCAAAAACGCCCAATTAATAATGCATTAACTTAGAGAGAAATGAGTGAGAATAAGTTAAGATTTTGTTATAAATACATTATATTTTGTGTAATAAACAGATTTTTTTTCCTGGCCTATAATCTTGCAGAAGAGATAATTCCTCCCTACAGCACATTTCACACTTACCCAGTTTCACACAGATTAGCACAAATGACATTTCTTGCCCAACTCATCTGATTTTAGAAAGCACTCCTCCATCAAGTTACAATACGTTCAGATAATTATTCTATAAATATATTCTTAAACTAATCGTATGAATGGAGCAAAAATACAGCCACATCAGCTAGACACTCTCTCTGAGCCCAGCAGAAGATGCAGAGCACAGGGAGCTGCCAGGGTCCTTCCAGTGGTGCACAGAGCGGACATCTGACAAGGTCAATATTTATGCACAGCTCACATATAAGAGAATAATCATTAAAATCAAGGTAATACAAATAAAAATAGGTTTTAATGTTTCAAAAAGCTCAAAGGAGACTTATAAATCCATGAATTTTTCATCAAGACTGAATCCATTGCAGCCCAGATCCTTCTTTCTAATAAATTCAGTTGTCAGATGCTGAGTCCTTTACTGCAAATGCTGACAGTGCTCTATCAGTATCCAGGTTAGGGTCTGCTATGGCAGGATTTTCTTTCTTTGTATTTAAATTGATCATGTAATAAAACCTGCTGCTTGAGCAGTGGATCTTGCATCAATTAAACCACTTAGTTTATCTTTTTTTTTTTTTTATTCCACAGGAAAGAAAAAAAAAATGGATACAGGTAGCATTTTGTTGTCTTCAGAGCTAATCTGGGATCAGTTCTCTTATGAGAAAAACACTGCCTGAAATAAGATGTGAGTTCTGCCTTGTTACACTCCAGAGCACAGAGCAGCATAGTAGCACTCCAGAGAGCCATTTTCCAAAACAGTTTCCTTTCAACTATTACACTGATATCTTGGGCAAAGCAAAATGTAGAAAAATCCTTGTGAAGTTATCAGTAAATCTGACCTTGGAACACTGAGTTCTGTCTGTTCCACAGGATGTTTTCACCACCTTTGGGTAAATCCTACTTGAAGGTTGCCAGTAATGCTTGTCCTGGCTGATGCTGTGTTAAATCCTTCTCTAAAAGCTTCTTGTCAAGATGTCACTGCAGTTCTGAGTCTCTGACTTCTCTGACAGCATCGCTGAGATATTGGTGGAAAAGTCACAAAGACACTAGGCCTGTTGGCATCAACCCTTGCCCATCATTAGGTTTCCAACCTAACTTCCCACAAGCTAAAAGAGGTCATAAAATCAGAGAATGGTTTGGGCTGGAAGGGACCTTAAAGGCCATCCAGTTCCAGCTCCCTTGCCATCGTCAGGGACATCTCCCAGTAGACCACATTGCTCAGAGCCCCATCCAACCTGGCCTTGAACACTTCCAAGGATGGGGCATCCACAGCTTCTCTGGGCAACCTGTGCCAGTGCCTCACCACACCTGTAGAGAAGAATTTCTTCCTAATAATATAACCCTACCCTCTCTTAGTTTGAAGCTATTCCCCCTCATCCTATTGCTACATGCCCTCGTAAGAAATGCCTCTTCAGCTCTCTTGTAGCCCCTTTAGGAACGGGAAAGTGCTCTAAGGTCTCCCTGGAGCCTTCTCTTCTCCAGGCTGAACAACAGCAACTCTCTCAGCCTGTCTTTGTAGAAGAGGTGCTTCAGCTATGATCAGCAGCCATTAGCAGTCAGTACAGTGTCTCATTCTCCAAGCTGTAAACAGCCAGGAGTTTGTGACCATTCCTTTTCATGATTGTACCTCTGTGCCTGTGCATGGACTGCTGTTTTTCGCTTGCTGGTTCATCATAAATCCAGTTAGCTGGTTAAGATGGTGCAGGACTTGGTGGTAGCACCCTTTGCTTCATGCAGTGTCTGTACTACAGGAAGGTGCAGTGGCTCCCTGGTGGCTTCTGGGTGGCTTCTATGGTGATATAAACTTAACTTCAGGACCACCTCACCACTGATTCAGCTTGGGCAGCACTTGGAAGTTCAGCTGGCGAAGATATTTGGGATCGAGTCTTCATCCCACCCCCTCTTTGCAAAAGCAATGCTCAGTTAACTGCCCCAAGGGCATGCAGGAGATCTGCAGAGAGACAGGCTTGCTGTCCACTTTCTCATACATTATAATACATATGAAGAACAAAGTCAGGTATTCTAAAATGCATGTGAAAATTATTAGTACTCAGTTGATTCAGAAAATGTATGGTGAATAATAAAATCTATGACAAATAGAGATGCGAGGGATAAAAATCCCTGTGAATTTTTAATCCAAGAAATAAAGAACATAGTGTTAATACAGCATAATTGTTTCATTAAATATTTAAAATACACCTTCCATACTAAATTCGTATTTTAACAAATATCTATTCCATTTATAAACTTGTAACACATTTTATGAATATTGCATACAGGCAGGAGGAACTTCCTCAACAAAAAGAACTTAATCCTTACGTATTCAGCCTCTTGATCAAATATTTCCCTTTTATGTCAGGATACATTTGTGTAATTCATTATAATTTATAAATTTTCTACTTAGAGATAATGCAATTACAAATGTTTCTTGCAAATCTTTCTTACTGGCCTTACATACAGTTTCATTTAAATATCATTCTGTTATTTACAATTGCTTCATTTTAATAAGAAAAGATGTTCACAACCAATTATTTAATTGCATGGTGCTTCACAACACACTATTCATCTCTTTCAAAACAATTTGCATTTTGTGTATTTGGAGCAGATATCAGAAAACATTATTGTAATTCTCTCAAATAACATTTTTGCAACATGCCACTACTTGGGGCAAGAGCTGATACAACAGTGGAAATCAGCAGTCTCAGCAACCTTACCAAGCCTATATTCTCCTTTACTAGGTTGAATAAATATATACTGTATATATATACTGAATAAATATATACTGTAAGCGGAGCTTTATTCAGCAACCACTTTATTCCCCTGAAAACTGAGCTGAAAATGCTAATTTGGATGGGGCTTGTAAATGTGCCTTATTTTTTTATGTCCCCAAAAGAGTGGACAAATCCACCAGAAACTCTTGCTGTGAAGGAAAGCTTCTCAACCTCACCATATCTCAGTAAAGACATCCATACAGTGCTCCTTTTTATTATTTTTCTCTTTATTTTTTCCATTTTTTTTCTCTCCTTTTTTTTCATTTACATTTATTGAAAGTCCAGGTTGTTCGAGGAGAAGAAAAGGAGCTGAGCAATGAAAGTATCTGTAGGCAGACAGCATCTCTATTGCACAGCAACACCCTTCCACAGAGTTTTGGTAAGGTTTTTTTATGGTGTGTTTTCGGGTTTTCCCCATTTCCACATCATTAGACTTCATATGAAATATTAGTTGCAGGAGACCATCTGACATTGGCAGCAGAGGTGGTATTTGTGCCTTGATGGTCTTTCAAATACAAGTGTCAGTTTTTCATCTGATATAAAAGTATCAATATGGATGCAATCATATTTTTTTAGACCAAGGGGAAGTGCTCAGACCTCTCTTTGCAAATACCAAAGCAACTGGTGAACGGTATTACACAAGATCTCCTAAATGAGTGTTTAATTTTACATGGTTGTCTCAGCAATTGCTACCAGTTCCTATGGGCACGTGGGTTACAAAACATCTTTAATTATTTCCCTATATGACTGAGGTTTTTTCCACCTGACCCCTCCCTCACTAATTGCATCTCAAAATCCTGCCTGTCCTCATCATCAATGCATGACTGTCTTATTTATTGCACACTTTTCACACCCTGCTCTGAAAGCAGCATTTCACAAATGTTTAACTGACTCTCATGGTGCTTCTGGTGAGATGAATTATCAGTGGAGATGGTTATGCATAGAGAGCCAAGACACACTAAGCAAACACTCCAAACTACCCTCTAAGTCAGGGTGGAGGGTTTGAAATGCCTAAGGCTTATCACTTCATAGTACATCATATTTTCTACAGCACTTTACAGGCTCAGAAAATAGCTTCTATTGATTTCAGATGCAACTGTGCATGCCAAATACTCCTGCAAGACCAATCCTGAGATTTCAAGCTGGGTACCTACCACAACAGAGATGCAAACTGCCATCTCTGAATAGCTTGGTTCGTATGCCTTTCCACCATCACAAAGGGATTCTGTGGCAGAAGACAAGGCTGGGCTGAGATTCGAGGTGGGGATCCAGCTGTGCCATAGAACAGCCCTTTGTCTGCCCACAGTACATGGCCATGTGCAAGCCATGTTCTGCTGGTGAGAGAAAGGAGATGTAGAGAACCACGCAAATGGTTTTGCAGCTCTGATCAATTCCAGAAGCAAACCCTTGGTGTGCACAGTCCTGATCTATTGCATTCCACAGCCCAGTTGTCCTTTAGAGAACCTAGTTTGGCCCTAAGACACTGTAGATGTACCACAGTCAAATGACAGGCGCCCAGGCTGTCTTAGTTTTGGCAGCTTTCAATGTTTGAGGCATTTCCTTTATTAGCTTTAAGACAGCTACTTTTTCATGCAGTCTTCTGCATCCTTTCTCTGAGAAAGTTATTAAAAAATTAATCCCATCATTTAGCATCAGATAACATCCATGTGGTTCAGTAGGACAAGCGGTTAATAAGCAGATGCATCCCACAATGGGGGGGGGTTTTCCATATTCTTCTTCTTTAAACAAGTTTGGGATGGGGGTGGTAAAAAGCCTGTCCTTGACACAAGGTCTTGGCTGCAAAAAAAATTGTCAGCCCTCATCTCGAAGCTTTCAAATGTCAGCTGAAAGATGTATGTTTTTCCCCAGTTTCATTCTGAGAAAAAAATAGTGAGCAGTAAACATCCAGCGCAGAAAACAATAATGCAAATATCTAACATTTTTCTATGAACAGAAAGAAATGTATTATCACATAAAATACCAGTAAAAGGTAATGGCCCTAATATCTTCAGTAATTAGAATAATTTCTACAGTCCTAAATAGTAATTTTAAATAATAATATTTTCCAAACTGTTTTGATTGATTAAATAATGAGCAACAAGCAGTAATCTAGAAAGATCACTGAAATAGTAGTAAGCTGTTTGGTATGCAATCCTGAGCCTGTGAGCAGGTGAGTGTGGCCCTGTTTGGGAGGGGGAGGCCAACGCCTTCCGGGAGCATCACCTCCAAGTGACCACTGAAATCTTTTTAATCTAATATTTCATGTTACACCTTTCTTTATGTGGCTCTCTGACCAACAGCATTAGGATAGATTTCCTGCAGACGCATGGCACGGACAGATAATGGCTTCATTGATGTCATCTGTCTTCCCTTCCTGGTCCCCTGCTTTCATGCATGCTTGTGGAACCTACCTGCAAAACCTCTGGCAGATTTTGCTGGGAAAGGTTCAAAAGTTAAGCAGAGAGGGCAAGCTGACACGATAAGGTCACATACACTTTTATTAAGGAGCCAGAACTAGGAAGGTGTGTTCATGTATGATCACAAAAGGGCACTGTACACAGAGCACAGCTGGAACAGCTGGAGCCATGCCAGTTGACATGAGCAGAAGATTTGGCACATAATCTGCATGGTGTGCAGAGAGCCCAAATGGTTTCCTTTTCTTAAAGCAGTGCAACACTTGAAGTAGATTTCTAGGGCATAATTGCTGTAGCTCCTGCATGTATTTATTATCTTTGCACAATAACTGACTCCAAAGCTTAATAGAATGGGATATCATTTCTTGCACAATAGAGATGTCTTGTTAAATTATTCACATTATTTATTTGACAGATACTAATAACCATTATTTGGTATACAAGAGGGAGACAAAAATGGCTATTTGTTACATTCCTCCATTATCTAATATTCATAAAATGTATGTGATGCAAAATGTCTCTGATGGATGGCTGTCTAGGATGTGTTTACATGTTTCGTTTTATTAACAGAGAAAACAGCTACTGAAACTTATTTACAACTGTCCCCTGGTGCTCAGGACAGAAAAATTGATTTCTGATCACTGGTTCTCCTTCTTCCACATTCAAAAAATATCCTGATTTGGACCATATCCCACTCTCACAACATTTCTCGGCCTTTCCCTGCGTGGCTGCCAACCTGATCTCACATCTGCTAAAATGTGGGCATTGGATTCGTTCTCTGATCCCTCCACACAGGGCTGAGATCCCTCAGGAGGTCTCACTTATCCCAGAGGTAAATTGATGTTGACATTTGCCTTCAGAGATGAAAACCTATTATATGAACATTGGCTGTGCTTTCCACCCCAGCCAATACCCCACCAAGAAACCGTACCACTCAGAGGCTCGATTCATGACAGAATGGGCTGCAGGCAAGATTTCTTCTCCCATTGTCAGTTCCCATTGAGGCAGAGGGTATTTAAGTGTTTTAATAGACATTAGTCATGTAAATCCCCAGTTCATCAATGGGAAAAAAGGACTCTGAAAATTGTTAAATTTGATTTTCCACGCTGAATCTGCCGCTTCTGTCACAATTCTTATTTGTTGTTGTTGTTTTTAAGAATGTTGTTTTGTTTATTCAGATATAATGACCTAAATATATTCAGTTACGCAGAACAATGAGGGGAAATCAAGTGTCCTTGATTCCCTGACATGCTCCTGTGGAAATCAGATTAAATCGTTCAAAGCAACAGATTTCCTCATCCTCCATTTTAATCATCACATTATATACCACTACTGTTCAAAGGCAAAACCAAAAGTTTATTTTTAAATGCACATACAGCAGCTTCCTTGTTTGATTTAATCTTTTAAACCCTGCAAACAAGTTTACCAGCTGATTCTATAACCTTTAGCAATGGTCTTTCACTCTAATTAGCAAAACAGGACCAAACAAATCCCAAAAAAGAAGAACCGTTCCAAGTGTCCTTTCCAGTACACCCCAATCAGGGCACAGGAGCCAGGCTGTCAGCTCAAAAATGGGAATTCCTCGTATTTCTTTGAATAGCTTAGATATTTATTTTACTTGCACATAAGACCAAACTAAATGGGTTTACAAGTAGGCTGGAGGTTGAGATTAGCATTCAAAACCAACTTGGAAAACCCAGGATCTTTTCTCCAGCAGCAAGCACAATCCAATAAATACAAAAACAAGATAGGAATAATGCACTGTACAAGCAAAAGGGTGGTCAGGCAGCAGTGCTGCAGAGAAGGATGCGAGCTTGAAAGGGTTTTTTGACCCAAACATTAGTCCTGGTAGTGTGCTCTGGAACAGCCGAGACATGAAACCATCCCTCCCAGAAGAATAAAATCCAGTTTTGGGTACTGTTCCTAAGCATCTACTCTATGTATTGTAGCTACAGTGTTTAAGGGCAAGAACCCATTTTTTTCATTATTATTGCCTCTATATACCACATAGCACTACGGGGTTTGTGTTAAGAAAAGGCACTCTGTCAGTGGTGAAGATGATGATGATATTTACTGACTGCACATCCTCAGCAGGAGCTCCAAGACATAGTGAGGTTTGCCCAAGTGGGGCATGAGCCACAGGACAGGTGACTCTCCTCTTCCTCAGCCCCTGCAGAGCTTGGTCCAGCTCACACACAAGGATGAGAGCCTTGTGCATATCATCAACACTACTGCTACAGAGACACATCTGTGTGCTTTCCTAGACGATAAGCAGACTCTTGGGTGAAAGACCTGTCATCACCTTTTGGGGAAGCCAGATAAACTGAGTCCAGAGAGTCATCCTCATCCACAGACCTACCAGCTCTTCTGAAGGGCTATAACAAATCTCTGGTATCAATTCAACCTGTCTGTCCAGTCTTTTTTCCATCACACTGCCTGACAATTTGCTTGGAAGGGAAGGCAGACAGACAAGACTGTGGTTTCGTAAAGCTCTTTTTTTTCTTTAAAGAGAGCATCCTATTTACCACCTCCATTTCCTGGCACATGACTGATGGAAGGCAGGGGTTACACATCGTAGTCAGTAGTTTGGCAGTCTTGTAATTGAGTCTCCTCAGGAGCCCAGGCTGGACCCCGGCTGGAGCCAGTGATTTGTTGCTATTCATTTAATCAACTTGTTCTGAAACCTCCTCTTCTGATAGTTCAATCTGAGGCTGTTTCTTGCTCATCTCCAGCTGGAAAAAGCTGTGGCATGGGAGGTCTCCTGAGGCTTCTCTCCAGCAAACACCAGCACAGAGATCTTGTCTTGCCTCTGCTCTTATGGTCCTGTCATCTCTAAGTGCTCCCGCTACACCACAGTCACCTCTTGGCCCTATGTGTTTGCCGGCAAGTGGCCTCTGCCTGATGTAGTTGAAAATGGTTTTGTTGTTGGGTTTTATGCCCAACAATGAAGTTACTCCTCAAAAATCCCATTTGGCTGATTTTAATATGGGTTCCCACCAGTTTGCTCTTCTGCTTTCCCTGGTGTGGACACAACCTACACTTCTTAAGGACATCTTTGACAGTCTATCCAGCTGCTAACCATCTGCCTGTTTTAATTTCTTTTTGAAACATTTTCTGACAACTGGAAATACTTTTACTGTGACCTGGTAGTAAGGTGCCTTTTGAGATAAGCTCCTCACCACCTGCAAGCATTTTCCCCTCTTGGCTGTTGCTTCTAATTCCCTCCTAACAAGCTGCACATCACCAGTTTCTTTTGAGCACCCAGATGCTCCACAGGCTGCCAACCTGGTGGACACCTCAACCAGACATGGTAACCCACCTATCTGCTAAACAGCCTGAGGATGGGCACCACCACTTCCCACAGCCCTTCCTCCCTTGCTCTGCTGTACCTGTAGTCCTTGGCAGGGGGTTTGGGGAAGAAGGGAGAAGACTCTCTTTCTTGTTTGCCTACCCTACTTTAATCCATCTGGCATGGCCTCTGCGGAGAGAAGGACTCTCTTTTTCTGGAGGTGGGGATGAAGAGTCCTCTCGCCCTCTTCTCCATCACCTTGTCTCACTCAGCCAAAACAAGTGAAGTGACCAAGGCTGCCCTACATTGCTGTCCTGCTCCTCTGCAGCTCCACAACACCATGGCCCAACAATGAATGAGACAACAAACTGCACTGCATGTGGAAACCAGCTCCACCGTGAAGTCTGTGGTGACAGCAGGCAATTGCCTCCTTACAGCCTCTAATTTTGACTCCTGTAAAGTCTTATTTTATGAGGCCTGCTCACTAAATACTAATCTTCAAAATGCAATGGCTCATCTCTTAATATGCACGTGACTGGACTCGTGCCTGTGTGCTTCCTGTGCACTTCACAATGCAATAAAAAAAAAGCTCCCTGCTCTTAATGACTTTGTGATTTATTGACTTGCCCATCTTTCCTCACTTCAGCTTGCCAAGCTTTATTTATTCCTTTTGTACATCAGTTGAGGGAAATAAACAGCACACACCTCACCTTCGCAAGCAAACAAATGCATGATGGTGATACAAGAAAATCATCATTAAGAAAAGTCCTTCCTTGGAGGTATTCACATTCACTACTTTTTGGCAGCTTGCATAACCAGGCCTACTAAACACTGAGTAATTATCCCTGCTTGGGATTTCTCTCTAATGCCATTATCTCTAACATCACTGGCAAAGATTTTGCTTCACGTACAGCCTTCACTGATCATGTAATCACAAATATATTCACACAAATTGTCTCCTGGATGTTGGAAGAAATGTCTTGGTGTAAATTACTGAAATTCAAAAAACTTCCAGCACAAAATTTCTCAAAACTTCTTCCCTCATTATCTCATTATCTTCACAAAGCAAACTGTTCCTCTTTTCTTGAAAAGAGCTGTGCTTCCCAGCTGTGATCCCAAACCAATTTTTTTTCCTGAGACCCAAAGAGCTAAACTGTCTCAGATTTCTCAAGTCCTGCAAAGTCCCTCTAGATTTCTGGGAAACCATGTTTGTTCAAAGAGATCCTTCCCTGGGTGATGTGGACATGGTGCAATGTTCTCTGTGCTCAGTTTCTCTCTGGCTATTCCTGCAGTTCATGTATGCTGGTTAGTCTTGTGTGGAGGAGAAAGGGAATCAATAAAAGCTGTTAATCTATGCCCCCTAGAATCCTTTTGCTTTCACAATGTAACAGACATTAAAAAAAAAAAACCAAAAAAAAAAACCAGCCAAGCTTAAGTAAGTGCCAGGACAAGGGACTGAATGGGACTCTCAGCAAAGAACAAGTGAGCCAGCTCCAAAACTGGAGGAGGAGGGATCTGTATCCTGAAAAAGAAGTGGTGGCTGTGGGGAGAAGCAGCACAAGGTGAGGCACAAATGCTCGATGCTTCTAGAAAAAGTGTCTACAGCCTGGGATGGGTCCTTCAGAGAAATCCAGAGACCCCCTATGGCCAAGGATGAAACAGCTATTTATTTAAAAAAAAAAAGAAAAAAACAATCAAGAACTACATCTGTATGCAGCACTGATGAAACTAAACTGGGAATAGTGAGTGTACTTCTGACATCCATGTTGCCAGAAGTATTTGGAAAAAGTCAGCAAACATGTAAAGAAGAGAGCTCCAAACCAACTGGACAACCAGGGAGCAATTCTCTGGCGGAAGGCTGGGAGTTCAGCCTGTCTAGCTCATCAGAAAGATGACTGAGGAATGATTTGATAGACAGCAGCTTTTTCCACTCTAAGGGAGGAAAAATACTGGGCATATAAGGGCTCTTTGAACCTCACGGAGGAAAAGGACAGAAAATATCAAAAACTGCATGGTGAGATCAGACCTGTTTAGTCGGAAATATGGCACGCATTTTTAGCACTAGGGTTGATGGGCAGTGGGAGCAAACTGCCACAGAAAGTTATGGATTCCCTCACCCTTAATTATTTCAATGAATTATTAAAGTCTTTCTGAAATATATGCTTCAGGCAAACATGAACATCCTGTGCTTCATACAGAGATTAAATATGTTAACACCGAGGGACAGAGGAAGCAAGAAGGAATGAATAAGAGTAGCCTTCTGGTCTTGGACACAACCACCATGACTAACCTCCTTCATGCTCTTAGGGGCCCTGATTGCCCTCTCAGAGGAGGAAGACAAATTTTTCTGGAAGGCAGTGGTCAGTTCTGGGGGCCTGTTTATTTCTTATACAGGGGGACTCTGCTCCTGGACTTCTGTGCCTGAAGACCTTTGGCAGAACTGAGGAAGGCAGGAGACTCTTGGTTTTGTTTGCATCTTGGATATTTGCAGAAATGTCTCTTCAATTAGCCTTCTCTTCTGACATACATCCAGTCAGCTGTCACTGATTGAATTATTGCCTTCTGGATTTTATTTCCTTTTTTTCCCCTACTAAATAATCCATCTTGCATATCTGGTTCTGTACAACTAGCATTGTTTCATAAGATTTTGCTGGCATTTTCTTGGTAACCCTTTAAAACTCTCCTAACCACCAACACGTGTCAAAACCGGTGTCCACAGGCTGCTGGCTGCTGTTGGATACACTCAACCAACACTAGCTGGCAGCACCACGTTTCCTGCATGCATTGGCATGTTAGCCTATAGAGTTATTCATATCAAAGGGCATTTCTGCTGCTTAGTTGAAATCCTATCATCTTTACCCTTGCAGGGCTTTTCTTGGCTGAAGATGCCATTGTTTTTGTCGTTTCCTTGCCAGGCATGAAACAAAGGCCTTATTGACTATTCTTGCTGGAGCCAAGGAAAGATACCAAGCGGAGTTTTGCTTATCTGGTAGGCTTCAGCTCATAAGAGACTTAGGCTGATGCCATTTTCAGCACAGTGGGAGCCAGAGCTGCTCAGAGTCTGGGTTAGTCAAAGTTTTTAGGTTTTTTATTATTGCACCTACTACAATTCATCCATTGAATAAAATAGTTCTTCGTACACACACTTCCTATTCTGCTTTTTCCAGCTTCGGGCAGTCAGTGTCCACAACCCTGTGAACTGGGAATCATCTCTGGGAACACAATTTTCCTCTTTTGAAAGGCTGAGAAAGCTGAAGCTGTTCCTTACCATGCAGAGGAGGAGCCTGGCAAAAGGTGTGCCAGAGCGGGGGGTACGAGGCAGCAGACAACCCATGGATGCCCTCTGGGCTAAATCCCCAGAGAAGGAATCTCTCTTGCACAGGAAAAGATGCTTTGCTCATCCTGCAAGCTCGCTTGGGGACCCTTGCACTGCCTGGGCACCTGGCACGTGCTGGGGACAACCTCAGCTGCAGAGCTCTGCTGCCTCTCAGATGTTGTCCTGTACAACCTCCTGATCTGTACACAAAATCCCCTGGCTGAAGCTGGGTGGCATTTCTGAGCCAGGCAAACTGCTCTGGCCAGGGTATCCACTTCCAGCTGAGCTGGTGAGGATGCAGGTCATAAGTATTTGCATTGTGCTGGTCCCTCAACACCTGCACAAAGATGGGAACAAGTCCTCTCCCACCGAAGGCAGGAGGGAAGAGGGAAGCTTAATGTATGGCACTTGGGGCAATATATGCCATGTCCTGACCATTCCTTGCCTGCTGGAATGCTTTCTGGGATGTAGCCAAATGAAAACACTGTAACTTGGAGCTGGGAATCACCAGTGTTAGCTCTGAACCTAAGGACAGACACAACAGGTCAGAGGAAGGTCCCCATGGCAGAAGAGCAGTGTAGGGAAGTGCCTCTCTTCTAGACACTCAGCCTCCAGACACCGACAGATCAGCGGGCACCTGAGGCTCAGCTGCTGCCTTCACATTTAACAGCCTTTGTGGGGACTTCTTCCCATCAATCTGCTTTGCAACCCATGTCATTTTGGAGGCACCATTAAAAATTTCTCCTGCTGCAAAATCTACCACAGACATAGTTCCTGTTTTGGAGGCAAAGCATGCCACCACGACTTTAAGCCGTGGCATTAATTACAGCAACCTTTGGTCCTTCCAACGCAGCAGGTGGCAGAGGAAGAGGAAATTTAGACTAGTCTCTGACAACCACCTTTATTCCCTTTGCTGAACCGCCTCCAGCTTTGGCTGACAGTCAAGCTCTGCAGCACAAAAATTCTGAGACCTTGTACGTGTAGCTCACGTGAGCAGCTCTTCCTCCAGAAAAAGCCCCTTGTAAGCCAGGGAGCTGGCCCACAAACAGGTTTTCTTTTCATCAGAAAAGGTTGCAGGTTCAGGCTCTAATTTGTTTGATAATTTTTTTATTGTGCTGGCCAACATGCTAAAAAGAGATTTATTAATGAAAAGGACAACGTCAGCATCTATTCCCTGTGCAAACAGATGAGAAAAAAAAATCTGTAAACAGCAAAAGTAAGACAGAAAGCACAAAGAGCAGCATACTAAATTACCCCTGCCATGTGGGTCACTTTGGAGCATGTTTTTATTTTATTAAACAGCTCCTGCACAAAGTGTGTTTTGCTCGACTAAGGCATCATACATTGAATATTAAAATTATGCTGAGGCTTGTAAGTGCTGGGGACAGGGGGAGAGCAGATATGCCCCTTTTACTCCTGGAATTATTGTTTTACAAATAAAAGGTGCTGATGACACTGTGTGTACAACACAGATAGGGCATAAAAAATCACTGCAGTGCCTTGATAGGGATGATCTGTAGCTGAAAACCCAGTAATGCAGACAGTAGGTGAGGCAAATGTGCTGAAATGTCAGGATGTGGAATGCCAGGAGAACAACCCTTAAAATAGTTGCACCAAAAATAGCCTCTGTGGACAATAGGAGGGGGGTTTGCCTTCATTTATTTGTATTAGCAGCTCCTTGACACATCGTCCCTCGAGCACTCCTGGTCGCAGACAGAGCAGGAGGCACTCTTTTGTCCCACACGTATGTGCCACTGCTGCAATTCCTGGAGGGACGGGAGCACCCACCAAAAAGCAGAGTGTGCTGGGGTTGCCACAGCCAGGGGAGGAGACGGTCACCTCGAGTGGCTGGCAAATACACCAGCTAAAACTACACCTCCCCAGAAGCTTCAGAGCAGCTCTCTGCAAATAGCAGCAAATCCTCTGACAGGCCCCAGAGGAAATAAATTGAATGGTGCCTTGTGAGCTGGCAGGCTCTGCACAAGAGCAGGGGACAAGTAATGATGGTGCAGCTCTGGTGGGGAAGCAGACTCCTACCCCCCACCATCCTATTCAATAACCTGAAAAAATTGCCTCTTCCCAATATATCTTTCCTGCAAAGCTGGGCCAGCCATCAGGAACTGCAGGCAGTGCCCACACAGTCTTCATTTCTCTGGGCAAGAACTTAGATAATTCTGGAGGAAAAGCCATCACGCAAGGCTAAATCAGCACACAGCTTCAGGGTGACTCCAGAGATGCTGAACAGTACCAGTGTGACCTTAGCAAGGCTTAAAGGGAAGGACCTTTGGTTTCTTCAGGTAAAAAGTCAAGAAAACAGGTGTGTAGGCAAGATCCAAGTCACCACATGTCTGAGCACGATGGTCTGAGGACTAGTTATGCCCGTCTTAGCTCTCAGTAAGAGGCACGACCCAAGGCAGGGAGGGGAAACCTACAAGGAAAACAAAAACATGGGAGAAACTCACATTTTGGCATGCAGTGAAGTGCAGTTATGTCAGCAAAATTTCTTTTCCAATACATGCAGTGAACATAGGTGGGAATTCAGTGCTGGATTTGCAGCCAGCAGCTTACAATTCAGTGTGATGACTCAGGACTTTCAGTTGCTCTGCAGTCAAAGGCTGCTCCAGCCTTACTCAGACAGAATTTCCATTTTTCATGACAAGAGGCCGTGTCTTTCTCTCTTACTTCTTTTCCTGATAAAGCTAATACTGCTAACTCACAGCATTTCAGAGATTTTGTATGCAGTCATCAGAGCCCTGAAGAGTTGTCACCATTGTTTGTTAGCTTTATAGTCACCATTTCTGTTTCTAGAAGTGATGTTGTCACACTTATTCCGAAACCTATTATCTGATGCTGTATCTGCCAGATCTCCCTGGGATCAGAAGCTGAAAGAGTCATCCATTCCGTCATTCCTCTCCCTCGGGATCAGAGGTTAAAGGCAGTTCTTACTCCTGATTTTGGTTTTGTAACAGGGTTTTGTTTCATGGTGTATTTCTATGTACTCCCTGTGCAGCATCACCCTGCGCAGGTCCAAAGGGTCCAACCTCTCCTTGAAGCAGAGGGCTCCCAATAGCTCCAGTGCCTTGCCTGCCTCCAGGTGACAGCAAAGATGGGAGTAAGATTTATACCTAGGTCAGGGGTAATTAGGTAACACGGGGTCAGGAATAAATGAAGCATAAACAATTCAGGTGTTGGTAAGTATGACATGGAAGTAAATCTGAGTGAAGCTTTGACTCTTTCTAGAGTTGAGTGAACACAGACGTTGAAGCACTTGGGCAGGTATAGGAAGGAGGCAGACTAGCCTTCAGAAGCATAAATCATAGACTGTATCTATCTCCTCCAGTCATTAGGAAAAAAGAATGAATGACAGAAAAAGAGAAAGGAGAGGAGGTCAACAGAGAAGGGTTAAAGGTTAATTTCCTGATTGCTGGGATATGAAAGGTAATGGCCCCAGATGCCTGTGAATTTCCTTTCAAAAGAGGCATCATCATTTAATGCACTCTTTTATTGCCCCTTTCACATCAGCTTCCTCATGTTCCAGAACAGTCTTTTCTTCTGCTATTATGCATTACATTTCACATACTGTGGACCTTGACGGTTTTGATGTGCTAGGTAAGGGCAGTAAATCTCCCAGAAACACAACCTGCTCCTGCTGAAGGTAACGGGAACTCTGCCACTGGTGGCTGTGGCAATGCAGAAGGTCCACTTCTGATGACTAATGACATTAGTCACATTTTTACTGGAACCCCTTGTTTATGAACAATTCCAAAGCATTTGTTCAGAGAGCTCAATTTAAATGCAAACATTGCAGCTTGTGTTCCATTTTATGATATCATGAGCTCCTGAACTCCGGTTTATGTCACCTGTAGTCTGCAGGCTGCCCACTGCTCTCATTTTAAGTGGGGGATTTGCATTTTGGAGGGCAGGTGGCATACAAAGGACTCTTTCTTACAAACACTGTACTGTATGGGAAAGCACAAGAAGCAGTCTATGTGTTAAACCAAAGTTTTACAAGGTTGAAAGGTTACAAGGTGATGGTGGCAGTTGTGATCCCTTCCAGTCATTTTCTACTGTTAAATGAAAGGGCAGATCCATTGGAAATGATGAGCATCGACTCCTTAGATTCAGCCAATTCAACTCAGACATCCTACAGTAATAATAAGTTATTTTTTGTAGGCCCTTTGCTACGGACAATGGCCCAGCTCCATCATTCCCTGACGGAGGACTAAGCGCACAACAAGGGATGTCCCCTGGGCCACTCTGCAGCTTTGTAGCCATATGTGGAAATCTCTCCCAGGGTTTCCTAGGTCCTGTCCCATAGAGGATTGCTGGACCCACATGTGCTGCAAGAGGGTCCAAAAAAAGTCCTTTCTGGAGTAGAGGGAGGGAAGCAGAATCCTGTGTCTTCCCCAAGCCCCATGGGAAACCGGCAAGCCTCTGAAGGTCTGAGCTGCAGTCTGCTGCTTTTAGCACTGCTAATACTCCAAGCATGTGGCCCCACGTGGGTGCTAGGTGGGCAAATCCTTTTTGCTATGCCTTGATCTCTCAGCAAAGTTCAGGGCCCCATTTTGTGTATGATTATCTTGTGGTCACCGATGTCTAGGTCCTACATAGACATGACAGAGCAAGGCAGTATTATCTCTCTGTTGCAGGGAAAAGAGCTGGCAGCTGACAGGAGAGCAAGGCAATGGTACCCACAGCTCAGGGCAAGAATAAAACCAAATCTACAAAGTGTGCCCTCAACACAACCACAAGCTCACCCTTTGCCTTTGTAAGGCTTTTCAAGTCAAGTTACGCTGCTCAGAGACAAGAGTCCACAGGACTCTAATGGGTAAATGGGGTTTGCCAGCTTCTGACAGGGGTCCTACAGCACTTAACCTGTTCTCATGTACTGCAAATAAATCAGGGTTCACCTGCTGCTTTTTGGAGAGGAGCTTGAAGTGTCTGGGTAATCAGAAGGCATCTCTGAACATGTTGTGAGAGCTGCCTGATGGCTGAACTACCACATCTGCCTGCCCCCAAAAGGATGTTAAATGCTGACGTACAGATCCAGTGCATGCAACTTACTTTTATATCCTCCAACTACACCAAAACAGTATTTTCACTTCAGCAGGGAGCTGGGATCTACATAAACAGGCCACTAAATGAAGTTATGTGGTATTGGCATTTCTTAGAACATCAGACATGGATATTGCCATTTTTTGAGATGTGGGATGTAAGATAAATAGATTTCATACCATGACTTCCAAGCCTCCATACTAGGACTTCTGATCAACTGCCCTATTCACCATAGTTATGGAAGTTATTTATGTTAAATAGATTAAAGGCTGAGCAGCTTAGATTTTCTCTGAGTGATTTGTTGTTTCAGCTTCTTTTATGTTAACATCTGTTTGCATTAGTGCGGAAATACCATACTTGCCTTCCCTTGAGATAAAAATTTGCTTGTGGACCCAAGTTTATCTATTTCTTGTTAGAGTAGCAATGTCTTCTGGGGAGAGGCCAAACAGGCTGGTTCCTGCTGGCCATTACTTAACAAAGCACTTAATTCTTTACACACCTGGTGAGGAAAAGTCTGTGGCAGAAGCCGTGAGAAAAACTCCACCTTCTCCCACAAAAATAAATTTTTACAGTTTTTAAGCCCAACCCTTTTCCCACTTAAGTCACCAGCCTAATTCCTAGAAATGTACCTTAAAAGCAGTTTTATGTACTGTTAAGTTGCAAGACTCAAAAGTAATCAATTCCTTCTGCTATTTGCAGCTTTGCTATTCACTGGCATTAGAGTCAGAATTTTTGGAAACACTTCATAGCACTGTTTAAAGACTTTCAATTTTCTGTTTTATGTAATGTAAACTAATGTATTCAAAAGTAACTCTGAAAGTATTCTTCTACCATAAGTATAATGGGATGATTACATTACTACGGAAATTTGGGAAATTTATACAAATATGATGACAAATTCTCTGTTTGACTCAGGCTGCTTGTGCATGCTTGCTTTCCCCCTCTCTCTCTCTGCCTGCCCCACCTCCTGATCTGTGCTAGTGATGTATTAGTAGATTGGTTCTTATTTTGGAAAAATTACCAAAACTTCTGTAGTCCCTCTTGTAAGAATCTCTTAGGCAAGGAGGGAGAAGCTACAGGTGTATCATACTCAAACAGGGATGCAGCCCTTGTTCTCCAGTGCCTCTGCCAAGCTCTGAAGCCCCATGTCCCCACCTCGGGCAAATGTTTAATTCTACCGGCTGTGCAGCCTGGCTGGGAACATCTGAGCATGGGATGGGGCAACGAGCTGGCAAAGGGGTGTTTCAGGAGAAGGTCAGCCAGAGGCTTTGCCTGAGTACTGCCAGGAGCAGAAGAGAGCAGAGGTCTATATTATACTTCTTTTGTAACCAGCTCCTCCCGAGCTTTACTGCTTCTTAGTAGTGCTAAGGGTTTACAGCATCTGTGCACCAGAAATCTTTCCTAAATCAATAGTCTCCTGCAGCTACATAAATAGCTAACTGGAGCAAAGACGTTTATTTTTGAAGTGGGAGATGTTGCTCCTGCGACAATGTTTTATTATAATGATTTTGATCCTCAACCTGCAATCTTTACACCAAGACAAGACTCCCCTTGATTTCAGTGCAAGCTTTGTCTGACTAAGGATTTCAGAATTAGCTCTTTGCTTTTATTTTTATTGAAAAACAAGCCTGCAACTTGACAAGGAAAAAGCAGTAAGTGGATCATGTCAGAGACAAGTTCCTATGAGAAATTTCTAGCAGGAAAAACACAGCTTTATGATTACATAGCAGTAAGCTGCAAGGTTAAAGCTTTAAGAGTTTTCTGGGAGGAAAAGATGCTAATGCACTAATGTGAAGGGTATCTATTCCATGAGGCAAAAAAAGTGCAAACCAGCACACACCTCTGCTTCCTCTCTGTCAGAGACTACACAAATGAGTACAGGTTGCAGCAATTAAATGAATAATGATAAAATATAAATATTAAGAAAATATTTTCATGAAAACTTAAAACACCCATGGAAATAGACACATTTTGATTTAAGGATTTGATCTGAAGAATACACTTAAGTCTAGACATATTTTATGGCACCAAAAGGGCCCTGAACCCAAGGAGGATACAAGCCTACACAGGAGTGGCAGCTCTGCACCAGTGCACTTCCATCCATGAGAAATACCTAAAACCGTACCATTTGCAGGGAGGAGCCCCATGACAATCAAACCCTGCAAAGATGGGGAGCACATAAAGCCCTATGGCTAACAGTAATTGCAGAGACATGGAAATGGCACCAGAGGGGCCGGGGGTGTGCCTGCCCAGGGTGGGGGACTGCCCAACAGCCCTGCTGTGAGGTGCAGATAGGCAAGAGGAACCAGGAGAGCAGGGCGGGTACAAGTCAGGGACACTGGGAAGGGAACAGGTAAATGCAGAGCTGGAGCTTCACTTGGAACTTGTCCCCTAACCCCCAGCATCAGTGGACTCAAAAAAAAACCTAGGATAAAAATGTCAGCAGGGTAGGGGCATCTACTGCCTGGTCTGGCAAAACAAGGTGTTCGGATAGGTTTGGCGTTTGGGGATTTTTTTGGAGGGGGAAGTGCAGTTTGGGCATCATGGGTTTTTTTTCTACTTTACATAAAAAATTTCCCCTGGAAACAGAGGGTTATGAACGTGTCGCTCAGCCCGCAGCTGCTTGCTGTGCCCTGGTATGTGCTTCAGTGCCCCGCTGATGCAGGTGGGTGCTCCCAAAAGTTCGTCCCAGTTCTCGTTTGTCCAAAGCCTCGTTTGGACAAAATAGGGATGTAGGCACAGACACAGCAAGGTGGAATGTGGGGGTGTATTCTCCAGGGAGGCGGGGGTGGTGAGATGCTACATTAAAGAGCAGCAGTCGCGTTGACCAGAAGAGGGGTCAGGAGCCTGAATTAAGTAACTCAGCGTTCTCAGGCACCAGATTTCAGAGGTGAGGAGCAGTGGGGCTCACGTGTCAGCCAAGCCTGCTGCTTCTCCAGCACTCCGCGTGGGCAGTAGGCAGGAGACAAGGACCCTGGCAGGGCGGGGGTTCCCCCGCAGGAGGCTGCACCAAACACTGATCTTCAGAAGCGCAGGTTCACCAGCAACACGCTGTAAAAGCGAGCTGTCAGCTCACCCTTGGTGCAGGCTGACAGTCCCTTTCAATGAGAACGTGCAGCCCCCTTGATCCAGCTTTTTCAATAGGGAAAAACTCGGGGTCAGTGTGTTTAATGAAACTCATCCCACCATAGGCGTGGACCGAAGGCACTGTTCCCACACCAGCAGAGCGCGTGGTGCGGGGACACAAGCGGCTCCTCCCGCCGCGCCCCCCCCCAGCACAACCCTCAGCCCACTTCAGAATGGCCTGGACACGCTGGTTTCTGTTCCCCCCGCTCGCCCGAGCCGCGGGTACCTCCGGCCACCGGGGAACTCACTACGGCGGGGCTACCCAGCGATCGGTACCGACCCCCGGGGGGAGGCAGGGCAGGGCAGGGCAGGGCAGGGTAGGGCAGGGCCCCGCGGGAGCGGTACCTCCGACGGTGCGGGCCGGCCGATGCTGCACGGGGTCCCGAGGCGGCCAGGCGCGCGTTGGGATGGACGCGGGTAGGGAAGGGGGTGTCAGAGACCCGGCGCTCCAGATCGGAGCCGCTCCCGATCCGCCCCCGCCCTTTCCCGCGGCATTCCGGAGCCCCGCACGTCCCGCTCGCGCTGTGGCGTGGCGTGGCGCGGTGCTCCCCCCGCCGCCCCCCGCGGCCGCCGCCC
>WEKY01036619.1:144832-156643 GCA_013390045.1 Picathartes gymnocephalus
GGCTCAAAGGGTTCCTTTCCCCCCCGCCCCCCCCCCCCACCCTTTTGGCTTCAGCGGGAAAGAAATAGTTACTCATGAAGGGGCATTTCAGGTGTTTCTTAAACATTCTTGCATAACAGCTGTAGCATCAAGAGGTTAAAATACCTAGAACGTTTCTCCTTACCCTGTCTCTCACACACCACGTTTAAAATTAGAACATCATTAGCAAAATTGTAGGTGGCTCTGGGGAAGCGGGGGATATTTTACGGTTGAAAGTCGCAAAGCCAACAAATAACATCTTCACAAATACCTGGGTCTTGCAGGTCTTCAACATGGCTGGCACTGACACAGCTACCTTCCTGCATGCGGCTCAGTGCAACGTGTAAGTACAAGAGGTCTTTCTATGAATTTTGTGTGTGTGTAGTTTTGGTAGATTAATGGTTTCTTCCCCTCGCTTTAAACAGGTGGGTTGATTGCGACAAACGGGGAACGTAGCATATTGCAGATGTTTTTGGTTCTGAGGCATCATGGGTAATGTCTGAAAGGCTCTGCTTTTCATACCAAAAAAAAAAATACAATAACTAGGAAAGAATTTACCTGTGTTTCCAGAGCTTGCGTTATCGGCACCTAGCCCCTGTTAAAGAATGAGATGTATTTCAAATAATTTGCGATAATGTTATGGCCTTGCTTTGAGCCATTAAAATATTGGAAGGTAGGTACCTCAAAGATTCCATTAATACCACTCAACAGTCAAGGAACAGGTGAAAACTGCAAAGCAAAGTTAAGGTATGGTAACGAATTCAGGTTATTTAATGTGGAAATAGTGTTTTTAATGTAATAAGAATTAAAACTTACCAGCAGGAAACATCGATGTATTAAAAGCGCGTTCAGAAGGGAAGAGTTGGCCGCATTTCACCACAGGTTAAGTAATTGTGGGTTAATAGGATTCTGTCAAATACACACTGGGAAATATTAGTGCAAGAAGTAAGGTTTCCTCTCAATGTGCCTTCATTTTACCTTGAAAGGAAGTCCACATTTCTGCAGTATGTATACTGCATATACGCATGATGGCTGTCTGGAGATGTAATAGGGGTTTTAAAAAAGATGCTGTGGAGGAGAGAAATAATGGGTGCTCATAAGATCAGTTTTAGAAACAGAAGGAACGGAAGAATTGGGCCTTCTCATGAAAACTATGTCCTGCCTGACTATTTCCCCTTTAATCCGTCAAGCTAAGAGATGCTCCATTTTGACTTGTATTAACGTAATATTGTTGTTGGCCAGTCTTAGTGAGGCTTGCATTTTAAAGATAGATGAGGGGTTTAGTTAAATCCAGTGTTCATGGAGAGACCTGGGAGAATGTTCTATTACTTGAAATTGTTTTGAAAACAGAAAATGTTTTCTGTACTCTAGCAGTGTCTTTAATATTCTCTCACAGTGTGTACTTGGTATTTCATGATAAGGTATGGCTGCCTCAAATCACATAAAGAAGGGTTAGGTAAATGTGACATTCTTTCGTGATAATCTTGCCGTTTACTGTTCTTATGAATGGTTAAATTCATGTGTTTATTGAGAATCTTGTTACTTGGATTTCATAAGTAGAAAGTTTTTAACATTCTTTTCACATACTGTGCATTTGCGTAGTGTCAATACATATGCATGGTGCAAGGAGAGAAAAGAGTACTATTTACTTCATCTTATTTTACATTTGATATGTCATAGGCAGACAGAGTGAGGTTGATGCAGGATGTGTGCGTGGAAAAATCCTCGTTCTTGAAACATATTTAGAATAAAAAATTGACCAATATAGGCTTGCCTCTTTCTGGGGAGGAGTGGGTGGTTTGAAGAAGGCTTGGGTTTTTTCCTTCCGGTAATTAATTTTTAAAGAACTGGTTTCCTAGTTTAAGAAACCAGCACAGGAGGGAGAGATGCAAGACATTATTACAAGAAAAGGTCAGTACTATCCTGTTCCTTCATTGTTTCATTCATGGGTTTTGGTTTTTTTTCTTCTCGTGTCTGACCTGCCAAAAGATTATTTAGGAGGGGAGGGAAGGAACAGAGTGCGTTTATAAGGTAGACACATGTATCGGCGGGAATGCTTAATTAGGAAATTGTGATACAGCCCTACAGCCTAATGGAGTGAGAAGATGACAATTCTCAGCCAGCTGGGTGGGGCACAATGCAGTTCTAACTGTAAGCCTTTTGTCTAATAAAAATGCCTGAAACAAAGTGGTTGACTGGCAATCAGTATCCCACTTGACCTTTTTAAAGCCAGGAAAACAAAGTTAATGAATGTATCTTCCAGTCACCACCCTGTATATCGGGATTTTTGTGCATTACTGGGGAGCCACGACTCTTGCAGCTTTGGTTCTTATCGCAGCATGGCTATTGAGAGTTTGAAAGATGATTTGTGAAATTGTGCCTGTTGAAATTATTAAAGCCTCGAGCGAAAGAAAAGCCCTGTATACAGCTGCTGAACTACTTTGCCTGACTGTTTTTGAGGTTTCTTTTCTTGTCAATGCAATGAATTAACTTCACCAGAGTTTCACAGGGTTGCTGGAAAATACAAATCTTCCTGGTCCTAAGCTGTGCTTTAAGTCTCCTGTATTACTGAATAGTTGGAATTACTAGATAATTACAGCAAACCCAGTGCATTATGTAAGTTAAATGTAGACATTGCTTAAAACTTTATTTTAATGAGGTAAGGCATTCCTAAACGCTCTTGCTAGAAAAATGATTTTGAGCTATTTTTTTTTTAATGCTGAAAATACTGCATTACTATTAAAGAATTTGTAGCATTCTATAAGCAGGATAATGGCAAGACGCTGTTGTTTTTTAATGCTGTAGAATGTAAAATCAAGTCTAATACTCCCAGATATGTGTAAGCAGCTATTTATGTGTAGTTAAATTTGAAACAGGATAAATTGTATAGCTTGTGCAAGACTCTGGTAAGCCTGCATCTATAGAAAATGGTGTACAAGTGTCTGTTCTGATGCAGATCATCAGCGTGAGGGGAATTTTATATGGTTGTGAGATACCTTGGAAACAGAACTAATATTTGTGCTGGTTTGTTAGTACATTAAATGCTTAATTACTTCCTTTGAACACGATTGAGGAGGTTGATTTACAAATTAATACTTGCTTTTAATGCTAGGTGACAGTATCGCCACTGAAATGCAGAATTCTCCGTGGTTTATACTTTCTGTAGAGACAAACAATTTAATTTGCATGTATCAAAAAGAAAATGGTGGCTTCTCATCTCTCGGTGAAGACTGAACAGAAAACTGATGTGGTGATATCTCAACATTGGGGCACTGTTTCGCAGAGAATAATGTATGCGCTGAACTGTCATCATAAAATTAGACAAACTTTTTAATGAGCAGTGAATGTTTTAAGACGCAGCTCCTTTCTGCTGCACTTAATGTCTGAATGTTATAACGGGTGTCTGCGTTAATAGAACGCACTCAGGCTTATGTATTGTGTTATAGATAAAACAGGGAATAAGCTAAAGAGGGGAAATGTAAGTGCTATCCAGGAACTGATTTTTGTTAGGCTTGCTGTAGGATATTCAATAAGATGAAAAAGTATAAATGGTAAATGGTACATATTTATCATCTGAGCATTATTGATCTAGATGAAAAGAAAACAAGTAAAAATCAGCATTTTAAATAGAACTTAAAAATGAATCTCTAAGACTTTGAAACCTGTAATCAATGTAAATTGGAGGGGAGGAGAAGGAAGGGGTTGGGGGAACAGTTGCAGGCACTGAGCACATGTTCTACTTCTTCAGCTTTGTCTAAGGAAATAGGTATCGTGATGAAGAAGATAAAGCAACCACCTAAATTTACTGGATTTCAAATCAACTAGTAGCGCTTCTGAATCTTGCGGGGTATTGCCACAAATCAGTGTGTTGTGTCTGTGCTTTGTTGGAGCAGCAGACCTATTTGCAAAGCTGTTTGTCACACTGTCGTTTTTATTATAATAAGGCTTATATGGAAATACTCCTGCAACGCATCTAAAGAAAAGACAAATGGCAGCATTTATAGGAGGTGGCAGATTATACCACAGCCTGTGCGTAGGGAGGAGGGGGTTGGTGGCGTCTGTCCCAGCCCCCTTACTAAAGAGGGATTGACGTTACTTTGTTTAATTACGAGGCACGTTGCACTGGGCTAATGTAAAGATTAACACAATAGGGCCCTTAACCTGGTTAAGGAGTCGGGGTCCTGCCCCAAGGTAAATAATGAATACGAGTTTGTTTGCCCAGCGGGTCTTACTGGGTGGAAAAATAGCTGGGAGTCTGTTCCTTTTTCTTCCTGTTTGTCTAGCATATAAATCAATTAAAATTAGGAGTGTTTTGGAAGAAGTTTGGCCTTTCTAAACAAACCAAGAGACTTGGATTTTGTTGTTTTATTTCCACTGAAGGGCCTGATCCCATTTTAGTATTTTTGAACTTTAAAAGTAAACCCATCAATTTCAAGATTTAAAAAAAAACGGTGACTGCTTTAGCTGATGTAAAGCCATAGCTGCTCTTGTGGACTCATGCTGGTCATCCTCTGTAGTGGCTGTGGGCCTCTGTAATGCACCAATATGCTGTTAATTCTTGCAAATTTGGAATTTAATTTTTCTTAACGCATAAAAGGGACAAACCTGAACAAGGAAGGTAGAGATGAGGAAAAATTGTGGTTTTTCTCTTTGTGGAAGACTGTTTTCCCTGCTGAATAGATTTAATTTCTCTGTCTTACTTACATGAAGGATGTAAGTCCTGAAGGAAGATGCAGGAAGTTGCAAAGCTGGACTCAAGTTCCCTGGCATCCTGATGGGTCACACTTCCCCCTGTGGACCTCACCTGGGGATGGATAGGTTTGGCAGAGTTTTTGGCTGCTCTTGGTTCTGCTGAAAACCTATGTTTGTCTTGGAGGCTGACAGATAAGAAATAGTTAATTTTAAGGATTTACTAAAGTGTGATCTTAAATTAGAATGCTTCTGAAAACAGATGTAGTCTACATTTAGACTACAACTGGAAAAAAGAGGTTGTAAATGATCATTTTGGTTAACTATCAAGGCAATGATGCCACAGAGAGTTTTGGAGAACACTGCAGGAAAATGGCTGCCTTCGTTTTTCTTGGCTGGGCTTTCAGCAGTGAGCTCTGCCCCAAGTCATCACTGCTGGCTCGTGGTCCCATTAGCTCAGCTGAGGTGCACCTTGCACTCCTGGCATCCTCTGTTAGCACAGCCTCCGTGTTCTCACTCACACTGCTGGCAGGCTGCGGACTTTCACCCTGAGCAGCTTGACTCATCAAGATCTCTTAAAACAAATATTAGCAAGGCAGAGACCAAAAGCACTGCCAGGGGAGTGGTGCTATTGACTGCAGTTGAGCCGGGGCGTTCCCCGCTGGCGGCCACGTTGTGGCTCTGCGTCCCCTTCCCCTGGCACAGCGTCCTCTGAGAGAGGAGGGTCTGCAAAAGGCACCAGAAAAGCGTCTCTTACCACCCACTTTCCAATTCAGAGTTAGCCAGCTTACCAGAACAGAATTAGTCTAGCCTAAAGAAAGAAAAATCTCTACCTAGCACTTAGTGACTGATGCCACACACGTCACACAGCTGCTCAAAGGCGATCATCAGCCTTGCTGTGCCAGAGCAGGTACCATTGCTTCGGCACTGGCTCTGCTTCCAAGTCACCACTGAGGGCTTGCAGGTTCACTGGAAGCCAGTGGAAACACTTTTGGAATGCAGTGGTAGGTATGGCATTGGGGAAGATGGTGGCTGTACACCTCTGCTCTTGGTGGATGTGCAGGTCCAAGGGAGCCAAGGAAGGACCAGATAGAAGACTGGACAAAACCCTAGTGTGGGTTATGCCCTGCTTTCCCCCCACCCCAGTCTGGTATGTTACTGGTTCTGACAGCCACTGGACGGGCACAGGCTGAGGAGCTTGGAGCTGGTACTGGCAGGGCAAAGCTTGCTCCCAAAAGAGAGGATGGCATTGCAGCTGATTTCAGAAGTACAACCTCTTCAAGTCTCCAGCTAGGCTGTAAAAATTTTTTCTTTTCCTTCAATGCTTCTTTCTTAAAAGTTAGAGGCACTCCCTGGTATCTAATTCTAGGATTGAAGGCTGGATGTGCAGGGACTTAAGATGGCTCAAACTGTCACAGATGCCAAGCCTGACCTTGGACACATAGATAAGCTTTCCTCTAGCATTGCTTTTTCAGCAAAGACTTGAGTGAGATGGTAGAAATGATGTTTATTGACTTCTTCTAAGCGTGTTGTGAGGTCTAATATTTGTAAAGATGTTTGTGATTCTTTGGGAAGAAGGGCAGTCTGCTTCTGGCTGGCACTCGTGCTTCCTAACCCACTTTGGTTAGGAGTGAGGTGGGAAGCATGGTTTGAATCCCCGCTCCTCAAAACCTGCTCACCAGGGGCTCCTTCAGCAAACAGGGACAGATTTCCTGGATAAAGGGTTTGATCCCCAGAGTGCTTGAATGCATTATCCAGCTGGCTGTCAATATCAGAGCTGCTGAAATAGGGAATGCACAGGGTTGCATGCAGCCTTCTTTTGGAGAATGGAAGATGCTTTTTTCCTTGCTTTGTGTTTTAAGTGAAAATGAAGTCTGCAGGCAAGAGAAGTCTTGGAAGCACTGTGTGCTCTGTAGCCTGCAAAGGGGGCTTTGGCACTGCTTGGAGCCGAGCAGCCGGAGCATGGATGGGATTTACTGCTGTGAGTGATGTGCCCTCTTCCCTCCACAGTGTTCTCAGTTGGAAAGCTCCACATCTGCCTGTGACTTTCGCCCCTGGACAGCAGCACTTGCTGGATTATGGAGGCTGTCATTTATCATCACTGTCTCTGACTGTAAAAGACAGTCCAGCGCTCCTGACAAAGCGATGGGAGGATTGGGTATGGTCGAGAAAGAGCTTGCAGGCTTTTTAAGTAGGAAAGTGATTTCAGAGGAAGTAAAGGAGGGTGGGAGAGAGGTAAAGACCCCCAAAGACCTACAGCAACAACTTTACACTTGCACAGAGGGTTGAAATTTGCATGAAGAATGGAAAGTGGAAAAAATAAGTGTGCCTGACCACAACTGGAGATAGGGATTATTTAAGAAAATAAAGAGCGGAAGGACTTGTATTCAGAAAGGTCAGAAGGATTAAGATTCCTTCCAGGGAAAGCCTGTGGGAGGTGAGTTCTCTGGGAGGGAAGATGCAGCATATGTCAGAAAAAGGAACTGGTGGATCACCCAAGTGCTGCAGGGGTCTCACCAGATTAGGGAGCATTGTAGGTGCACCAGGTACAGGGAACCTGGGAGCTTCTTCTTGCTGCCCATGCCCCAGGAGGCTGGTGTCCAGCTGGGCAACAAATAGCCTGTTTGAGGGGTGCAAAGGTTGAAGGTAATAGGATTATCAGCACACTTGTCATCTAAAAACTTAACAAGTCCTGGTACTTGCTAGTTCAATTCTTCTCCCATTAAAATCTGCTGGTTTTCTTCTTTCAGTTTCAGCAGGTACAGCTACTATGCCAAGAAGTGGGTAAACTGCCCAGGTTCAACATCAGCATCTCTAAGAAAGGTGCTGAGTCTTCACATACCTATTCATATTGAGAGCCGTGGTGCTCTGTACTGCTTTTTTAAATTTTAGGGCTGGTTATCTATTCATGCAGTACTCTGTCAGTACTCTGAAGAACTCCTGGTTTTCCTTCAGGTATGTTTTCAGCAACATAAAAATGACTCTGTAAAGCCCATTTGCCTAAGTCTTTAGGAGGCTTGATCAGTTTAAAAGATAATCCAACAACGTTAGGAAAACAAGTTGAAGACTCTATGAAAATTCAGCAGACACTTCCATCTGAGTGCAAATGGGGGTCTAGCAGGGAGCAGTGTGCTGCACAGAGGAATGCACAGGGAAAGTTCTGCTGCTGTCTGGTAGCTGGACTGCCCCAGAGATACAGGCAGGACTTCTGGTCACTGCCACCAGCTGGGGGAGAGAAGCTGCTGATTTTGTGCCATGTGTGTCCACTGCGTGTTAAATCCTGGTGAGGATTGACTGAAGAGTGTGGGAGCTCAGAGTGAAGCAAGGGCGTGGAGTTGGGGTGTGAGTCCCTCCTCCCATAATGTGTTGCCTTCACCAGCAAGGTGCCTTAAAAGCCACTAATCTGCTGCCTTGTGGAAAGTGTGAGGTTTTCCTTGGTGACTGTCAGATCCTGCCCAGTCATAGCAGTGTCACATAGTCTGCTGCCTGCCTGTTTCTCAGTGGCCATCCCAGTCTTGGTGACTTCCCCTTTATGGTTCACCTTGTTCTTCCCTGGCTGCCGCTGTGCCTGCAGCAGGTCTGGGTGCTGTCACAGGCTGGCATCCCCATGCAGCGGTGATGCAAATAACAGATGGTGCAACAAACTCCTGCCTTCTATGTATCCCAGCAGAGGTGTAGATGCAAGTTCAGGCTTTTCCTTAGGAGTAGGGATTTCTGGAAACACCTACCCCATTAGCAGCAGTGGTGGCAGCAGCAGTAGAAAGCTTTAGAAGGTACCTCCACCCACATCCTATTTCAAAATAGTAACGGGAACATTCAGCAGTTGGCAGTCTAATGTGTCCAGGGATATACAGATTTTTTTTCTTTTTTTTTTTTTTTAATAAAGCTGGCTTTGCTGGTTATTCAAGAATCATGTGATCAAAAGTTAAAGGGGTTTTATTTTTCTGCATCTCGAAGGTTAAAGTGGCAACAGTTTCTTTGATTCTGCGAAGGACAGTTTTCTGTTTGACACAGAATTCACCCACAGCCCGAGAGCACTGCGGCTTCCCTTCGGTGATGCATGGCTGGTGGATGATAACGTATCAAATACCAAGGAACAGCTGAACAGAAGCTCTTTTTAAAACAAACAAAAAAAGCCTTAGACCGAACCTCAGAGAGGCCATAGCATTGCTCATTCTTAAGCTGTTTTGGCCAACTGGACTAGGATTGGGAAGAATGTTGGATGCATGTGCTCTGTCAGGGAAACAGAAAAAAATAAGTAATCCATCTATTCCTGCTTGCAAAGATAATCCAAGCTAAATCATACCATTGCTTAACTCCACATGCCCTGAAACTTGGTGAACACCACCATTCCTGCTGCTTTTATGAGGTCAGAAAATGTAACCTTGATGCCTCAGGAAATGCAGAGCGACAGGGCTACCTTCTTGACTCTAAAGATGCTTAGGACCTACCCACTGGTCTGGAGCCACCAAAACCCAGCCAAGTTGTTGCTACACCTCATGAAATGGTTGGTGGGAGCAATGTTAGAAGCTGTGGTATTTGATTGCCTCCAGACTTTTTGGAAGACATAATTGAGGTGATGGAGGAGACTTTTTCTGACAGGCAGAAAAAGGGATGTGAGTTGCTTTGTGGGTACCAGTTTTTGCATTGTCTGCATCTAGCTTTATATTGTTTGGTCATTTTATCAATAGATCCGGTCAGGAATATGCCTGTTTATACAAATCCACAAAAAACATAGTAGGTGTCTGTGTGTTGTGTAGGCAACCTACAAGGGATTTTGTTCTTCTATCTGGTTCTGGAGAGACCAGCATGTGTGATTTGCAGTGCTAATGGGGATGTAGGCAAAAAATGAAAGGCAGAAGGGTTTTTGTGCAGAGCAGCGGACCAACCAGACCAGGAGGAGTTCGACCTTGCAAACTGCCAGCTGTTGGAGGATTTGAGGAGGTGTGATAGGCAGCACATGGTTTGGCAAATAGCTATTAGGGGTTAATTCCACCCAGAGCATTCCAAGCCCACAGGCAGGTCCCTGGGGCTGGTGGGTAGGGGGCCAGGCAAGGAGTTTCCCTCCTTTTAGCATTAGGTTTTGGTGGTTTTTGTTCGGTTGGTTGGGGTTTCTTTTATTATTCCGCCCTCAAATGCTCTGGAGGCTGTGCCCTCCCTCTCCTGTGACTGGGTGAGCAGGGTGAGGCCCCCCATCTGCCAGCATCATCCCAAGAAGGGCGAGGGGAGTCAGGTTGTGGGATGCTGAGGCACCCCAGCCCAGGGACTTCCCACACCGTGGAAAATGCAGCAGCGCCCACAGTCCCCCTCAGTCCCTTAAAAGTAAACCCACAGGGGATTCAAAAAATGGTGAAACCCTGGGTAGTAATTCTAGAGAATGGCTATTATTTTATTATTGGGAAGAAATCGTCTCTCTGTGTGGGTAGGAAAAAGGAAAATGTGAGAAAGAGCGTGTTCTGTAAGGACGCAGGGTGTGGCTCAAGCATCAGTAACAAATGCTGGAAGAAAAAATGCTCTTTGTTCTGCAGTCAGGTGGGTTGACAACTATTCTCACCCATCTCTGGCATGCATAACACCCAATGCAATTAAAAGATCGAGGAAGGCTTGACATGCTGAAACTGCTGCAAGTGCAGCAAGCAGAGAGATTCAGCCTGGAATCTGCTTCTTTTTTTTGCTTTTCAAACAATTAAGTTCCGAAGGTTGTAGCTATCAAAATCACCATATTTGTTTCATACTTCTGCGTTGTTTTAATGTCCATGTTTTGTGTGTTTAATGCTTCAAATGGTAAGTTAAATCTTTCTAGCACTAAAATTTATACTGGCCTACATGTGACTAGAATTGGACCAAAGCGTGTATTAAAGTGTATTAAAAACGTGTACATCCATATACGTGTGCAGTACAGTAAATTGACTTGTAATGACAGTCTCACTAATTGGAAAATAATTTCAAATCTATTCCTTTTAAACTACCCTTGTTTGTCTCACAGGTTTAACACTTTTTATTTTCCATTTATTTAACTAAAAAAAAAAAAAAATTACATTCGCAGTTGCTTTTAGATTGCTACAGGCTAAAACAGTATCTTGAGCTTAAAAAACCCTATTATCCTGGTTTTTTATGCTTTGTTCATTCTGCTGTGGGTTGGTTTGATTCAGTGATTAAAATGCTGCTGTCTTTCTCCCCCTAAGCATTGGAACTAAAACTTGGTCTCATTGCAGTTTCTGGCAAGAAGTGAAAATCTTGCGCAAGTGAAATACTATGAACTTGTCCATAGACAGACAAGCAAGACTGACTATGTAAAGCGAAGATGTGACCAATATACATATTTTCTCTTTCCATTTAAATAAATTCTTCCAAGTTTGGGGTCAGGAATTTGGACGGCTACTTATTTTGTGTGTCTGTATAAATATATATATATTGGGGTTTTTTTGTATCTTCTAAAAATGTCTTACTTCTTTTTCTGGGAGGATGAGGAATCTACTTGCAAATTTACATCTTGTGACATTTCCTTACAACTGCACACTGGCATATGTACTGCTAGAGGCCAGCCCATCATTTCTTGGTAAAAAGAACCTTTCAGCTCGGTTACCTCCTGTAGAGAGCTAATTTTCCAGCAGTCAGGCTTGATCTGGATAAATAATTAGAGAGCGCGAGAGAGAGATGAAGATGATCACATCAGCGCTGTCTGTAATTCAGTTAATACAGCCAGACCCTGTGATTTTGCGTCTGCAGTGTACTTGCGTGGTCTCAAAAGCCACAGAGGCAAGCAGGCAACAAAGCCAATCGGTTACATTTGTCTTGGAAGAATTAGCGGCACTTTTCATTCATTTGTGGAAAGCCAGCATACAGCTGCAGCCTGCATCTGCAGCACAAGAAGGTGATTCTTGACACGTTCACTCTCCCCAGCCTACCCCCACATATGCAAAAATTTCGTGCTGCAATTAATGCTGGGGTATTTCCGTCCTTAAGGATAGCTTTTTCTTTTCCTCTGCAGTTTGAGGCGTTGAGGTGTTTTTATATTTGAGTTAAAATTGGTATCTTGTGTAGCGGAGTAAAAGCTGAACTGGGGAAGCCTACCGTTTTGGCATTTCTGGATTTTTTTTTTTT
>WEKY01036619.1:156651-233185 GCA_013390045.1 Picathartes gymnocephalus
TTTTTTTTTTTTTTTTAAGCTGGTCAGAATTATCTGATAGCAATGCTAAAGTGCAGAGATGTGTCTGGCTCTCTGAGAAGCGGTAGCATTTCACATGACTCTTAGCACCAGTGGAAGAGATCCAGTTAAAGCAAACTGCATTCTCGTACAGACTTTGAGGGTATGTTTGTTATTGGTGGGCATTTGTTCCTTCTGTGTACAGTGCTACAAAGGGGTTAAAAATACATCTTTGGTTCTCTTTATTCCCAGTGGTAGCTCCATTGCATTTATACATGGATCAGATTAAAATAGGTCAATATCTTTTGTGGAAGGTCTTTTGACACTTTGGTGCATGACTGCAGTACACCTACCTTGAGGATGAATGGACCCGGAGGAAATCCAGGCATTAACAAAAACACAGCCTAGGGATACTTTAGGATCACATTCCTTTATTCATCAACTAAATCAGAGGCTTGACAGAGGATACTTTATCATCGAGTCAGTCTGAATAATACTTTTTGAGGTGACAGATAACTTCTGCTGAAGAAATGAACTATGTATTTAGGTAAGAAAAATCTGAATACTGTGGGATTATGCTGTTCTTTATACTGCATCATTTGCATTGGAATAAATGTATGTGCTCTAGCTGAAAAATTTTAGAACCTTACTAAAAAGAAAATTGTGTATTCAGGAGTTGCCTTATGACAGGAAGTCTTTGTCTGCCTGTTTTGCTTTATTGCAGTTGTTTGCTGCTTTGAATCGATTTTGTCTACCAAATCAGTATATTGAAGATGACTGGGGAAGGCAGGATGAAGGGAGAGGGTGCAGCTCTGCAGTTTGCAGGACCAAGAAGCTGTTTGCTGCCTCATGGTGTGTAGGGTTTTTTGCTTCTCTTCTTTTTTTTTTTTTTTTTTTTTTTTAATTAAAACACCAAAAAAAAAACTAACGCGGAANTTTTAATTAAAAAGCCACAAACAAACCTAACTCGGAATTTTGGAATTTCCATATTATAAAGAGGAAGAGGCTTCTTTTCGATATAATGGCGCCATTAACATCTATTAATAATGCAGACAGGGTAAGTAGCTGGAGTTGGAGCTCCCTGGGGGCCTCGTAAAACAGATGTGCACTATATCTTCCCGGATTTGATAGCTGCTGGGGTCGAGGGGGTCGCTGTGGTTCCCGTTTATTTCCTCTGGCAGCGGTTTTCTAATTTGAGCACCTCTGTCTCCTGGCTACAGTTGCCTGCTGTGCCGTGGAGGGGGTGTTCGCGCATTGTCATGCCTGCTGCCGGGAAAGGGGCACGGCCGCACTCGCCCCTGCCTGGCTCGCTGCTGCCTCACGGCTCCGCTCGCTCTCGCCGGCGGCTTCTCTGATCTGCCTGCTGTTCAAGGTGCTGGAGCTGGCCTCTTTTGTTGATTTTTTTTTTTTTCCCCCAGAAAGAAATTAAGGTAAGTGTTTCCTCCTCTGCAGGCTTTTTTGGTTTTGGGGGGCGGGTTTTTGTTTTGTTTTGTTTTGTTTGTTTGTGGTTTTTTGTTGGTTTGTTTTTTTTTTTGTCATGGTTAGGAAGAAATATTCCACCTTGCAAGAGCACGTAGTGTATCACTTGAGGTGAGGTCTGAAATGTAGTTGCCGTATCCCCTTTTCCAAGATGATGCTTCGCAGTTTTGATTGAATGTATTCACGGTGCTGCCTCTGAATAGATAGCGCTGCGCGTTCTTTCTCTAGCTGTCTGCATTTAACTCAAGGGGTGGGTTATACCAGAAGGACTTAAAAATATTTCCTTCTCTATGTTATCTCTTTAATTGCAGATTACTCTGCAAAAGTAGTGATATAATATTAGTGGTCACAATGTATGGCAAAAAGTCTTTATAATTGGTACTGTATCAGGTGTGTTCCTATCATACAGGTTTAGGTTTGCCTCCAGTCCAGTTGGAGATGTGAACATCTGTCCTTGTGTGCGCTTTCTTTGCAACACAGTCTTCCTATTTGTATTTAAATGTAGAGGTATGCACTTTTTCTAGCTTGCCACAGATATGCGGGGGAAAAATCCTGGTATTGGGTCCAGATCCTTTTCAACTGCTTCCACCCTCTGCGTTATTCCAGCTGAAAGTTTAGAAATGTGCAGACAGGTAGTGTAACTCCTTGGAAAAAAAAAGAGACAGAGCAGTTAATTCTCTGTCTTTTCCATTCTTCCATTACTATATATGCAAATGACCAACAGTATCTGACGGCGGGGAGCACCATATTACATAGAGAGGCATGATGTCTGCTGTATACACTACAGTAAACCCCTCAGCTGAGAATCAGGTTGCATCTGTGTTTTCAGCAAGGTAAGGGTACATCAGGTAGAAGGAAACAGCAGAGGTGTGAGCAGGTTGTTCTTGGAAGTGCTGCGTAAGCCAGTTTGTGGGATTTCAGCAGGCAGCCTTCTGAGTAGGATGGATGGGCCTTACTCTTCCCCCACATCCACTGAAAACTTAAAATACAATTTATCCCTGGCTTAACCCTCACTTAAAACCCCTTGCTGTGTTGCTTTCTTCTCTTTTCTGTACCGAGACACTGTCCTTGTGTGTGTGCACTGACAGACCAGGTGCCTCACTTAAAATGGTACCGCGTGGTTTCGACCAGACCTGTGTTAAACTGGCGTCTGAATGGACATGTTAATAACTTGACTATCTGGCGTAATTTAAAAGCATAAATATTTATAACATTTGTTCCTCAAATGTTTTCTTTCTCTACTAGTGTCCAAAGCTAAGAGGTAGAAGTTAAAATATTTTTAAAATGTATGTGAAACTTGAAGGGAGGAAAAGTATTTACAAGCAAAACCGCGCTTTCTATAAAACTTTAGGTGTTTTCCCTTTTATTAGTCCAGGCTATACTTGCAGATAGTTGTCTTTTTTTAATATATTGATTGTTCTTCTTATCTTTCTGATAGAATTGCAGTGTAATGCTAATATCATTCAGATTTCAAATATAAATGTGCAGATTTTACTAGTTAAATGTGTTTATTTTAAAAATGTGAGCACATTTGCAAATAACTTTTAAAAACAAAGCCATTTTTCTTGGGGAAATTTGCTGTCTGTTACTTTTGGTAATTTTGTTTGCTGAATAACCCAGAACATTTGCCCCCTCATTACAGAAAAGGTCAATAAGGCTCATAACTGACAGATTCAAAAGAATAATAAAATGCTCTGTGTTTTTAATCAGGTACTTGAGTCAATGGTTTTTATTGGTATTTTTCTAACTTACAGTCTGTTCAGTAAATTCTGTTATGAGCGTATACAATATTTGTATCATTGAGACCTTTTTTTGTGAAATTGGTGTGTGAAGCTATGACTGCTGTTAGTGCTCAATGCATCCTTTTCTCCTGGCTCTGTAAAACAACCCCTTCGGAATTAATTGAAGACGTAAACATTAACTAGCATAAGGAGAGATGGTAGGACCAAGCTTTGTAGTAATAGTTTATGTACAAAAGCAACAAACCTGAAACCATTTCTTTTTCTTGTGGCATGAGTGGTTTATTTGGGCCCCTTTTTGATTATCAGTGGCATGTTTAACATCTGAAATGCTGTTCAGATGTGTATTTAGTGGCTTAATATTTAATGACTGATTATGATTGAGTTTATATATAATTCTCCTTTGCCCTGGCAAGACTTTCTCCATGAAATAAAGTCAGACTGTGGATTTTGAGGTGTTGGTGTACATTTTAGTGTACACTTCCCCCTTATTTTTCTACAACGGTAAAATATACACACAAAGATACAATCAGTAATAGGAAACAAAAATTATAATTACTTTTACAGTATGATTGCCGTCTGGATAATCAAAGCATAATTTTTTTAAAGTTAGAATAATAAACAAAGCTAGAAGCAAAATTGTCCGCTTAGGGAACTTCACTGAATATAAAAATACATTGCTGGAATTCAGGCTTCCGCATTCTTTGGGAAACAAAGGAAAGATCCTCTTTCCTTTGTTAATGGTATTTATCATCTTTAACTCATTAGTTGCTGAAGGCAGAGATGAAATGTTGGAGGGATTGGAAATGATCCATTGATAAAATTCACAGAAGTTCTTTGAGGAATGCCTGTGTGCTGGTATTTTGCAGTTAAAATATACACAAAAGTACATAAGCTGCAGGCATTGCTCCTCTTTAATGCTCCTTAAAGAGCATTGAATTTTTTATCTTGTGTTGATGTGTGTTTCATGCCTTATAAATAAAGAAGAACAATTGCAGGATTCCTCTTTATCTGAACTTTGGGTGCGCCCTTGTGTAAAATGGAAGTGCTTTGTGAGGCATCCCCGAGAAGGGAACAAAGTAGAAGGTAATACGGAGTTGCTTTATATGACATGCTGTGATTTGGCCTCGGCTGTAAAAATACCATTGTATTTTTGTCGGAGCCCTCTTAATTTCTTGAGAAGTTAACCTTTTGTAAGTGATTGTCTACAAGGCAAGGTCAATTCTGGGTTGATATAGAGCAGTATATACAAATATATATAAATATGTAGATATTTTTCTTTTGAAATTTTCTTGGTTTTCCTTTTTATTTACATGTTGAGGGAAAGGATGTATCTGAAATGTGAGGAATATTTTTTTCTTTACTTTAGGTGGGTGTAGCACTTCCGCATAACACATATTCTTTGCTTTTTCCAAGTCCATTGAGTTCTCCTCTAAATTAATTTTAAAGAATGGTGTTTCAGTGGATGCTTCACTACATTGTCTTGCTTACATAAGGCTTACAAACCCACAAAGAATTTGCACCTTTTTTTGGTTTTGTTGTTTATTTATTCCCATTAAATCATATGTATATGTTCCTTAAACTTTCTGGTAAGGGGAAAAATCAATCTCCCTTCTAGTGACTCTTACATTTTTGTGAGAGATCTTGCAAATCTCTAACCAGGGTCTGTACTATAGCTGCTTATGATAACTGCCAGCATATTGATGTGAGGGGAGGAGCAGAAATCTTAACAGCTCACACTCCAGACACCCACACTGATTGCAACAGAGGAAACTCTGCAGCAGCAAAACAGAATAGTAAATACAGAGTAAGAAATCGTGAAAATGTGGCAAGTTATAGTTACAAAGAGGGCACTTACATCACGCTGAATACTTTTTTTTCTGTATATGATACAAGTGAGATTTTTTGCACAGGGAAAATCCCCAAATTTGTCTGTTGTATTTTTTGTAATTGCACGTTTTGTGTCTCCTGTCTTCTGATTGAGTGACCTCAGAAGGAGGGCTGCCAGTTCTCTGGATTTTGACTGGCTTCCTTCTCCTAAGAGTCAGGACCAGGTACAAAAAGAGGCAGCATCGGTGGCGACAGCTGAAGGGCAGCAATGATTCCCTGAGGATACAATTTTCCCCTTCTTTCTCTTTTGCTCAAGTCAGATATACAGTCTTACATATATTTCTGTATGGACATGTGGCAGAGTGGCTGTGGATGCACCTCGAGGTCTGCAGGGACTCAATGTGCAGGGACCAAGGATGCACAAGGACAGTGCTCCCAGCGCCCCTTTTGAGTTTCCACGCGTGGGAATTTGAATTACTTCACCCAGGTTGTTCCATAGGGATAAGATTATTTGGATTACAGAAGGAGATAAATTAGTTATCGAATGTGCCTGGGAAGATGGGAGGCTGCATTGGTGTACAGAATAGGAGACAACTGATTAATTATGCTGTAAAGCACACATAGTTTATAAATGTGCGCATGATAAATGTCTGTATCATACACCCTTGTCCACTTTGTCCATGGACAACCCATTTTTCTCCCTGAGGACTGCTGCAAATACTCAAAACACCCATCCCTTTTAAAATAAAACCGGTCAATGTAGTGAGTTTTTTCTTTCTCCTCAGTGAAATAGTGAATTCAGCCCTGTTTGTTCTCATAAAAAGTTTGAAAGTGACTGACACGTTGTAAGCAGCCTGACCTGAAGGAGTGGGAGCAGGGACCTCCAGGCAGGCTGTGTGGCACAGGCTTTGCCTCTGCGGGAGAAATGAGCACTGGGCTATGTGTGAGAAAGGGTTGGGGACAGTGCTTTGGGTAGAGCCTCTGGTGTCCATTCCTTCCGAGGCCTCTGCCCTTGGTGCTCTAATGGGAAGGGGGGCGCTGCCTTTTGGGGTTGAAGGAATTAAGAAAATGTGGCTTTGTACCAACTTGCCTTTCATGCCTGCATTTACTAAATTGCATTCTGTTAAAAGGCAAAGTCACTTTCCTGACGCTAGCTGCTTTTGCTCTGACCTTCCCCCAAGGGCACCTGTTATCCCAAAGGTATGGTTTTCTTCCTTGAGGAAGTAACATTGCTGATTGTTTTATGCCCCAACAATTAATTTTCGTGAGAATCAATGTATCTTCCTTGCGTGTTTAGACCACGAACACTGTGTGGGGAGATTAAACTGCCGTGCATGACAATTATGTGTACATGAAACTCTTCATTAGCCTCCGTACTAAAGAAAGGAGAAAATAGATGTCACAGAAAAATTTCTGCCCAGTTCTGCTTCCTCAGCAGATGAGTGGGAGTGTTGAAGTACCTCTTGTGACGCCGGAGCGGCAGCGTGCAGGTTTCCAGGCAAACCTCATCTCCAGGGATAGATGAACTGCAGCGTGGGAATATAGACAGGGACTGCAGCACGCAGCCAGGTGGTCCTGGTTGTGTGGCGGAACAAGTAGCTGGGGTACCTACTGAGTGCAGGAGGTGTCTCTGTGCCTGGGCATTTCCATGCATCTGCATCACTTTGTCTGTGAGCCTTTGCTGCCTCTGAAATGAAGCAGCAGAGGCCAATCCTCCATGAGAGCGTGGCCCCCAGCAGAGGGGCTGGAAGGGCTCAGTGCGTGGTGAGAGAGCTGTTCATGTCGAGTCACTGCTCAAAGTCCACTGTGGCTGGCAAAGTGACACATCATTTTCTGCTTGAACAGTAGAGGGGTTTTTCTCAACACCTTGCACGCTCCTTACTCTGTGGGAGTTAAGCTTTGAACTGGTTTAAATTCATAAAACATCAAGGAATATGCAGATTTTTGTATCCAAAGTCGAATCTAAGAGGCTATTAAATACTGTAAGCACTCTATAATTGGCTTGATTAGTCTAATATTAACTCCAAGTGACACTTAAGTGACATCAACTGTGACAACAGAAGTGACATTTTTGAATTGCCTTATTTTTAGGGAGAGTGTTGATCATGGTTTTTTCAATTGTCACTATGGCATAATGCTCACAGACCAGCATATTTCTGGCAAGCGTGACGTGTCCCTTCTCTCTGGTGTCAGGGGTGTGGACAGTGAGACTTGCTGCTGCTCAGTAGGGTTCCTGCACTGACAATATGCATTTTGTCAACAGAAAACCATGGATTTCTGCTAACCGGTTCAGAATGAAAAGATTTCTTGAGAAATGTTTGTTGATTAGTTACCAGTAATGTTTATGGAGGCAAGGAAGAAGAAAAAGACCACCTTTGTTAATGGCAAAGGCCTACGAGACAATGGCTTCAGCAATCTGAGTGTGTGATAAAAGAGCATCAAGACTGCAGCATCCTTTCTTTTTCCCCCTGGTCAATAGACTCCACGTTGTTCATTCTGGTGTAGCTTCCCGAGGGTAACAGTTCCAAGTACTTGGCATCTAGAAAGGGGCAGTTTTCACCATTGTCTATATCCTTGGTTCCAGTGCTCTGGCTCCCAGGCTGATACCAGATATAGAGAGTGACCTTCTCTGCCTTTGCTAAGCCCTGCTTTAGATCTTGAAGGTTGTGTTGGCCTCAATCATATAGGCCAATACTATTCTTTGAGCTTATGTCCTGGCAGGCTCAAATCCCAACAGTCTAAGAAAGCAATCTCTAAAAGTGTCTGTCCCCTAATCAAGACCCAGTGACTGAAGGCAATCTTTTTATTGAGGGAAAATCACAATAGTTCCAGTGAAATTTGTTTTTTCTAATGATTGTTTCACCTACATTTATAGTCATGTAGAAGATGATAGATGCGGAATAATTCTAATAATGAACAAGGTGGTTTAACTAACTTCCAGTCTTGGTAGATTTCTGTGATTTTTGGTGACCGTTTCCCAAAGGATTCAATGCAGAATTTCTGGTTGCTTTGTCCTGTAAGAAGCACAATATGGATTGTAGATAAGCAGATTGAGGACTGTCATTGTCTCTTCTGATTGACTAGAAATAACCACATCCACTGTTTTATTACTCTGTTCTTTACACCTAATAACTCTTAACTTAAAATGCCTTTGAGACACAGGCTTGCACTTTTTCAGTTCGTTTCCTGGACACTGGCGCCTTGGTCAGTTTGGCTGATAAATTCTGCAGTAATATATGTCATAAGCCTGGGTAGGAACCCAATTCAATTTGCCTGTGCTTCACTTTTGCTTCTTCCCTTCTTTCAGTTACTGACTGGACTTTCATCCAATATCTCCCATACAGCTTGAAGGAGTGCAGCTGTCTGTGCAGAACCTGTGCTGGAATACAGCACATATCCAGCTTTTCCTACTGCACCCAGCCATGCGTGCAATAACTTAGCTTCATATCCAGATCTTAAATACACTTTCTTGCTTGATATATTTTACATGAAGAACATTTACAAACTAATAATTTTTTTCTATATGTTCCTGTTGTATTTATTTTCCAGTGGACTCATTGAAATTAAGCCTGTGATAAGTCTGTCACTTCAAAAAAATCAGAGATTCTTGTCTGTCATTCTTATGATTACATGAGATAATATCTATTAAAGATAAATTTACTACATATTTGGTTTAATCCAATTATTCGGTTTATGAAAATGAGGCTTTTCTTCGTTTCTTGGGTTTTGTGGTCTTAAATTCTGACATATAACATTGCCTCCTTCACTGCCATTGCTGATGGCAAAGTGTTTTATTCATAATTTAATATTTTCCATATAAGCATTCCAAAGGCTCCTTATCCTCAGTGGTCTGGATATGACAGGGTGGAATCTCATGTGATTAACAAGGGCAGTATGTGTTGTTGCATGCCTCTGCAGTGGCATTCCCCACGTTCATCTCACATCTTACAGCTCTGAGGCTGATTATCCAAGAGTCACAGTCACGGTCAGTCTGCTTGAGTGTGATGTGAAGTCTGTTCATTTCTGCTGCGTGATAGTCCAGAAAACCACTTACTGCCATAGCTCTGTAATTTAAAAATTGTTCTATGGCTACGTACAGGTGAAAAATCACCTGTGCTGTGTGTCCTGCTTTATTTGAAATGTTTTTCTTGCCTAATCAGTGAATTTATTCCATCTGCTAATATAAGACTCTTCTCTCCAGTTTCCACCACAGAACTGTGAAGCTTGGAACATCATTACAACTGGAAGAATTGTTGTTATCTGCTAACTCCTGGAAATCTGTCTGCTATGCTGAAGTCAAGGGAATGTAGTTCATGCAAGAAGAAACAAGAATAGGAAGTTTTTCATGTGTTTTAACACTGCAGTGGGTCAGGAGTCTTTAGTTTAGTTGTGTGTTGTTAGGTAGATATGGTATGTTCATCATTTGAGACCTTAAAGGATTTTGCATGTGGCTCTGTTTGTGTTCCCAGCAAAGATCATTAGGTAAAGTTCATGTGATGGATTGTCAGAGAGGTAAGAGCACCTAGAGGTGACTACCAACACAGAAGAAGATTCTTGTGAATTCTGAATAAATTTTGAGTTCCTATTTTCAGGACTGATCTGTGTTAGGATAATGAACGGCTGCTGCTGGCTGAGTGACCAACAGGTGTAAGCTCTGTCCTGTGTGTCCCTTTTGCCCAATTTAAAAACCTCTTTTAAGCACTGCCACCAAAGATCCTGCTTAATTGATTGGGTTTTTTGGTTTTTTTTAAACTACATATAAAAAGAAGAAATATAGGTCTGTTTCTCTTTGAAATGACACAAAGAAAGAGAGGGAGAAGCACATGGATTAATGGTTACCTGGACTGGAATATCTGCTAGGTGTTCAAATGAAGTGCTTATCTGATTATTTCTATTGATCAGGGCTCACAAAGGGTTTTCTGTAAGACCTCTGACCATGCAGATGATCTTCGTAATATATCTGTTCAGTTGTCCTGGTTTTGCTTATGTGTGAGAAAAGCCTGCAGGAAATAGTGGTAGAGCTGGGCTCCATGGTCACACCCTAATACCTCACTCGCTGAACAAAGCAAACCCTTAATTACAAACTCAGCCACATTAAAAAATTTGTTGAGGGCTGACATTTGTGCATGAATTAAATGCGTGATGCGTTTGTTGTGGAGGCATGAGGTTGTAATTAGGGTTTTATATGATATTGTAAAAGGAGATTAATGTATAGTGTGTTTCCTTATCAGCGGGAAGCAGGAACCAGTTCCCTGTGACAGCACGGAGCCAGTCCCTGTCCCCAGATGTGTCCCATGCAGGCACAGGCTGTAGGAGCCTGTCTAAAAGGTTTTCTTTAAATGGAGTTTAAAAACACTGGAGAGGCAGAGGTTGGTAAGATGGGAGTTGGGAGTGCTTTTTGAGGTTAGTTCTAGGATTTTCTAATTAGCTAAAGTAGCAAAATGCCTCCTGTCGGACCATCATATGGTGCCTGGCAGTGGCAAGGAGGTCCAGCTGGCTCTTGGGCCAGGTGGGAACTCTGTGAGGAAGCTGCACAGGGACACGACTGGGCAACTTCTTGTAAAGTCCACCTGTCTTTTTTTCTTCAGGAATCTGCTGTGGTTCCCAGATTTTGCTGCACTGCAGAGCTCCTAGAAATTTCTGTTTCAGCCCTAACCGATCACCAGCTGATTTTTCAAAGCAATTTGCTTGTACAACTGTCTCCCCCTTCCCACACCTACACAAAAGTTTTTTGAATTGTTTTCTTCTTGCTGCCTTCTCTCAGCTTCTCCCTGTACGAACTGAGCCACACAGCAAAGGTGGCTATGAAATCCTTTGCATATGGGCAGGATTGATGTTTTCCACATCTGTCCTCCATTGAGTTAAAATGATGCTTTCAACTTCATCTGCGAGTCTTGCTTTTTATGTCCAGCACAATGGACAGTGTGGGCCCAGCCCTCTGCATGCACTCTCTGCCATTCTTCCTCTCCTTCCATGGGAAGCCCCCTGTTTCCCCATCATGTTGACATAATTTCAGGATTCTTTAAAGCCACCCACGTGCGTACGTAAGCAGTGTGCTGAGCCGTGCATAATGTGGTCACTGCAATGCTTCTGGAATGCCTGGGTATCATGTGAAGATAATGATCCATATAAATGCATTTCATAGCAAGAGACTCATCTATAGATGGTGTGCGTGTAGGTTGCCTTAAGCGCTGGAGCTGCTTTTGCGTTTTGTTCCTCTCTCCGCTCGCTCAGCCTTAGATCCCTTTTTTTCAGCTTTGTATCTTTAAAAAGCTTTGCTTTTGTTAGCTGCATTAGAGATATTAATTGTGCTCACAGAAAGCCACAGTTAGGTGCATACGTATCAAAAGCCACTGTGCTCTTCATCTGGAGGAAAATTGCAGATTGTTTTTTTTAGTGTTTTGAGTGGTTGGTTGCTGCTCAGTGGGAGAAGAAAGTGGGACTGGTTTTTATACAATTTCTACATTCTTTCTTTTTTGTGTGTTTGAGGAAAAATGTCAGGTTTTCTACACATGGTTCATCCTGGGTCTGCAGCCCTCCATAAAAGTTCTGTTCCTAAGGAGCGAAGAAACAAAAAAATGTAGATTTGCAAAACTATTATTAAAATCAGCTCCAAAATTAATTTTTCTCTTTCTTTCTCAGTGAGGCAGCTAAGATACTTGACAGTTTTAGGTGTTGGCTGGTGAGGGGTGGAACTTCCTGTTCCTGTCTGTATGTATAAAAATATGGCTTGTCTTTGATGTGCCAGAGCCTCATGGCCAAGTCATCCTCATGGCCCCTCAGTCTTCTCACTCCAAGACTTTGCATCATCTTTCCTCCTGCTGCACAGCCCTGTCATTTCCTGCTGACACTCTGAATCATGCCCTTCAGAGGCCTGAAGCTGGAGAGCAAATTTCTGCAATTAGTGAGCATAGAAAGTAATCCTGCCCTGGCCCTAGCCTTACCAACACTGCAGTCTGATGTCATGAGTCAGTTCTTGGCCTGGAAAGAAATCACGTCTTTGCTTAACAGGGACTGTGGATACTACCAGCGTGGTCTCGTTAGGGCTTCTTTGATGCTTAATGCGAGATAGATGCATCTCAAACACATTTTCAGTGTTTTCTTATTTTAGTCTCTATATATAACTCCTGTGAAGCCTGTCTTGACTTGTGCCTTTAACCCTGTTTGTTCATGAAGGCCGAGAGTTACCGTCTTCAAATCCCACATCTTTGGCATTGAGTGAGAACATGCTGGCTACAATGCATGCTGATGGGTCACTAGGTGTCATTAGTCTGGAAGTGCTTCATTAGAAGCATATCACAAAAAAAACCCCAAAACTGGACTAGTTCTTGCTTGGGAAATCGATGTGTCCTCTGACCTCCTGTCAACAGGAAAGTTCAGTGACTTCTTACTTGTAAGTTCTAAGAAAAACCTCACTACAGACATGTGAACTGGAGAATAGGATAAGATTTAATATAATCTCTAAAAGATATTTTCTCAGCTAAAGAGGAAAGAAAGTAATTTTTGATCCCAATAATCTTGCCTTCATTTTGAAGAAACGTCGTCTGTGAAAGTAAACCTACTGGTCACAAACGAATGCTTTCATAAAAGTTTAAATTAAAAAGAAAAAAAAAAAACACTATTAGCATATATATGATCAGAAATGTGAACAATAACTCAATTTAGAACACCGCGTTAACATTATTAATCAAAATACTGAAGACAGACTGCTGACAACACTGATCTGTGTGCAGCATATTAGGGAAACAAGGAATAAGACTTGTATTCTGAGATCATCCATATACTGCAAAGCCAGGATGTATCCATCATGTCACGAAATGTCATTTATTATCCATTGTAGAATAAATTCCTGAGTTAACACTTTTGCACTGCTGGCTGCCAGGAAAAGCAAGAAAGCTTCTTAATGCTGTTCAGATTTCAAAGCATTCATAACTTGGGATGAAGTTAAAAGTACTGATAGAGCGTCCCTAACAGGCTGTGAATGAAGAGGATGTACCCTGAGAGAGTCCCTGCTACACAGGTGATTGTTGAGTTTTCAGGAGAGTAAAGGGATAAGCTTTTCTCATAGCCAGATAACCAACAAGGCATTCTTCCTGGGCCTGGAGTGCCGGTGGCATGAAATCAGTTTGCAAATCACATTGTGTATCACAACGCTACCTCTAATGGTTATAGGTGTTCTAACTTCCAAATAATCTCTTCTCCAGAGTCTTCAAATATGGCCTTACCTAGTCAAGCAAGACCTTTTTTAAATCACTCTATGAAAGGAAAGCTGCAACAGGGTCTTGTGGCTCCTGAGGAGGTGGTTTTCCCTCTACCAGCTGACCCAGGAACACCAAGCTGCTGAAATACCCAACCCTTCCTGCCCAGCAAACCCCAGCTAGAATAAACTGTTTGTTCTAGTGCTGCAACATCAATTTTATAGCTTTTGCTTGGAAATAAATGTAGCACTGGAAAAAGGTGCCTGCCAGAGAGCAGTAGCAGGATTTTGGTATCTTCCCCTGCCGAGGAGACAGGGAAGCCATGCCAGCTTCTGCTAGCTTGTCAGGCTCTAAAGAGAATGAAGGGACAAGGATTTTATCTTTAAACAAGCGGGTTTTGGCTTCTCTGCCAAGGTTGCCACTGGTTTTAAGGACAGGGCACGTAACCCCTGCAAGTGCAGTAATCATCCTGCTGCATATAAAGAACCATCAAAGAGCTGGTGCGTACTAGTGACTTCTGGGTTCATGAATTGTGCAAGAATTGTGCCTTGCTAGGTAAAAACTGCTAACTTACTTTTTCCTTTACCAGTTCTGTACGACACTTTTTAACATAATCTGTGTGAAAAACAATAGCTTTTGTCCTTCTTCTGTCTTGTGCCAGTATATTTATTATATCATTATTTATGTCATCAAACATGCTCCTCACTGTCATTTTGGTCTGTGAATTCATAACAGATTTCTGTGTCTTTTTGGATTTGCTGCTAATTCCTTTAATGTGCAAGTAAGAATACAAAATTCATGGTAAATGTTGTTATCTATGAACACTTGAAGGAAAACTTAAAATGCCTCCTCTCAGAACACCTTCGGGACCCCTGTAAGAGACATATTATTTTGTACAGATATACAAAGATGTTACTCAAATTGCTGATAAAGTACATTGGTGAAGAATTCCTGCCTGATTCATCACATCCCCTGCAGTTTCCACATGTCACCTGCAAAAGGACATGGCCTGAAGTTCAGCAAATTGTACTCAAGTAGGTGTGTTTGCAAGTCCTGTCACCAGTGTAGATGCCGGCATTCAATACCTTTATTTGACTGTCTGGTTTAGCGCTTGCAGTGGACTTCCACAAACCAGAGGTGGGAAACGAATGGCACAAAAAGCCTTGTGCACCAGTCAGTGTTTGATTGCAGCTAGAATATCTTTACAAGCTCAATTTTTACACACTTAATTAAGCAAATGGATCTTTCCCATGAAGCAGATTCTGAGTCGGTATCCGCTCCTGTTGAAGTCGGTTGGCCTTGGGGGCTGTGTCAGAAGAGATGAATGTGATGCAAAAAAAGAGTGCCTGGGTTTACAGGGGAAAAACCTTGACATTAGCATTATCCCCACAGTTAAACCATAAGCAGTAATTTCTGTCAATTGTTGTCACTGTTGAAAAAATCCCCAACTATGCGAAGGTTACCTAAAAGTATGATAGCTGGCTTCTTTCTAGTATGTGTTGAGGTCCTAAATTCTTTAGATAGTTTTAAATTTGGGTTGAAATACTACTTTGCACTAGGACAAATACTTGAAGTCTTGTTTTTACTTTACTTACATGTCACTGAGCTGGAATTCAATATCCCTTTTTACAGCCAGCCTCATCAATGTTACTTAGGTCAGAACCCAGACATGTGGCCCCAATATTACCTAGGTGTGACATAATTTTCAGCTGCTGAAGAAATACAGAATTTGAAATGGAGGAGGTGGAAGGGACTGCAGGCTGTAGTCTATAATTGGGAATCTGTACTTTTATTAAAAAATGTCTTAGCAGAAGCTTTGTTGTTCATCTTTCCATATAAGTGGATATATTCTCATTGTCTAGTGTTAAGAGGAATATTTTTAACAGCTATTGAAAGGTCCTTGGAGTACATGTGTGTAATAATAATTTTTTACTTTTAAAGGAAATCATCTGTAAATCCTGTTAGTTATAATTTTTCAATTTACATCTTCCTAAGCGTGATTTAACTTCAAGTGTTGCAGTTCTTAAATCTAATTAAAGAATCGCCTTTAGTTCCCATCAGAAAGTCGACCTGCTGTAGATTGTTCGATTGAGCGCTGGAGATGAACAAATTAAAGCCTGTACCCGTTCCGCTGTGAAAGAACCGTGGGGACATTCCTCGGGTGTGGGACAGGACTGAATGTGGCTGTTCTCCCACAGGAGGTGTAGATCTGATCTCACGCCAGGGGGGCCACAGGAGGACCCCGTGGGACTAGCAGTGGGTAGATGGAGGAGGCAGTGTTTTCCTGATGGTGCCTTCCTGGGAGGTGATCCCTGCCGAGGGGAGAGGGCCACAAATCCGGTCTCTACTCTGCCCCTTCAGCCAGGGTCCTGGTGGGCAGCAGTGATCCCTTTCCCCATCAGCACCGTGTGTGGCCTCCCCCTGCTGTTGCAGCCCCACTTTGTGCTCTGCAATATCCGATAGCAGCAACCATGGAAACCGCTGCCGACGGTGGCTTACAAAAGAATTTGTTAATTAAAACATGTTTAAAATTATAATAAACTCACTATCTTAAATCCACCAGGGATATTGCAAACGGTATCCCACTCTGCCATCACTCTCCAAAGCTGAAATGCAGCTGGAGATGAAATGCCCCTTTGCATCCAGTTCTCATCTTCTGTTATCTTAGCACACAGTCAGAAGGCATATATTAGTATTAAAATTTCTATAGTTGCAGCAGTGAGGGCTTGACTGAACCCTGTGACCACCCATAAACTCTTTTATCTGTCGCCCAGTTTAGCAGTGCAAGTTTTGTCGCAGCCTTTGTTAGAGGAGGTTCTGCAGAGGAGACATTCTCAGGAGAATGGGGAAGATAAAGGTGAGCAAGCAAGGAGACAATGAAGCTGAATAGCCTGGAAAACAGGGCAGAACCACTGCAAAGAGAATGTGAGACTGAAGATCAGGCTAACTTCACACTGACTGAAGGGAAATAAAAAGCTAAAATCTCATTGAAACTTGTGGGTGATTGAGCTGAGGAAATGCTATGTGTTCTGAGTCCAGTGGGGTCTCACAGGAAGTAACCAAGCTGTCTTTGTGGGCTGGATCTGTGCTACCTGTGAATCCCAGCATGGTTTGTTGCCTTGGCATGCAGGAATCACATGGTGCAGGAGGGCTGTGAACCTGAGAAATCAGCAGTCTTTGCTAAAAACAGCTCTAAGCATCACTGAACCAGCACCTAGATGTTGTTCTTTAAGAAAAGATGATGGTTTTTGCCACGTGGAACAAAAGCAGCGAGAAGTAGAAGTAAAGGAACATTCTTTGAGGCAGAAAAGTTAATGGAGTTCAAGTGTGAGTCTCTTGACTGATGTTTTTCCCAGGGCAAGGGTGAGCCTGTAAGTAGATGGGCAGAAGCACCAGCACTTCTGCAGGAGCTCTCTTCCAGCAGGGTTTGTGGCATGCAAGACTCTGTGTAAACTGAGGGGAGGGTATTTGGCATTCTTATGTACCGATGAGCAGAAGAGTTCAAACCCTGCTCTATTTTAAGGCATCCAGAATAGAGAGTATTAATTTATTAGTGTTTTCTATTCAGCAAGACAATGAAAATTGCCTTTTTAAAAATTATTATTAGTTTCCCTTATAAAAGACTATAAAATAAAGGCTGTATTTAAACTTTTCCAAGGAAAATATTAACTTACTCTAAGGTCAAAATTTCTCAAATTCTTACTCCTGTTATTTCATTATAATTCTTATCACAAATTGATCTTTTCTCCCAGCAGAAATAATTGGTTCCAGCCAATAACAAACCCTCATCTCGATTTCATTGGCTTGTATCTCAGGCAACACAAGAGACATTCTGTAATGGCTCAAAATATCCCTACTGGATAATGTAAGTAGACCACCAAATTAATCCAATTAAACTTTTTAAGCTTTCAAAGTTAAAACCCAAGAATTTGAATACTGCCCACAAACAGAACTAAACATGCTCAAGTCTTTTTGCTGTATGTCATTTTTCCATGTCATCACACACTTAAACGAAAATGCAGTGATCTCTATGGGTTATTTCTATTTACTACTGTCATCAATTATTAATTTTATGGTTAAAATAAATTTATTATAATAAAGAAATGCATTCCAGCAACATACCTACAGTTAAACAGTATTACACCTCCATGTGTTGAGGATTCAAACTAGTCAATTTGTAATTTGCTTCCTAACCTCCAGGAGGAACAAAAATGAACTGTATAGAGACAGAAAAAGGACAGAAATTGTATTGGCCTGTCTTGCTGAGTAAAGTGATGGATCCAGAGTAATTCTGTGAACAGCGTAACTTGTTTTATTGCAGAATGAAACAACATGCTTGGAAAATGGTTGCTCCCTTTCCGACATGGTTGTTCTACATCTGACACTTAGCAGTGCCCCTCACAAAAGTGCTAATGGCAGCTAAAAGTTGCATTAAGGAAAGCATTTCAAGCTGACTCATTTCAATAAGTGAACAAAATCCCTGGATCATCTGACAATGGCCTGTAAAAAGTACGTGTTTGTGTTTTTCGTTTGCTAGCAATGTGAAGTAGAGGTACCAGGGTTTTTTTCAAACCTTTACCCTCCTCTTTTATGCAATGGGGTTGGTGAGTGATGGAAGAGAGCAGCTCCACAGCAATGCCCCATGCCATTCAGATTGCTGCAGTCTGCCTCTTGTCTTCCCTGTAGAAATAAGGCTCTCCATCTCTGATATAACGTTCCCCAAAAGTGTAAAAACTGTAAAATGTGTGTTTGTATCAGATACAGGTGTATGTTGCTTTGACCTGATTTCGTGAAACTTAACAGAGTTTTTGATTACTTTTTCTAGCATTTTGTGTTACTCAAGTGCTGTTCAGCAGTGCTGTTTCAGATAGGAGGTACAGCAGAGAACTGTGTTGCTACAGGCTCCAGGCAGAGGAGACTCCCTCAGCTCTGTGGCCTGAAGAAGAGTTTCCATTTCAAATTCACTGTAAAAGTCCAATGCAAGTCATAGGTGGGAGGGAAGAAAAATCAAACAACCCAGGAAAAAGAAAAATCCTTTTTGCCAGCCATCACAATGGTGTTTTGGGAAGAGTCATCCCTAAGTTCTCGACAGAGAGCCTCAAGCAGAGGCCAAATCACAGAAGTCTCATTTTCAGGTTCCTGGGGAGATGCTGAGCTGTTCGGTGGGAAGCAGTTGCTTTGTTGTGGACATTTGCTGGGTTGTTTAGTATCAGTGGCTGGGGTCAGGTGTTGTGGTTACCTTCCAGCTGTGCTTGGCAATGGGCACCAAGGACGGTGCGAGAGGCTGATGGTGAAAGGTGGAGTTCAGCATTTCTTCAGAACACTCCCTGTGGGTGAGGTGGCTGTACCAGTCTTACCGTGGTCCGCTGGCAGACCATGCTTTTGTGGAGGGTGAAGTTCCATGAGGCAAGCAAAGTGTTTAGGCTGCCCAATTCACTGTCCAAGCAGGGGATGACTCCTGAGGGGTGTCTTTCTGTGGTCTGAAAACTAGGTGGTGGTTGACAGTGACATGCTCCTGCAAGATGACAACTTGCTGGATGTGAACAGTGTGGCACATACGACACATGGATTAATCTTTTAAGGTAGCTGGTCCTCGAAGGACTCACCTGGGGCATTTGTGTGTCTGCTTTGGGGCACAACCCTTCAAGGAAAATATAAGGAAGGGCAAAGGTTAAACAAGAATGACAATATATTTAGGAAGTAGGATGTGGGACAGCAAGTTGGAATAATGGAAACTCTCATCGGGTCTTTTGGCTAGGCTGTGTGACCCTGGAAGGTGTAAATGCCTGCTGGAGAGATCTGGCCTGCTGTGATGAGTCGGATAAAGAGCAGAAAGTTGCAGCAAGGAAAATGTAGGTCAGATTTTAGTATAAAACTTTGCACAGAGAAGGGAGAGAAGCACGGGGAGTCTGCTTGCAGCAGTCCTGCACCAGGGGAGTTTGAGGAGAGATGGATAAATGCTGGTCAGGAAGGGTTTAATTCACTGGTGTTGCTGACAGGAGATGGGAGGAGGCTCTCTATGGTTTATTTGAGCCACGTGTTTCCCTCGTTCTCATTTTATGGTAGTTAACATTGGAAAATTATCACTGCAGATGTGAAAAATGGGAACGTGCCTTATGTCTGGCAACTGATCAGCGCTATGTACACAGGTGAGGATGGAGCTCATCCCATCACAGCCACTGCAGATTGCTGCATTAGTGGGTAGCTCTGCTCCTCTCAGAGATATCCCCTTCTTTGCATATAGATAATTTTGTAAACCTTCCCAACACTTTTGATTATGGGATTTTTACTGATGGCTAAGTAGTGGTTTTGTATCTGATATCTGCTGCATAGAAATAATATCAGTGCATCTTCTAGCCTGGATTCTGCACTGCCTCGTTGGGGTTTTTTGTCATGTGTCAGGTCACTAACATCACTTCAGTAGGGTTTTATAATTGCATTTAATATGTCACTTACTATGCACGCCTCATCTGATTTCTGTGGCACTAATGAGATAATTTATCTTTACTGGGTAGCAGTCAGTTGTGTGTTGATAACGCATTTAATTTTACCAAGCTATAAAATCTTGGCTGATTTTAGAGAAGGGTCAGAGCCAAGATAATTTCGTATTTTAAAATACTTATCAACTTCAAGTCCTTAGTGTTAGCTTTCTTTTTGTCTTTTCAGCTAAGGCAGCTCAGCTCCAGCCTGAATTTTATTCAGAGAACTCATAAAACTTCTTTTGTCATTTGAGTGATAACGGAAACCATGAGAAATTCTGTGCTAATATTTATTAGCTGTTTAGGGCTCATTTGGGGAGGGGGAAGATGGCAGGAAGAAAGAGCCAGTTTTCCAACTACCAAAGCAGCAAGTCTTCTTACTTTGCAGCAATGAAAGCCCAGGAAACAAATGAGTGTGTGGGAGGAATATCTTCCACTAGTTTAGTTTTTTTTAATTTTATTTTAATTTTCTGGAATATCTGAAGCTGTGTTCTGTCATTTTAGCCTGATTAAGGGATATCACTTGTAGGAAGAGTTTTAGGTTTCAGCCACTTTTTCAAGTATTGTATTTCACTTCTGTACAACAGTTTTCTTGCAACATTAATTGCTCTTTTATTTTACAGCAACTCTGTGTTTTATATCTGAAGAAAAATGACATTTGGATTTTCTAATTTAGAAGCACAAAAGGGGTTGAAAGAGACAGTGTTAGTACCTGATTCGCATGCCTAAAAAAGAGATGGTTGTGTTAAATTACAGGCTGCTGAAGCTGGGGCCAAAGATAACGTTACTAGACTTTTGGAATAAATACAACTAATGCGACAACAGGGCTATCATTTGGGCCACCTCTTATGTAGATACCATATTAATTTTCATGAGTAGGATTTCATCATTTAAATCACATATGTGCATGTGTGTATTTTTTTTAAGCTTTCTTGGGTTTCCCTCATTTGGAGATTTAAAATGTCTAAAAACATTCATGGTTTCCAAAGTCCACTCTGGCAGAATTTTTGGAAAAGGAGAAACCTCTGCTTGTGTATCGTCTCTTCCCCTAGGTAAGACCTGTGAGATTTAGAATACAAGTTACATTTTGTAATGGTAAAAACCCTCTCCTGATATATGAAAAGAGTAGTCAATTAGAGAATGCTACCATGTTTTTTAAGGCTATGAAAAGGTAGGATAAAATGAGCACTCTGGCTTGTGCTGAGCTCCTTGGGAACAGCTGCTGTGCAGGATTCCTCCTGAAAACCTTGTCCAAACAAATCATCATTTAAATACAGAGTTGTCACTTTACCAAAGCCTCACTCTTGCAAGATCTTTCACGTCTGTGTTTGAGATGGATGTATTGTAGTATGGGAGCCTGCAATACTTATTTCTGTAGCCTCTTTAGCTCTGTTTGGTACGAGGTGAATCAAAGCATAGGGCAGGACTCAGCTCATGATCACTCCTGTTTTGCAACAGCTCAGGGTTTGTCAAACCTGTGAAGAAACACGGGGTACAGCAGTGATGCTTCCCCTTGCATTGCCTCTCCAAGAATATATACAGACTGTATAACTTTCCCACTATTTTAAAGACTGAGATAAAGGAAAAAATATCCTATCACAAAACCTAGAAGGTTTCTTTAACCTTTTAAAAGCACAGACATGGTAGATACTCGGTGGACTGTGGTATCAGTGTGATGGATTGGCACAATTCTCGTGTCTCCCATGGGGCCAGCAGAAGCGTGTATTATTCTGACATGCGATTTTGAGAGGAAAAAAAAAATCATTCAGATCCTTAAATCATCTTTTGTGAGCAAAGATCAGAAAAAAATTACTCCAGTGGCAGACATAGACATACCAGGTTTTTGTGCCCCTTAAAACATTGCAGTGTGCTTTGTTCCCCACTTCATTGCCTCGACTTCAGTCTGCAGGACAGGGCACTGTGGATTCCTTGGGTATGTCTGCTTTTGCACCAGCCTCTATCACATTTCTATTTTGAAAATCAGTGTGTCTGTCATGTCTCCCCTGGGAAACAGCTGATTTTTTTGTTTTGGCAAACCAAAATAAAAGCTGAGAACAGTATAAGCACTTTCTTCAAACAGTGGTAGGACCTGATATGCTGAGAGCTTTTGTTTATTCTGATGTCTCTGACCGAGATGTTAATCGCCATCTCAGAAGTGTAAATCAGTTAAAATGGCAAAAAAGAGAGATTTGGCCTATCTGAAGGATGAAATAGATTTTTTTTTCCCCTGAGGGGCTGGAAAACCCTCAACTGTTAGCAAGATAAAATAGTTGAAAAAGCTTCCTAATATTTAACAAATGACCAAAAGCATTTAGGGTACTTTTTCACTTTTGGTGGGAAAAAATGCCTTTTACGCCTGGGGATTTGAAGTATTTTCTGCTTGTAACTACCTGCAGGTGGTAATTGAGAGTGGGCTGAGTTCTAGCAACAGTTGGAGATGAAAGGAGGTGAACATCCATCCTGCTTGGGGTTCCTCTCCAGATTGCTATCACTGATGAGTTTGGGAGCCAGGGTTTCACAGGAAGCAGGGACAAAGGCTGTTGTTCTTGGGTAATGTGCAAAGCATTCTTTGTGTTTTCAAAACTCATTGGGGCTTTACTAAAATTGCTTTATTCTAGTATTGAGACTGCTGCCATTCCACCAACCAGTCAACACAGCTGTGTTTGTTCACTAGACAGGTTTTTGCTGAGGTAGTACATCAGTTCTGAAACCCTAAATGTTGGTCTCTTTCTCAGCCCTTCTTGTGTAGAGAACAAAAAAGTAAGTGCAGTTCCCCAATGCAACATCTTATCTGTCATCCAAGGATGGATAAAGTGTGTTTGAAAGCATGGGCTCCTTTCTAGTACGCCTGTTTGAAGTTGGTTTCCCTGATGCAAAGCTGGCTGCCTTCCCCTCAGCTAAAATACAGGAACTGAGTTTGTGAAACCAGTTTTAATCTCTGCATGGGATGTTAAACTGCTGTTAAGTTCATGAAGGGTCTGTCCCAAGAATCACAGCAGACTGTAGTCCATTCTGTAGCACGTGCTGTCTTCTAGGCTCTCGCTTTTTAAGGCAACAAAGCTGGACTTAAACACGAAGCAGGAACAGCTTGGCTTTTTGATCCCTATGCGGAAAGACATCCTCATTTCAGGAACAAGGCAACTCTGGAAATTCCTACATCCTGAGCTGTTAAATGATGTAAAAAGCTCCAAAATGAATATATATGTGTGCAAAAGAATTCCCAAAGTGCTGAAAGCAGCATAACTGTGTCAGCCAATGCCAGAGCCCAAGTGAATAAATCCAAGCCCTGGATTCTTCCTGGCGGATCTCAGCTGGCTGATGAGCAGGTCTTGCTGTGACCATGCTGGCCACCCTCACGGGTCTGGCAGAGCTGGGGTTTGGGTGTTTGCACTACAGGCCCTGCTGAGTCCAGTTGGGGGTTCTAATTTACATCTGATATTTGAAGGGACTGTCTGTGGGGAAGCCCTTTGGAGAAACACCAGGGTTGGGTGACATCTACTTCCACTCTCTGCTCTCTAGGGTAAAGTGGCTTTTGACTGATGGATGTGATGCTTAATGGCAGTGGTGAACGCATACATATTTCCCAGGATCTCACTAGAGGAGGTGGGGGGAAAAAGCTAAAATGTAGTCCTGTGTCTTCAAAAGAATGTGTCCTCTGTGCTTTTTACTGACACAAATGTGGGCTTAGAAGGGAAACCTGCTGGGTATTTCTCATCCCAAATACTAAGGCAGTCCTGTACCAGCAACAGAAAAAGGCTCAGATAACTCTTCACAGAGAATCTCTATGTATTTGGGATTACACCCTTTTCTTCCTTCCTTCTTTTTTTTGTTTTTAAGAAGGCAAGTGAATATTTTTATTAAACATTTTGATATTCCCTTATATTAGCTGAGTGAGTTGGTATTTGCATCTGGCTGGTGTGTGGCCGGTTTAAGAAGTGTCATCACATAAAGAATTTATCTGGGAACCACATTTAGCTCTTGAGTTGATAAATATAGAAGAATGTATGAATTTCCTGAAAACTGGTGCATGAAAAAATTCAGGGAGAACAGGAGGAATTCAGTTTTAATTTCTAGAAGATCAAGGCATAGAATGACTTACTTGCATGTGTCTTGTTTTGTAGCAACAAAGACACACAAATATTTTTCCTTATCTAGTGTGCCAGTCAAATTATCAGCTTTGGAATGAGATGTGCTCTGAATTTTGACACCAGGGACAGTTCAAGGAAAGGATTGGTATCATTTTGGTACCAGGTGACATGGCTGTACCATAGTTTAGCAGCTGGCTTAGTGATCTCCAGGGTACAAATTTCTTCCACTTCATTGCCAGCATCCTCTTCTGAGGAAATCAGCACGGGCTCTTGCAAATAGCTTTGTCCTTTCTCCGATTGACTGTGCTCTTAATAATCAAAACGAGTTGCAGGCGTTCCATTAATTGTCCAGATAATTAGCTCCAGGCAATCTGGCATTTCATCTTTGTCTCTGACTTAATCTCAGCTAGTTTTTGTTCAGTTGCTGGCATGTGTAATTCCTCATCTATTTTGACATTTCTCTGTCACATTACCATTTGTCATATTTCAATTCCTCCGGACTCGAGCAAGCTTTGATCAGTTGTACTGGTCTGCAGCTTACTTATGCTACATAAAACGCAAATAGTTGTAACTTTTTGTGCCTGCTGATTTGATAAATGTGCACTTTCTGCTCCTGACGTGTGCTCGCAGCCTTAGCTGGCTTGCCTTGTCCGTCCCGTGGTGCCTCCACGCAGGTTGTTAAAACCTTCTCTAAGAGTTCTCATTCCTTGCATGCGTATGTGGTGTTTGAAACCTAATTTTTTTTTTAATTTTATTTTTTTATTTTTATTAATCCCTAGAAGAATGCCAGATGGCGAAACGTGAGGATACGCCATAGGGCTGTGGGTGCACACACACACATTTTATTTCTCTGGGCGTGAACGCACAGGGTGATTCAGTGTGATGGAAGGTTTTATTAGATAATAAAGCTGCTTTTTTAAGTTATGCAGGTCACTTTACGTGAGGACTAAAATAACTCAATATATTTGGCTCTATGCAGTGTATGACTTTATAGAAAAGCTGTTTAGAAATATCCGCTGCTGCTGTTTGGGAGCACTTATATTACTGTTCCCCAGAAGTTAGATGCCTTCTGCTGCTGGGTCCAGATGAGAGAGGAGAAGCTGTTATTCTGTGTTCATTTGGAAAACTGTGAACCTCTCAGTTAGTCACATTGGTCCCAAAGTGCTAGTCTGAAACGCTGCATGGGCATCAGGGGCTAGCTCTTAAATCTGTCACTGGTTCCCTGGGCACTACGCACTTTACATCTGAAATCAGTAACGAGGTGGAAAAATTTGGCAGTAAAAAAGAGGAAACGTCTTTCTGCTAAATAGATTTTTTTTTTTTTTAATTAGGTTTGAAACTGCTGAGAAATTCAAAATATTAGATAAATGTTGGGTGGAGAGGTGTTGCATGTGCAGAAGAAAACCAGAAATGTGTTTCCTGTTTGAAAACTGAGGAGGAGATTTGCTGTATGCTTTACTGAATTTCTTATCCTCAGTTTGCTTTTAAAGAGGATATACTGAGCTTCTTCCTCTGAGGACAGAAAAAATGGTCTTTGTTTTGTTGGTTCTTTTCTTTATGCGAACAGCAGCTATCAGGCAGAGAAAATTTCCAAGATACACGTGCTTTCAAGAGCTCTATGTGCTGAAAGTGCTGTGCTTGGGACCTAACCAGGACCAAGCACTGCACATCCCAATGTTGCATAGCTTCTGAAAGATCAGAAGGTGATTTTCTCAATGGTATCTCCAAATCTGTGTCCATTTCTGTGTGGAAAGCCCTCCTTGTGCTGCTTGTCTTTGAGGGAAAAGTCCAGGAGGCTTCGGAGCTGCTGTTTTGGCTGTGAAATGCAAGGCTGTGGTTCAGCACTTCTAAGACACCGGCTTCTCAGGAGAGGCGTCATGTGCAAACACCAGTTTGGGGGAGAATAACATATCGGGCACTGATTCTAAATGTAAAGGACAGATAGCTAAATTTCTATCTTTGTGTACACAAGTCATTCTGCTTAGGTACATTGTCAAGTTGGAAACCATGAAATCCATTATTTCATGTATAACTAGCTGCTGTATAAGTCCTCTAAGTGGAGTTTAAGTGCAGTTAGGCTTTTTAAAATATCCTAGTTCCCTTTGAACTGAGTGGAACAGAATGCAGGTTTTTCTTTGGTTTTTTTTCCTGCTGAACCTGATATGGTCTCTGCAGGGCAGGATGCTCTGTAATGGCTGGATTTTTCATGTTTAGGGTTCAGTTTCTGAAACGCTGTGCTAAATTAGGTATTTTTAGCTTATAATAGAGTTAATTGAGTTCATACTCTCTTCCTCTTTATATACGATTTCCTCTTCAAATATAATAGTGTTTTATGGCAAGAAGCATCCTTTCCATAGACTTTTAGAGCTTAGTACAAACTGATCAAAAATTGCAAGCTCTGAGATTCCACCAAAACTCATCTCTTTCACAATGACAAATTTCTCACATGCTGACTTATATGGGGCTTTGGTTGATTGGTTTTAAAAAGTCCTGTTTATCGAGGCCGAACTTACTCTTCTCTTGGTAAAAAGGTTTACCACCTGTGATGCAATAGGTAGGTTTCCCTAACTCTTAGATTTTAGAACCAGAAGGGGCTGTTAAATTATTTAATCTGTGTGACACCAGCTATAAAATGTGATTTAAACTAGGTAGTTTCTGCAGTGAATCCCCCAAGTGTAAGTGGAAGCTGTTTCAACCCCCTTGGCCGAAAAAGCTTATCCTTCTTGGTCTGCTCTGCAGGGGCTGGAGCTCCCCATGTGTTGACTGAAGGAAGGGAGACAGCCAAGGTTGCTTGTGTACTGTTTTGGTAAATACAGTTTGTTTTTAATAGGGACGGCTTTAAGAGGTGTGAATCCTTGTAGTTATGGGTGACTCTTTCTCAGCCTCTTCACACGTTTTGCAGCCGTGGGAGGAAGTATTTGAACACAAATATGATTTGGGATTTATGGAGACTGCTGGTGTGAGTAGAGTTATTCATTTTCAATGCTATTTGCCTAAGGTCATGCATTACGTTTTGCCTTTCATTTTCCCTCCATGGATCTACTACCACCCTTCACTTCGATGAGCTTGCAGGGACGAGCACAAGCACACAGTGGGATTTGGGTTCAAGCTCCAGCTTCAGCCAGGCTGTTACACCCTTGCCTTTCAACATCTGGGCTAAGAGCTTTTCTCTGATTTATTGCAGGTGTTTCTGAAATAAGAGGTGAGCCACAGCATCTCTGCCACATGTGCTGGCTGGAGATAGGCGTTTGTGCGAGATTACCTGAGAAATGGGTTAGGGAAACTTGAAAGCCGACAGCGCTAATCAGCATCCTGCATGCCTGGTCTATCAGGCACATCAGATCCAAGGGAAGGACAGAAATACCACGTGCAGGAAATAAGGGTCAGGAGTGGCAGGTGGGGAGGAGGGAGAGAGATGGTTAAGAACCAGCCAGCAAGAAAATGGGAAGAGTCAGAAACGCATTTGCTGTGGCTGCCTGTCAAAACTCAGAAGCTGATGCATGCTTATAGAAGAAGCCATTTTTCGCTTTAAGATTCCAAATTCTAGATTGTTGCTGTTCGTTCTGCAGTGGTTGAGCGGAACGTAGCACAGTGAGGTCCCAGACTGTGATTCTTTGGTCGTCGGCTTTGTGGTACTCTTCTAAATTACAGTAGCAATGTAATAACTTAGAGTAATAAGATACAATGCTGCTTTTTTTTTCTGGGTGTGACAACAACAATTTACCTTTAATCAAGAAGTTATGTCTCCCTGAAATTTCATTTATAGGCTGTTTCCTAAAATTAGGAGCTTAGACTATTTCCTGTCAGTCTTATTCTGCACTATTTCTCCTAAATTATTTAAAGGTATTAAAAATGCATAGCACATATACTGTACCAAGTCTAATGAAAGGAAGGATTGATCCTGACTTTACATTGAATTACACATTAGCCATTATTTATTGCTGCACTTTACTTCATTTTGGAAACAGAATTAACTCAGATGAATACTTTCTGATGGACACTACTCAGTAATCCCCCCATGTTATTTAATGGGTTTTGTAGATCTACACATAAACGTTTGCAAAGAAAACTCATTTCCCATTTAAATTGGAATGGGGAAAGTCACCCCTTTACATTACAAGAATTACCATGCTAAACTGTAGCGTGTGTGTATTGGGTTGTGGGGTTTTTTTAAATCATGTGTCTATTTCTGTCTCCAGTCAGGAAAGAAGGAGTCAAATAAAAATTTAAGACAAATCCCTTCTTCCTTGCCTCTCTCTGCCAGTCTCCTCTGCAATATATTTACCTTTTATGGTTCTGGGGTTTTTCCTTGAAATTGTAGAAGAATGTCATGAGGAAGCTGCAGCCTTGTTAAAATACTGTGAAATTAAATGAGTCTCATATAAATGGTTAGCTATTTTATGAGATTTGTCTGATAGTTGGAACCTTCCTTTGACTGGACAATCTAATAGGTTGGTAAATACTGAAGCAATTCCACTGCTAATTGCACGTGTATTAGTCTGGCTTGATACAGAAATACATTCTTGGAAAAGCTCATATATCAGAGAGACATAATACTTCTCTCCTGATGTCATCCATGCAGATTGAGGCAAAAGCTGGCAATGCTGGGGACTGTGGCTGAAGGCCTCTGAATCATGGCTGAGCACTGGAGCTGTGCATCACAGAGGTGGGAAGAGTATTTCCTGGTTGTATCCTTCTAAATCCCGCACTCGTTAAAGAGAAAAAGAAGCAATTTAAACAATCATTCACAACAAGGCAGTAGTTTTGTTCCCTAGGAGAAGGATCTGTCTGCTGTTGTCCAGATCTCTCTTTCGGGTTTGTGAGATGCTATTTGTCAAGGCGCATCTTATGTCCAGGTTTTTTTCAACCTGTGACCAGGAGTGGGGGGGTCCCTTTCCCAGCCTGCAGACCACCCAAAGCCCAGTCAGTTCCCACATCTCTCACTCAGCATCTTCTAATGGCTGCTTGATTTGAGGGCTCATATCCCCACTTGCTATGGGATCCATCTCCTGTCCCCCTGACATTATATATTGTTCTCAGGCAGCTGAAGAAATGGTCTGTCTTGTGACAAGACATCCCCAGCCAACACTGATGGTCCCCACCAAGAAAATCTCGGCCAAAGCAAGGAGTGACCTTGTCAGTTGTGCCGGGCGCAGTAATTACGCACATTTGCATAAATGCCGCTAACATGTGCTATTGCTTCTAGATGAGCGGGTCCTCACTTAACAGAGGCATCAGTACTAAGCCATTAATTATAGGAGTCAGAGGAGAGGTACAGCTGCAGATCTGCCCCGTCAGGATTTATCAGGCTCCATTTTATAATCAATGGTTTATTTATTAAACCATCACAAATGGTGCATGCGCTCTAGCCACAGCCGGCTGCGGCTCTGCTTGGATATTTCATCTGAATCAATGGAAGCAATCATCTGCTTTACATCAGGTATTGAACCTGTGCAGGTCCTTGAGTGATAAATGACTGTTGTCTGGGTGGAATTGACTGGAGCTGATGTTTAAGCTCGGGATGGGGGGACAGGTGGTGAAAACACTGAATTCCTCCATAACTGGTGCTTTTGCACTCCCTCCCCCTTTTTTTTTGTTTGTTTTTTTTTTCCCTCTCTCCCTAGCTCCTGGAAAACAAAACAGTCTTTATCTCTGTGTGGCTGAGACTGATGCAATGAGAGTAGAGGCTAGTGATCTTGGGGTGAGAGGGAACCTACTGGAAAGCAAAAGGGCAGGGGATTTGTCCTGTTTTGGATGTGTTAAAATATAAGGCAACAACCCAAAGCAGTGGCCACTGCACTGGTCTTGGCTCTGACCTCTTTGGAGCACACACACAAATGGTCCCAATGTGCTTTGGAGATGCCATGGGGCCTTTTGGCTTTTAAAGGCTGCTGCCAAAAAAAGGCAAATCAAATAAAATTGCATTTGAAGCAAAGTAGTGTCTGAACCCCCTGGAAATCCCCCTTCAGCCCTTCTCATTAACACTGACCAGGCAGGGAGTTGACACTAAAGCTGTATGATTTACATGTTGCATGGGGTCTGTTATTGACATCATGAGGTTTTATTGGATTAAAGGCCTTACTGCCAGAACTAATTGTTCAATAGGATATACAGGTTTTTATAAACCTCCAAGACTACTCTTTGTAAGGTCTGCATTAATATATTTCATACCCATGCTAGCAGTAATTCAGGCATACTGTTCTATGTACAGCAAGGTAGAGGACTGCCAGGGAGACATGTCTCCCCATCAGACCGTAGCATCCCACAATGTTATACAAAAGAAAGGCTTGGGCCAGTGTATTATAAAAATTCTGTATCAAATAAGTATGTACAACCTGTATTTGCTAAATTATATCCAAGATACTTTGTACTCAGTCAGTTTTCCTGAACGTAGAAAGGGGGGATGGACAGGGAGTAATTTTTGGTTTCACCTGAGAATAATGTGATCTTTTGCGTTTTCAAAACAGTTAAGTCTGAGTAGATTTCTGTATGGGCTACTGGTGGTGGTGTTAGAAGAAAACACCAGGCACTGAATACTCAAGTGTATTCCTCATCATGCATTCCTTTTCAGACGTGTATGCCAAACTTTAAATTAGCAAATGTAGCTGAAGTCTGCACCATGTGGAACCCAGGCTTGTATTTCCAGTTCTGCTGCTGGCTGCCATTTGACATTGAGCAAGTCATTTAACATCAGCCTGGCTGTCTTCCCCTTTCTTGGGGCTTGTTTGGTGATGCAGAGCTGTAAACTTAAAATTGGGAGTGGCAACTTCCCTGAGTAGAAAGAAGCAGGGGAGAGAATAATTTCCCACTGGAGTTCACAGTTGATGCTGTGTGATGGAGTGGCACCAGGGAGTGGGAAATAGATAGATAGATAGGTAGATAGATAGATAGATAGATAGACAGATAGATAGATAGATAGATAGATAATGGCCATCTGGCCATCCCAGCCCGCTCCCTACATTTCTCTACAGATTCCTCAGAAGTGCTCCCTGGACCATATGAATTTGGCCTGCAGGGTGGGAGACAAGCGTAGTTACAACTAAACCACAGAGAGAGATAAATATTCACCTGTCATCTTGGGCAGCTGTTCCAAAAACCTGCTCCCAAAGGGCAGCATTTTCAAGGATTTGCACAGATTAAGGAAAAAATAAACAAACAAACACCTGAATGTTTATCCAAGCAGCAAGTGTCAGCATAGAAAAAGAAAAGCACAAATACTCCTTTTCCTGAAGGCCTGCTCCTGCCCATCAGTGGGTGGTCTATTCTGTGGGGAACACCAGTGTAATGTGTGGGTGAACAGGTCTGTTCCTGCTGGCACAAGGCTTTTGGCGTGTATCCCTGAGAGCTGTAGCCTGAACACTATTTGCTCTTGACTGGACAGTCCCCTGGGAGCAGATGAGAACCACATCAGCATCGATTGATGCCAGTGGCACCCCAGCAGTTGACATCCAACTAAGGAACCTTTTCCACAGCAGCCTCAGTCGTCACAATGCTTCCTGCTCTTACACTCTCCAAAATGTTCATAGCTGAAATTCAGCTCAGAGTAAGTCACACCGTCTGATTTATAAAAGGCAGAGCTGCTATTTTTCACTGTAAATGTACATCCCAGTCATTTCTGGTGGTGTGTTATAGTGAGAAGTTATGTACAAGATGGAGTTCCTAACTGGTGACTAACACAGCGATACCTTTCACGTGTATGTTTACTCTTGATGTTTTCCCCTCCAGTACTACTAGCAATAAAAACTTAGTGAATGTAAGAAATGTGTAGAGCTGCAGATGTTATATCTTCTTTTCATTGACCTATTTTCTGTATAAAAGAGGTCAAATCACATTAGGTTTTCACTATTGAGATCCCAGGGCTTCAAACATGAAAATTAAACTAATGTATGCTTATTTAAATGCACTGAAACCTGCACTGATATATTTTCTTTTTCCTTTTTTTTTTTTTTTCATTAGAGGAGTTAATTATCTGAGCATAAAAGTGCTTGGTAAAAGATGATAAATGGAAAATTAATCCTCCTTTAAACATTTTATTTGACAGTAAGGTACGCAAAAAGGACAGATTGTTGCTTCAGAGTTACTGTTTTGCTCCTCACTCTGGTATTAAATGCATTCAAATTTATACTAGCCAGTTCTTTGGTGTGCAATTTGTGTGCATATTGATAGAGTTTCAAAAAGTGGTGGGTTGTTGTTTTTTTAACCCACTGGGGATTTTTTATGTGCAAGGCAAGTGCTTCTGCACGCATGATAGAGCAATTTCTTCGCTCCGGAAAGTGCTACTAGATAGAAATACGATAGCAGAGCAAACATTGACTTCCTCAGAAATGTTACTTGTTCAAATAGGGATACCATAACAAAATCTTACACGGGGTCAAAAGTGCTCGTCTCTGTACTGATGAAATCTCTCTCAACAATTTTTGGTAGGTTTCCAAGCAGAGAGCATAGTTCATTGCAAGTTGGCACACAGTGTAGAAAAAAAGCTTATACATCCTTCTCATTTGGAAAATAACTTAAACCTCAAATGAATTACTAAGTATTTTTATAATTATTTAGGGCTTGTTCACTGGCTAGAATAGATTGGTAGGGTTTCATTTTGGTCAGAGGACTCATACTGACTTACCCACTTGGGAAATCTGAAGCTTGATGGAGATGTTTTGGGTTTGTTTATTTTTAAACAACTTAATCTCACTGGAATTGCTTAATGCAGTGCCAGCAGAGCCTGGAGAGTAAAGATGCATATGTATAGATATATGCAAACACACATGCATCCTTATAAGAAGAGTAGATTAATAGTCATACAGACTGCTGTTGTACAGAAGTCTGTCATGAAAACTTGAACCCAAGCTAAGCATATGTGCATATATGTAAAGCCCATTTCAAGAGCAGATTCACAGCACAGACCTATTTTAAGGGGATTAATAATCTATGAATAATACATATCGAAGATACGCAGCAGCAGTGTGGGTTTGGAAATGGAGAAAACTCTGTGAGTTCTGGTGTGGAGGCTGTGTCCATGCTGGAAATGGACTTACTGGGGCACATCTTCTAACAGTAAAAACCAGCTCCAGGTCTTCTGGCTTTGGAAAAGGAATACTGATATAAAACAGTGGAGCATCTAGTTCAATCTGTCTAGCATACAGATCTATTACCACTGCATATAAGTAACAATTTCACACTAGCATTTTAAACCATTACTCCCTTCTTAAACCGTATGCTAATTTTCTTAGAGAGAAGTCTAATTGCTCTCTTTATATGCAACTCCAAGTCAAAAGCTTAATTTATCCCTCCAGTTGGATAATTAAATCATACAATGTTCATCTCTTGTGACTCTTCCTGTCCCAGAAATCTTATATTCTTCTTCTCTAGCTGTCTTCTGCAGAGCACAGCTCCTGACAAAGCTTTCACCTTTAATTTACTTGTGCCAGTAAGACAGCCGTTTGTCTCAATTCACAAGCGAGGCTTCATTTTCCTCTCCTTGAGTTTCCCTGTGTATTTCTTTTCCTAGAAAAGAAACCCCATCTCTCCCACATGTACCTTCTCCAGGCATCACAAAACAGGATTTTTTTCCCCTCCCTGTGACCTGGTTTTGCAAACCTGCGAGTATTCCCATTTAAATCAGCAGCCTGGCTCGTATGGCTGTGGTTTGAGAAATGGAAAGAGAGCAGTTGAGTTCCCATGTAGTGTAGTTTGAGCATTACTGCTGGTGAGCAGTCAGAGCTCAAGCTGCAAGGGTGAAGCAGATGAAGACAATCCCCTGCTGCAGGGAAGTTCGGGAAGTCACTGGTGCATTGCACCCCACAGGAGCAGGCTGCAGGAATACTCGCAGGAATAGACTTGTATTGGAAAATAAATTGAAGGTCTAAGAGTTCATGCTTGGTGAGGCATTTCTATTAGAATTCCTTCCTTTGTAAGGTTCAACCTCCTTGCTTCATTTCTTTACTTCAGAATAAGGAGTTTTTTTGAAAGCTCAGCTGTAGATCAAGTAGACCTGGAAGTGAGCAGTCCTGCTGAAGTCAGGAAGACCGTGCACATGCCAAAAATGAAGACATCCCAACAGCTTTGCTCCAAGATTTTGCAGGATGGCATCCATTAAGAGGGATCTCTGAAGAATTTTCCTGTGGTGAATTTGTGACATAAGAAATGGTGTGACATATAGTTTGCAGAATGGCAATTCTAGTGTTGAAACGTTGGTTGTCGTATTATTTCTTGGGCATAACAGTGCCTATACCTGAAATCCTGTTAGCTTTGCTTAGCCATTATGCTCTGGGTGGAACTGCTGTGTCACTGCATGTTAAGGCAAAGGGTTGGTGAAGCAAGAGAAGCCAACCCTAAAAAAGCTAGCTAGAGGACTGGCTTTGTGCTTTGCTTTGTGCTAGGGTCCTGGTGTGCTTCCACAGCATAGCGTGCCTACCAATACTGCTGACTGTCCTTTGCTGGAACTGCAGATCAGCATCTCATACCTCCCCACTGATTTTTAAATGTTCTGTGTTTTCCAGTACATTTCATTCATGTCACTATTCAACACTGGTATTTAAACATCATTTAAAACGATGACACTGGTTTGGTAGGTGCTGAGACACTGCTCGCCCTCTTTCTCCATCTTCCCCAGCATCAACCCTATAGGATCCTCTGCATCTGCTGTCCTTCTCACAGCTAACTCAGGATGATATCTCAGGAATTCCTGATGGAAAAGCTGAGACATTCCTAGAATTTAAATTAAATGTGCTTTGCACACAAATGTAGGCAAAGTGCATTTATTTTGAGTCATGTGGCAGCCTATCTTGTGGTGCCGTATTTGGTTGAAAAAAAGGATCACTGCTCCTGATGGCATGTGTACTGTTGGCTCTCACTGGTAAAGCTCTGCCTGCTTTGGGCTTAAATGGGACCACAGAAGTGATCAAAATTCCGCTCTCCCTATAGCTGGCCAGAAGACAGAGGTGGGAGTTGTCACAGTGATGGATTTTTCTTCCCTTCCCTTCGATTTTAAAATAGCTCATTTGTCAGATTTCAGGCAAGGATCTTTGCTTGTGCAAGGACTGTGGGTCCTTAAGCAAGTGGGTTTGAGTGCAGATGTGCTGCAGAAGGTGGGTTTATTTCTTGTCATGCAGTCCAGTGGTACCTACACAGGCATCACTAGTGGTGCTTTTTAACTGCTGTTTTAAAACTTGTAGAAGAGTGATGCTTAAAGAATAGACTGCAGTTGAAAGAAGCCGCTGAATTGCCTGAACTACTTTCCAGAATAGTGCAGTCCATGCTGTGGGTCAGTTTTAGTACCTACAAGTAGATTTTTTTTGTGTGTGCTTATTAACCTTGAGACAGCAAGGAGTCACACAGGAGAAAGCACTGTGATACAAGGGCAGTGATTTTGTCAGAGGTCTTGTGTGCATCTTGAAGGGTCTGGTCCTGAGATTATCCACATTGCTGAAGTTGCACAGAGATGTGGACAAGGAATCCCTTTGAACACTGACCTTTTGCTTTTCCCTTTTTAGTGATAAAATATTCAAGGGAGCAGAAAGTGACCCATTTTGTGCTCTGCCTGTCAAACCAAACAGAGGCAGGAGAGTACAGTGAGGGCCCAGGTGGAACTCAGTGAATGCAAATGATTTATGGAGTAGCTGCTTTAAGCATTTCGAATTACTTCTATCATCATCCAGTAGAGTCTATTTATGGGTATGAGCTTAAACACATTGCCCAGAACAAACGGATGGCACAGGCAGCTGTGGGACTGATACACACTCCAGCACCTCTCTTTGTCCCTCGCTCACTGGGTATTTCCAAGGGATTTGCAGAGGGAAGAGATGCCCTGCTTGGCAGCCCCTTCACATTAGCTTGGCTTTTCCTCACTGCACCACAACTAAGCAGGCCGAGTAAGGTACTTGGTGCACCCTGAGCTCAGAAATGTTTTGCCAGCTTTAACGGGTTTTTTTTTCTAGGGGGCTGCAAAGAAAGGCAGTTCACCTGACCAAGCTGCAGAAGAGCAGGGAAGATCTTTGATGTGGCAGCTGGGCACACAAGAGAGTGTTCTTCATGTCTGACCCAGAAGTATCTGTGGGCTCTGCCTGTCTGAGGAGTGTCTGAGCACCTTTGGGATCCACAGCCACACCACACCATCCGTGTGGAAACAGGCAATCAGCTGGCTCAGAAAGAGAGGAGGCTGACTTGTCTAACATGGTTTTTAATTTCAGAAAACGTACCAGGGTGTGCCTGGTGGTATACATTTTCCCACGGACTGTTTCAGAGTAATTTTATGTAAAAGCTAGCATATCACTCCTTCTAGGTGCCAGAGGTTTCATCTGGGGTTAAACAAACAAGCAAGAACTCGGGGATCGACCATCAAGCCACCATCAGCTCCACATTTTACGCTGTTTAAGGAGCTCTAGGAAGATAGTTTGTGAAGTTGAACAGCTGGGTTCACCGTGGAGCTTTAATAGGGCTTCAGCATCAGTAAGCAGCACACTTCACAGTCCTGGGAGGCCTGAAGTACTTTTTCCACCCTAGTATGTCCATGCGAAGAACATATGTACGTACAAGTGATAGCAACAAATCAGCCAAAGATACGACCTTTCGATGTGCTTTAAAGGATGTTGCCAGAATTCTTGTCCATTCTCACTCCAAAGGAGAACTATTTCAGGGCATCTTCTTTATATTCCCTGCTGGTTTTTTACCTTTTTTTTTTTCTTTCTTTCTTTTTATTAAGCTGTGTCCTATTTCCGTTTAATGCACCAAAGAGCATTAAACTGATGATATACCTCCAATTCCTTAGTGGAATCTTCAGGAAATGAAAAGTGATCAAATTCCCTTGTCAAGTAGGACGCTGACACAGAGATTCGTCTTTTCTTAAAAATCTAACCTAGAGATAAAACTTCTAAAAAACTAGCAACCCAGATAGTAATTATGTACATTTAAAATGTAAGCCAGGACAGTCCATCACACAGAGCCATTCACAAGCAAATAGTCCCCAAAAACGACAATTCTATCTTTTTCTTCATGGGCATTTAGGTCCTATACAGTAACCAATTTTATGAAATACAGTATGTCTGTTAACCAAGAGAACTGAACACTTCAGTTGCTTAGTAACTAATCCAATCCAAGGAGGAAATAAAAATAGCATACGTAATTTTAGAACCTTTAGGACCTTTGCCAAGCAAAATATTCTCACCAGCAGTAGTCAGGTTTGTGATTTGAATGGGTTAGCTTAATAGGATAGATTCTATTTGTTTTATGTAGATAAATGGTCCTTGCTTTTCAAATCTGATTAATTACATATCCGGGCCATTAGGTCTTGTAGCTTCTGTACTCTTCCACAACTTTATTTAACTAAAAATACAACATAACTAAATATAATACAAATAAAAAAAAGAAAACTGTTTTAGTTGCTGGCTTCTTTTTCAGCCTTAATCTGGTTAAAAAGCCGAAGACTGCAGCATAACTCAATAAATCACATTATATGGCCAGGAGGAATGTCATAAGCATCTGCTTAATTCAAGTGTGGTTTTTTTCCTATACTCATCTGTAAAGCTTGTTGAGAGGAAAAAGGATATTATTTTTATGAAAAGATATTATTGCCACCATTGGTGGAAATTGCCATATGGTACCATAGCTTATTCAAGCAAGGTAGGAACATTTTCTGTAAAATTATGTTTTAGCTGACAAAATATGACTCCTGTTTTAAAGTAAGTCTTAAATTCAGCATTTGCCTGCATTTTTAGAGGCTTGCTCTGTTCGTGAACATTGCCCGTGTATTTGACAAGTTTCATATAGCAGACTTTTGCAAATTACAGCAAGGATCTGCATTTTTCCCTCACATTTTTATGAGCATTGCCACTGGATGGAGGATTTGCAGGGCTAAACTCTAACGTGTGTGTGAAAAGCATTGCCGAGGCTGGGTCTCTTGCCCTTTTTACTGAAAAAGGTGGGCAGTTTGGGATCTGACGTTCCTGTAATTCCTGTGTCCTGCAGCGGTCATGGTGCTTTGGGCTATCAAAACGGATAGAGCACTCCTTTCACAGAACAATCTGAAAATCAACTTCCAAGTACGTAAATTCTGACTTAATTCCCCACTCCTCTGAAGCATGCATTTGGGAAGGTCTCAGGTTTTGCTTAATCTCCCTTAGCTCAGTAAGTATTTTAATGTAGGGTGAAAAGCACTTGAATTCAGTGTTACATGGCTGGTACATTTTGCTTAAAGAATACATTTTTTTAGGTGCAGTGATTCAGCACATTTTTCCTTCCACTTTAGGATTATCATCCTGTAGGGTAAGAAAGCTAAATATAGCAAATACGTGCCTTGCATGGTAGTTTTAATACTTTTTGCTTAATACTTTTTCCTTTCCTTTTCTTGCCAGTGGAGTTTCAGACACTGCTATTCTTATTTTTTGCGTTTTAATTTATTAATACAGCTGACGGGATCGTCTGAAGGAAATTAACATTGTTCATCATTGTGTGCTGAAAGAATTGTGAGCCAAATCCAAGAGGAAGTTTCCTCTGGAACATCATTCTAATTAGTTTACGTGCCTGAAACCAGGAGAGATGCAGTAGGTATGTCCTACTGTGAAGGATGCAGAGCCACAGGAGTTACCCTGCAAGCCCATCACTTGGTCCGTGAAGCTTCCCAGGGGGAAATTTCTGAGCACAGCAGCAGGAGACCTGGTGTGCTCCTCCGTGTTGGAATTTGGGTGAAATCCACGGGAAGGGAGCTATTGCATGGAGCCAGTGTCCATTTTCTGCCTAGAGCTCCTGCTCGTTGCTGCCCTGGCTGCTTGCATGACCTTAGAGATCTGCTTTAGTGTTTGTATTTATTGATGATAAAAAAAATACGAGTGCTGTGGTGAAATGCAACTTGATACACAACTGATGTTTTTCCCTAAAGAAGTTCAGAAAACATTGCATTAATACCAGGATTTCTGGCCAAAATGTATTATACAGTTAATTCAAGTAAATTGCAGTTACTCTGTAGAAAATAATTACCACCTGTTTCACATCTGTCTGAAATCCACTCAAAATACAGCAATCTAGTCATCATTCGTGTATTATTTATGTCATCTTATTATTTGCTGTTAGACTTCTATTTACTTACCCGATTCACAGTTTTTTCATGCCTTCTGCACACAGAGTGATGAATTTAATAACCTCCTCTGGATTTGTTTATAAAACCTCTCAAAATATTTTTGCAATGCATGACAGGGCTTCTGAAAAGCCACAGACACCCGGTGGCCTGTTTCATCATGAACTGCGGTTGGGAGCGTGCCACTTGCTGCCCTTGGACATCAACGCCTCCATTTCACCTTCAAAAATAGTCCACATTAACCTGTCACACGCACGATCTCATGAGCATTTTCAGTCACATTTTGCTCTGTTAAGATGGGAGCTTCTGGGTTGCTTGCCGAAAGCATTGGTGTGCTTTGATGTTGGATGGACAGTGAGGCAAAATGAGGGGATTTTAACAAGAATGATCATCTCCTGCCAGGGTGCCCAGGTACAACAGAAATCCAAAGGAAGGACAGGGACAAAAGCCAAACATAGGCTGCTTTAAAGTAATCAAAAATCTGCAAGCTGGGCTTGGGCTTTTTGTGCTTTGTGCTGATCATTCTCACTCACATTAAGACATGTTGTCATAGTGGTTTCTTTCGATATTACACTTCACAACAAAATGGCATGTGCAGGAAGGATGGCAGGGGGTTAATTCCTTGCAGCACATCTAGGCCATCCCCTGAAATCACAGGAGCAAAACCAGCTGAGCGGTGAATCAGGCCACCCTGCCTCTCCAGGACAGGAATAGCAAGAATCAGAAATCTTGCCCTCAGCTGTGCCGGCATGCAGGCACGCAGAGGGAAGGCACAGGGAAATGCAGCCAGTCACTTGCCTCTGAGTTTCAGGTCTTTTCCATTACACCCAACTGGTACATATGGTTTTGCAACTCCAATACTGAGAGCAAAACATGGTCCCCCCATATACTTTCAGCCTGAGTTAGGGTGATTGGCCTCCCAAGATGTGTTGCTGTGTTAACACCCCATCTCACCCTAGATTTTCCACCTTAACTCCCTTTCATTTCTGTAGTAACTTCTTTACATAAACCTCTCTCATAACAGGAGTCGTGTTCCCCTCCACTAGAACCAATCCTGCTCAGTTGTGATGCAGTACCTGTGCCCAGCATGTGCAGATGAGGAAAATCTGGATGCACATTTCTGTTCTAATATGCTTCCTTGGGAGGGAAGGGCAGCAATGGGCTGGGTTCTCCAAATAATCATTGAAGGTGGAAAAAAAAAAAAAATTAGAGCTAATAAAAGTTAAGCTTGGAGAATTCCAGGGGAATGAGTTACAAACTCAGCAGCGCTATTGCACGTCTTTATGATACCTCTCAAAACTGCCTGTCAAAATCTCCCATTAAGGAGCATCACAGATTAGTAATTATGCGCATCTATTAACTAAGCATCCATTCTTTCTCTCAAACGCTTTGTAGCAATATCTCTCCAAAGAAGCACATATCTCATCTAGGTGTCTGCTAGACGGACATAACGCCTCCCCATGGGAGATGCCTCTGATAACACTATATTAAAGACAGGCCTTGGTTTTGTCTCTTAAACTGCTATCACACAAGCCAGTGCACAAGGAAAGACACCTATTATAATTTTGTAGACAAATGCTAACAAAAGCTGCCTGCACACATGCACACACAGAAAAATTTAATGTTAACATTGCAGGAGGCTGTGGTGATGACAGGGGTACTTTTATTGTCAGCTCTGCTGGGGAAGGGAAAAAACCCTCTTACTTGTGCAAATAACCCCAGCTTAGGTTTATTCCCAAGCATCCTATTTGCACATATGAGCATGTTTTGTCAGCCATGTCTTTAGGTACAGGTTTTCATCTTCAATTGCTTATGCTTGTTTGTGTTAAACAAATTAGTGCCATAATAACACACACCTCCATAGAGACATGAATATTGTATAGTGAGAATCCCAAATACATGGCGGTCTTGCTTTTTTTGTTGCAGGTTTGTTGTTCTGGTTTGTTGGTTTTTTCTCTCCTCCACCCCCCCCAAAAAAAGCTTAATTAAACTCTTTAATGCTTAGCTTTCCTGATTATATTCATTAATAGAGAGCAAATATGAGAAGAAGAGCAAAACTGGAGGCAGAGGATAATAAAATCTATTGCTATTAATTAAACTGAAATCCTCAAACATGCCTCCTTCCAACCTGCAATCTTCCAGATCCTAGATTGCTTCATTCTTTCAGTGACTACTGCTAGACAGACACATCCTGTTCTGATAAAGGAGACCAGCTGGATTTAGGACTGTGACTTTGCATTTGTGGTACAACGGACCATATGTGAATCTCTGTCTAGTTTGCAGCTTTAATGGGAAATCTCTGAAGTATTTCCACTTCGATTCATATTTTCTCACTGGTTTGTTAACAAAAGAGGGGTGGTTTTGTGCAGCTGGCTTGCACTAACATAGGTTGTAGTGTGACTCTGCAAAGGAAAGGGAAGCTTTTGCATACTTATCCTGAGGAGTTGCTTTGGGCTGTTCCATTTGTTTGTTTGTTTGTTTGGGGGATTTTTTGAGGGTTTTTGGGGGGGTTGGGGTTTGGTTGGTTGGTTGGTTTTGTTTGGTTGTTTGTTTGGGGGTTTTTTTTAGGAAAAATAGCTGGGACCAGAAACTACATTTCATTAGGGATATAATTTTGAATTCTTATGCAGATCGTGGTTTTTATCTGGCTTCAGCAGAACTGAATAATTCTGTTAATTGTTATTGTCTTCCTGCCGGCTTTGAGAAATGTGTGTCTCTAACCTCTCTAGGTCTGGCAACAGAAGGCTAGCTAGTTGTGAAAAAAGCATAACAAACAGCAGATAGAATTTAAAGGAGTTTGGGATCTTCTTTTGCTGAAGAATGATTTGCATTTACTGGTCTTCCAGATCTGAGAGCAGTACATGTAGGGGCAAAGGACAGTGATGGTCACATGAATACAGAGGAAATGGGAATAGGAAAATTCCCTTCCTTTTGCACTCTATGTAAGTTTTACTTAGAACATGCAGTGAATTATCATTTGTAGTGGGTTACTTTCACCTGTGTTCTATCATCTGGTCTTCAGTTCTCTGGGCTTCAGGCAGAAAAGTCAAACGCCACAGGAAAATCTCATCTTCTAAGATTTGCAGCCTCAAGGCAACTAGCGAGGCATCAAAACTTCCAAGTCAGCCAAGTGTCTTAAGTGTCCTGTTAAACAGGCACACAGAGAAGGCAGAGGTTAACACTCAGTACCCAGCCCTGGGCTTACCATTTGTCCTTTCATTGAGTATGTACCACTTGTATTTTACCTTGCTAGTGAGTTGTCACCTGACAGTATCTTCTTTGCACCATATCAAACACTGAATGTTTGAACGGTGCCTTAATTATAGTGATCAGTGTTTGCAAACAGCACCTTTACACTTTTCATCCAGACTTTTTTGATAAAGGAGAGGCAGAGAGGAGGGATCTTGAGAGTGATGCACGTGTCAGAGCCTCTGCTCACCTCACAGCTGTGGAAATCTCCTTGCTGGTGGTGAGGGAGGAAGAGTCGAGGCTTTGGCCACTCAAATGCTCTTCCTGAAGTGTCCATCATTTTGGGTTAGATGCCAGCACCACTGGTCCAAGGGCTGTCCCTCTGTCGTGCAGGGAGCAGATCAATAGAGGTGGGAGGATTCAGAGCAATGATTTTTAACTTGGTTTTGCTGGCAGTTCCTATAAACAGTGAACTGGTAATGGGCTATAGATTTCCCAGATGAAAGCCCACTTGTTACCACGTAGATGTATTTTCCGATAAAGAAATTCTAAAATGGATGTCTTGGCATCCAATTCTTTATGAAAATCATCTATATATCCAAGTGAAGACTGCATTATTTGAGTCCACTGAAAGAAAATGGTACACTTAGGTATTTTGTGGATATTTGAGATCCTTTTTCCTTTGAGGCAAAACTTCCATTTTTTTCTGGAGATAAAAAATGTTTAAATTAAAAAGGAGCAGTACAAAGTAAAAATGATCAGCCACTGTCCTACAAGAGGTTGTACCACAGCAGAGGATTTGTCAAGGACTGCATTGTTGCCTGATGCACTGGTGGGATGCTGATGGGAAGAAGGATGCTTCTCAGTCTTCACAGGCCTTGCAAATGAGGCTGCAGTGCTGGCAGTCAGGGAGATAATACCACACCTGCATTTTATTTTAAAGTGCTATTATACTGACACTGTTCTCTGTTGCTGTAAATCAGTTTCCTAAAATATATGGATTTTTTTTTCTCTTCTTAGACATGTACAATTCAATATTTCTAAATATTTGATCATGTAAGCATTAGACCCTCTAAAGCGGCTTGTGTGAAGTACCACACAGAGTGGGCTCTGTCATGAATGGTAGCAGTCCTGTCCTGCTGCTCTTTGCCTAACGGGGAAGAGGGCGCTGACTTGTCTCAATATTGCATTCAGCAAGCAATGTTCATATTATTCCTTTAAATCAAAATGGGCAGCAGCACCCTAGACTAGTATGGTGCCTTTCAGAAGTGTACATTTCATCTGAACATGTCTCAGAGACTATTTATTTTCTCATTACAAAGAATATTCTGGCCCAGTGTAAATGTCAGTGAGCTCAGTGCACATCGTGCAATGAAACAGACGGATCTAAAACAGTAGAAAGAGGCAGGCCTGGGTCCTTGGAGCAGCTGAAAAGCACTTACGTTCCCTTTTTTGTTTTTTAAACACTGTGCATTTGATTCCCTCTGCCCACTAATTTGAGATTTAGTTGGTCTCAGAAGGGCAGTAACTTTGCACAAACCTCTTTCTCTGAGAGGGCAGGAAATTATTCTTCATGAAGTGGATGATCTTGCAGGTTGTGCTGTGGGGGTGTTTGTCGGTTTTTTAAAAAAAAATATTTCCTTAATCTGGATTTTAAACATCCCCATACACAGTAAGGAAAACGTGACTGAGACATCCTTTGTGACTGGATGTGTTGGTGGGAAGGAGTCTCCTATAAGCAAACCAGGCAGTGAACACGGAGACTGTGTGGTATTCATTTTGGTTGTCTGCAATCAGTAACACTTAGCGAGAGATAATAAAATATCTGGAAGATTGTTTTGAAGTGCACATGTATTGTTTCCGTGAAAACGTCAGAAAAAAAAGCCAGAAAATCTTTTGAATTTTGTCGTGATCAAACAGAGCCCCACTATCAGGACAAAGGCAATCCTCCATATTACTGATCAACATTGATTACAAGGTGATTTTTTCCAACAGAGAATCACTTCACCTAAAAAACCATCTTGCTGTGCATATATAGCATGTACCACCCTTTATTAAGAAATCAGCTGATTATTATTCTGCTACTGGCTTTTATTTTCTTCTACTCCCTCCCTTGCATGAAGGCTGCATACAAATATAGCAATCGATTGAGAGGCGATGTTCTTCCTTTACGAGATTAATTACAAACACAGGGATGCTGTGTCTGGCCCAAGTGTGTATGATTGATCTTGCAGGAGGAAATGCAATAGGAAACTAATGCTTCCTTTTATCCAGTAAGCAAAGTTCCGAGATGTTTGCATTCTGCTAGGTAAGCACAGCTGTCCAAAGATGTGAAGACGGATGGACTGTCCTGTCAGCACAAATTCATGCCGAGGTAACGGGCTACGCTGTCTCTGCAGTCCTCCCTCTCTGGCCGGGAGGCTGTAGGGCCAGAATCGTTCATTTCGCAAACAGCTTAATTGTTTCACATTTTAATCAGTGAGGAGATCCAGACACGATCGATGTACAAGGGACAGGAAGGGGAAGGTGTTGGTGGACCTCGCTGCTGGGGCTGGGGGTGAGGAGGAAGGCTCCTGGTGATGCCAAGCATGGGGCAGCCATTGCAGGGCAGCTGCTCAGAAATTGCAAGGGTTTGTTCTCTAAAATCTGGCTGGTGTAAGGAGAGATCTTGGTATTCACTTGCTGCGTGTAGCTGTGGAAGCATCTGCAGAAAGTGCAGCACTTTGCTGCCCTTGTTTCTATTTGTATATAAATATAATCTTAAACCTCTGGATTTGGCTCAGGGTCCTTCTGCAAAGGTTCGTTCTGTTCTTGGGCACAGGCTAGCACTTGTATTTAGGCTGAGAAGCAGTGTCAGAGGTGACAGATCCAGCTTAGTGTGACTCAGCTTTCTTCCTCAGAGTATTTTAAATAATGGATGTGCTACTGCAGGTATTTAACTCCTGCCAGAGCTGCTGAAATATGTGGTGTCTTTAAAATACTGCTACAACATCGAATCTCTGCTCGGACAGGGGAGGACATCTCCACCTGGGATTGGTTTTCTCAAAAGGAAAAAGAAATCGGAGGAAGAGGGGAAGGGAAGAGGAAAAAGCCTGAGCCATATCTTGTAACTGTAAGAATGCCCTTCACCTGAGGCAGTGAAGCAGTCAGCTCTAGCAGCGTGTTGATGGAGAATCCTGAAATCGATGCTGCAGTCTGCGTTATATTTATACAAGCATATGCACTGCGCTGATGACGAGGGAGAGAAAGGGCTGTTCCCTGCGTTAAAATAATTAGTGTAATAAATACAGCCTGGCAAGCGCCAGAGGAAGTAGGGATCCCTTTGTTCACATCTCGCCACTTAGAGCTGGGTAAGCAAGTCTTGTGGAGTTAACCTCAGAATTTACTCACCCTTTTATTCTCTGTCTAGAGGTCTTGAGCAGGACGTGCAGCTGATACCAGACTTAACAAGCGACACTGGATCTCTCCTGCTTTAGAGTGATCTTGAGGATTTTATGGGGTTCTTTTCTTTTTCTTCTTTCTGTCCATGCATATCCTGCCTGGTAAACGAGGGTCTGTTTGCTGTTTAGCAGTCAGTTTGCTTAGCTTGACAAAGGTTATTGCAATAATTGATGTTCCTCTTCTAATAATTAATGTTAATGAGTCCACTAAACAGTAAACAAGACAACAAAGAACTGTTAATGAGACAATCTTTACTCATTTGTTTAATCTTTTAGTGAGATAATGGGCGATAAATATGTCACTATTCAGCCATCTTCAAGTCCTTAATGCATGGGGAGTGTTTTAAAAGGAGATTTGAGCTGATTTTTTACACTTGCATTTAGTAAATTCAGCTGACTGGGTAGGTGGGGCACCTGAAAGAATTGGGAGACCTATATAATTAAGTGCCTTGACATTCTGCTTCTGAAGGACATTGGCAGATATCCAAATGCTATGTTCTGCTCTCAAACTATTTAATTGAGACCATACAAAAGGGAGGGGGATGAAGGGGCAAAAGAGAGGGAGATCTTGGCAAAAACCTTATGTGCGGTTTTTCGCTGTTGGATTGACCAGACAAGGCAACAAAGCTGATAAAACAGGATTAGCAAAATTGCATTGTTGGATATTATATGCTGTGTGACATGTACTACAGCAAGGGAATTTGGCAGGATTAACCTGCAGAGGATAAAGATGTACCAGACAAGAGGGCTGAATTAATAGACTGCTGTGACCAAAGCACGAAAATCTATTTGCATGGGATATTAAGGGCGATAATAACCTTTCAGGGTGGGGTTGCAGTTAATGCCCCAAGTCTAATGCTGACCCTACGCCCAAGTCCTGCTCACCGCCTGTAACTGAGTTACAAAAAACAGCTCGTTGCCCTGGTTCCTTATTACTCTTTCCTGTTTCTAAATATATATATATATGTGTGTGTATACACACACACACACACACACACACACAAATGCTAATTCCTAGGCAGGATTATCTGTGTTATTGGGTGGGTTTGTGTTGGTGGATTTTTTTCCCCCCAAACTGAGAAGTTTATTTTCCTATTTATAGGAGATGACTTTCTTCCCCTAATGCACTAGTGTTATCCTAAGGTAAATATTTGGGATTGGTGGTTTTCCTCAGGGCTTCTGGTCCCAGCTGGCCATGGGGGAATGCTGTTCCCTCACTGTGTGTTACTCAGCTGTTCAGGAGATTCTACACTTCCGTAAGTGCAATTTAGCTGAAATCGTAAAAAAAGCTTTTAGACTATGTACTGCCAAAGAACCTGAATGCTATTGACTAAATAAAATCATATTAAGTAAAAATGGGAGAATATTAAAATGCAAAAAGTTTAGATGTACACTAAGACTACATTGGACTATTTGGCCAAGGGGGTAAAGAAGCAGAAAACCAACCTCGATCTCTGGTGTGTTAAGGGGAGAGAAAGTAGATTAAGCGTTCATTTCGCATTTGTACAACATGTAATTCTGGTTTTTAACTTGAAAAGTCCTTTAAATTTGCTTCTTCCATGCTACAAGCAATGCATATATGCATATATGGTAGTGTGCTTTTTTTAAGTAATCTGATATTCTTCAGCGCAGATTGCATTAAAGGATTCAAAAGGATTTCAACAACCTTCAAAAAAAAAGCTCGTATCATTTGCTTTCCCTGTTCCCACCCACAGTACTAGTGGCAGACTTTAGTGTTCCCAGGGAACAGAGAATGTACTAAAAGTATTTGGCATTGCTCTGTGTGTGACACACTGTGGCTCATCGAGTGTGCTCAGTGCCACCAGAGACACTGAAAGATCTGCTCTGGTGAGATGATTCCCCTTCATCCAGCAGTGTCACCACTGATCAGCACCAGCCACAACACAAGTTCAGCTTTCTGGTTCTTCCTTTCACAGTTGAAGGCTGATTGGCATAATAGATACACATAAAATGTAAATACTCTTTTTTTTGTTTGTTTCAACATGTTAAAATTTTGGAAACTGCTCTTTAAATAAAAGCTCTGTTAGTACAACATGACTGGGACTTTACAAGAGTGCGCAGATGCACAGGTGTCAAGAAATTTAGTACCATTTCCCACTGCACCTAGATTGCATAACCTGTCTCTGGAATATTTTCTGCTAGTGCATATGTTACTCACTTCTCGGCCCAGGGAATATACACATCTCCCTTCTCTGCAGGGGAAAAACAAGGCATGAAGTTTCTCTTGGATTAAATTGGGCAGTGGGCATGGAGGCAGGGGATGCTTCCTTTGCCTCCAAATCCAACCCATTTCAGGAGAACTATTAAAAACCAGCAGTTCTCCCTGGAGCTGTGCTAGGCTGCATATCCCTTTCTTTCTATCCAATGTGTTTAAGGACTCCCTCAATGAGGCCTGATCCCAGGGATAGTCCTGAATTAACTCACAAAAACTCTGCCTTCTTCTGGATTTTGGTTGCTGAGGAAGGTCTCTAATACACAAGATCAAGTTTACTATTTGCTTATTTTTCACAAGTGCGCAGATTAGCTAACCCATTAAGGAGTTGTTGGTAACCCCGTAAGAATGACCCAGCCATGACAAGTGAGTCATTGTACCACCAGTGCAGCATTTTGAGGGGAATCAGGAAGAACCACATCTGTTTCCACCTCTTTTTGTCTGCTTGAAAAGCTGCAGAACCACCTGGAGCTGTGCCCTCCCCAAGATCAATTCTGTAGTGGTGCAGCATTGCAACCCTGAGCCCTGGTGCTGCTTGAGGGACACGCTGTGTGCATGCTGTGATGTTTGGTGTGCTCACCAGTGTCAGTCCTGCACAGGAGGGGGAGATTTCTTTTTCCCTTGAGTCCCAGAATCCGTAACTCCCCTTGTGATTTTACAAGAAGCTCATTTTTCCTGGTCGGCAGTAGGCTGTGTCCCTCAGCTTCTGAGAGCTCCTTAGGGATGGGTGCCTTGGAGGGGAATGAAGGGCCTTCTGGCTGGGACATTCATGAGGTGGGGAGCATTTTCAGCTTCTGGGAATGGGCCACACATTCTCGTGTATCGCCCACCTCAGAGGAGCAGACAGGGTGCAGGCATGAAGGTTCATGGCCACGGCACACTTGGGAAGCCAAATGGTCCCTCGGGCACTGCTCTCCTTTCGACAGCATCCTGGGATCTGTGAAAAGGCAGCCTGCTTCTCCCATGTCTCTGAGGGCTTGGCTGAGTTTCTAGGTTGCTTCCCCCACCTTCCAGCCTCCAGCTCTCATGAGATGAATGCATGGAATGAGTTGCAGGAGTGCAGCTGTACATGTTTGTGGCATTGCGCTGCAATGGCCACCTCTGCAAAGCCTTAGATCTGGAGTGCCAAGCCAGTTTGCCACTTCTATTTCTCTTGTTGTTGTTGTTGTTGTTGGAGGCATACACCCTTCACATGTTTGTATTTCAAACAGGGGTATTTAACTGGTGGGATCAATGGCTCTAACCCTGTCGCTTTGCTTTCCAGCACTTGATGGTGTGCAAGATGGACTGTGGAGGAGATGGACAGAGCGCAGAGGAGCCCAGGAGCAGGGAGCTGGCCAGGGGCCCCCTCAGGTGCTGTGCAGCAGCTGGTGTTGTGAATCAGGCCGTCACCAGTTGGAGAACGGCTACTTCACAACACCAGGGTCGCACCGCACCACAGTTCGACCGCCGGCTGGAGAGGAGCTGCGTTTCCTGTGGGCAGGCAGGGGATGTGGAGCACCTCCTGGCTGCTTCCACGCAAGCCCAGACCTGCAAAGGTAATCAGGTGCTCAACTCCTATTTAGGCACCAGCCTCCCACTGAAGTCTGAAATAGAAGTTAGGCCCCTAAATATCTCTGTGGGTCTGGCCCCGAAACCCTGCGTCGCTGTGCAGTGCAGAGCTTCCACAGGAACAGGGCAGCACTGTCAGCAGTATGGTCACTGCCCATTCACATGCCATGTGAATGTTAAGGAACAGGTAGCTTTTATTAAGCTGTGGAAAACAGTAAAAAAAAAAAAACCCAAAACCCTCTGCATGCTCCATGTGTGATTCTCCCTGACGGTCGCATCTGTGGTCCTTGCCTGTGACTTGTTCTGATCCCTTCCCTATCTCCACACCCAACTGCATGTTCTCTGTAAAAGGTCCTGTACATACCAGGAAAAAGTTGGACTCATTGGTATTGATACTAAACCAGCCCTAAGTGTGTTATGATGAATGAGAAAATAAACGTTGGGGTCATCCAGAAGTGGTACCAACAACCACAGTCCTTAAAATAGAGAAAACGTTGCTAAAGCAGTGCCTCATAAATTCCTAGGTGCAGAGGGACAGCGAGGTGCACTCAAACCAAGTGACCCTGTAACATGTGCCATGCATTTCAGATCTGAAATACAGGCTCTTCTCTGCCTCCTCTGCTGTACCACACCAGCAGTGTGGTGTTAGTTTGAGAGGAGTGGGTTACAGAAGAGTGCTTTCCATCCAAAACTGGGTCATGTACATGGAGGTCGGCACACACCTGATGGCCACCGTATACAACCTCCTAAGTCAAACTGAAACACTGTTAAGTTTTGATCTCAGAAAGCAGGCATGTGCTCTTGGTCTCAGGATGGTTTTTTTTCTGGTGAGTTTTCCCTTCCTCCCACCAAGTCAAGATGGCTCTGTGCTCTCAGGTGTGTCTGGGTGTTCCCTGGTATGATATAAACCACTAGATATGTCTAAAGCAAAGAGTGGAAAAGTGCAGAGAGAAATTATTCAGGTAACTGAACCGATGAAGGGTTTTTTTACAGTTTCCTTGATTATCCTAACTCATCTGACAGATGATAGCAGTAAAAATTATTTAAATTCCATTCTGGGTGTATTATTGCTGGCAGGGAGATAGATGTAGGGGAGAGTCAGGATATGCACAAGATCTGATAAAGTATGGGACAGCCTGGAAATGCAAATGAAAGGTCACAATAGTGGTTTCATTGGACCCATCCTAATCTTTCTGGTCAGGCGGACTTTCTGCACAAGTAGCCCTGAATTCCTTTTATAGCAAAAAGTCAAATATCATGAACAATATAAGAGGTGTATGGGAGGCTCATTCATACATTAGGAGGGCAACCCGTGGACGCAGGCTAGCACTGGGTTTTTGTCACTGATGAGAGGAAAAGCTGGATCGTGTCTCTCATTCATGCACTATGAATTGGTGAATCCAACATGCAAGAACACTGTTTCATTAAACTTGTTCTCTGCTAACACAAACTGTGTGGTAATCTCATTGTTTATTATAACCTCATTTTAAAGCTTGAAACTTTTCTCTACAGAGTTTGTTTCATGGGGCAATGCACAAAATTCTTTGGAAACAGGAGGCATCAAGGAAATAGTCCCAAGAACCCTTGCATGCACACACACTGATTGACATGAGCAGCTATTCCTATATGGAACTAAACACCATTTCATCTTTTATTGTGAGCCAGAAACCTGTTTGACCTATTCAGTTTCTGTCAGTAAATACACATAACATTTGAAATAGCTTAATGCTTAATATCTGCTGCCAGGTGACCTGATAGACTATCTCCATACTTCTCCAAGTATGATATGTGGAAACAGGTCATTTTCAGCTCCTTTTGTTAAAGAATTTCATGGAAACATCCCACTTCTGAGGTACCTTTGGGTCATTTATTGTACTACAACTCTAACTTCAATATATCACCCTTTATGCTCTTCTAAAGCAATTTCCTAGCAAATTAATGCAGGCCATAATGTAGCACTGCTATGGAAAATCAAGCACTCCTGCTTGTCATTAAGAAGCCAGATCATGTTATTTCATGAGGTGGATTGCTGTTTGAATAGCTGACTGTCAGCTTCAGGTGATGGAACCAATTTCTGTTCACTCCCTTCAGCACTTGGCACGTGCTGCAGTGAAAGGTGAATGCACAAAATAAATAGTTCAATAGAGGTTTTAAATTTGTTATTGTTCATTAGTGCCTACAGTTCATGTCAACCTCAGTCCTGGCTGCTGAGATGGAAAAATAGGTGCTCACCAGGTTTCTGGACAGCCCCCCAAAAGAGAGGCCCTTTCAGTCTGTGGGTCCACTTGGAGAGTTTTCTGGTGCTTTACAGATCCTTTCTCCTACTTGTGTATTATCATAAAAAAGTGGATGTTTACCCTGCAAAAATACCCCATTAGAATTGTTGAAAGGCCTGATTTTATAAGCTTAATAAAACACTGTGCTCAGCAGTGGGGGGAGGGAAAAAGAGAGCCAAGTCTATCAAACCTGTAGTCTCTTGTGAGATTTTTTTTAATGGAGTTGTTATTCCAAAAGTGGTTCTTATATCTAAGCAAATAGTATTTAATTTCACCCTTGAACCTTTTGAAATTTGAATGTGATGGGCTTATTTTCTCAGCACATCCACGTTGTTCTTCAATTGTTTTGAATGGATTTATTGTTTCCTTCCCGGACTCACCAGCAGCTCACATACCACTTCAGAGAGTAGCAGCCTTATAAATTTTGTTCTCTTTTTCCCTGCATACAACAGCCAAGCTGACAGGCACAGTAGGGCTCAGCATCTCTCACTTTGTGTTCGCATGCACGCTGCTTTGTTACTGTGGTGTTCCTCATGAAAAGTGCCATTAGCAGATTTCCTCTTCATCTCTTTAATTGGGCTTTCTCTTTGGCAAGCAACTAATGTGAAATTAAAATGATATTTCAGGCAGCATTGCAAAGCAAACAGTAGGTGGGGTTGAATTTTGGTACCCACAAACCTGAGTCAGGTTTTATTTCAGTGCTATGAAAGCTTCACAACGGGAGGGAGAAAATACAGAAACAGTCTTCAGGCATCTTAACACGGTGAGCAAGAGGTGACACTAAGGAGGAGGAAGAGAGGCTTGTTCACAGCTACTGTTTTAAACACAGCGCTTTAGGTATATTAGATAGGTATTTTTAGAAAAATCAAGAGTCCTCACAGTATATAGTCAGGCCTCAAATGCGCACATAAAAGGGGCTGAAACACCCTCATTGTGCAGTGAAGTGGCACCACAAGGTGCATAAAAATCACTGGGCTAAATAACCAAGGCTAAATAACTTTCACTGAAAGGTTGATGTAAACAACAGAAGGGAGCAAGCAGTCTCTGAAGATCACATAAACTACTCAGAGAAGTTTTATAACCTATCCTCTAAGGAGATCCTCTCTACTTAAAAGCCAAAGCAGCACAGAGACTGCTGTTTCATACTCTCTATGTATACAGGAAATTCCAAAAATTATGATGCTTCTTTGACACACAGTTGCCTCCTTCCTTAACAAGACTAACTACCTGTACCTCAATAAATGAGTTTTTACGTTGCATTTGATTGGACCTAGTTCTCCAACCGTGCATTAGCAGGAAAGCATTCAGCTGCCCACGCATGCAAGCTGAATGCACACAGCTCTTGCTGTCAGAGACCATTTTGAAAAAGATGATGTGCAAAGCATTCCAGCCAGCTGCACTCTGATACCCACTTCATGCCAGGAAAACTCCTCTACCCACAGGGACACGATCTGGGTGTCAGGAGGGAGGCTGGTACCAGGTGCCCACTCCTGTACCACTGCAGCTTTGTCCCTGCTGCTGCTCTGTCTGCAGAGACTGGGGCAGCGGCTTGGGATGGTCTGGTTCATTCCTGGTCTGGAATAGCACAAAAAAAGCAGAGCTGAGAAAATGTCTGAGGCCTATATTAATACTTTGAGTGTATGGCATCTCCACGATTCAGCTAAAAATTTTGGCAGTTTGGGAAGGAAAGCTCAATTTCAGAGAACTCTGGCATATGTCAAAAACTCAACATCCCAATACGTTGCCTGCCATATGCCTTTACTGAAGTGGTTATTAAGATGACTAAACCTTAATTCCTTCCTTTGCATAGGGGTCTCATGCCCTGAACTCTTTCTGCTCTTGGTCTCTCTGCCACTGGGGATGTGTAGCTGTGGTAGCACGTGTCTGTGGGATCTCCAAGAAAGCCAGCAGCTTCTCCATGTGAATAGCAGCTGTGGACTGAAGCAGCTGTGAACTCTGCAAATGGTGTTTCATTTCCAAAGCTCTGGCTGAATCTCACCACTGCAGATGCGAGATCTGGTGGAGGTCTGAGGAGGCAGAGCTTTGTGCTGGTTTTTGTAGGTGCCCACCACCCCCAGCTGACACGGAGCAGGACAGTCTTCTGGAAAAGGTGCTGCTATCTCCATACACCTGACAGCCCTATTCCTTGATGAATGGCAAAAGGCTTAAGCCTTTTTGAGGGGGTTTACATGACTGTTTTTTACTATGTTAGAATAATGGTTTCCATAGTAACAGCCGTGTGGGCCAGCACAGACCCCAACTCCGGAGATACGTTGCAGAAGACTCTTGGAGATTAAAAATCCCCAAATGCTCAGGGAACCACTGCACATCCACAGGGTGTTACCAGGGAAAGTACCCCTGCACTCCATAACCTCTCCCTTTGCTAGATTTCAACACATCTAGTTTATTATTTTATTGTTCCAAATAAACTTCTAGTTGTTCGACTGTGGCGACCTCCGGAGAGATCTGTCACACAATGACAGCATCTCCCATGTCAGCTGCAGTGTGTGGTAAGTCTCTGGTGAGAAGCAGCAGCTCTTTTCCTCCAGGAATGCGTTTTGATCTCTTCCCACTTCCCGCCGGTCTAAACCCAAAAGTATTGAATTGCATTCTGGAAGCTGTGTTGCTGTAAGAGCCCTTCTAGTTTTATCACTCGAATTAAAATCATACTGTCTTCTAGCCTTGAATTCAAAATGGCAACGTCTCTGCTGCTTAATGACAAGCTAAGGAAAGCAGAGCTGTTGACTGCTCCCAACAGCACACGCAGAGGGAACAGCATCACTCATCCTGTCATGGGGGAGAAGTGTCTGCTGTCAGGAAGAAGAAATGCAGAAATCCTCTCTGCGCACAGCAATGCAGCAGTGAGCATGCAGGCAGCTGCCTGCGTGGGAGGTGGTGCGTGCCCCAGGGCCAGGGCAGCCTCAGCGGCTCAGTCCTGGGCAGCTTTGGGTGGAGTTGGCTTGTTTCAACCCATGTGAAGACAACCCACATGGCTGGGGTTGGTTTTTTCCTTTATAAAAAACAGGAGTTATATTTGTGCCAGGGAAAAAGGAGACATTCACCAAAAAGCCCCCCTGTCCCTGCCAGGATGAGCAAGTGGATTCCCAATGGCCAAATACCATTAACACTGACGCTTCCATCACGATGAAGCCAAGCTTCCCCCTCAGACGCTGTCCTTGTCTGCCTGTGTCACAGGCACATCACAAATTCAGGCACCTTCACCAGGGCTGCGGCTCCACTCACAAGAAGCTGAAGATTTATTCTCTCCAAGACTCTGAAAAATACCAGATTTCAAAATGCAGATGTTTACAGTGACTGAAATACTCAGTGACTAAGAAGACCCTCACATGAGCTGTCTTTTTTAATAAAGCAAACTGCTCTGCCTTGTCATGTGAATTAATATCCCCACAGCATGGCTTTGTCTAGTTATTCCTTGCTGATGTTGTTTTTGATCACTACTAGATAAAAATGAAATCTTGGATGCTTTGGGGCTGCTGGTTGGACAGATTCAATGAGATGAAAACGCATTTCAGGAAATACCACTGAAGCCAGTTTTTGTTTTAATTTCCAGGGACACACAGGGCTCCATTTCCCTGGAGTCAGGAGGAATTGCAATTGATGAAAGGCACAGTGAAAACAACATCGAAAGTGTTTCCTTCCAATCCTCCAAAGCAAATGTCACTTAGAGGCACTGCTGTTATGCCTCTCAATCACAAACTCTTCCTTTTGAGGGCAATATTTTGGCAGTCCAAGTGCCTTTCTTCACAGGCTTTTTGAATATTAAAAGGTCCCCAGGCACAGACAGGAGGCAGGGCTGCAGCACCCTGGCACACTTTCTACTCGCTGGAACCACAGTCTCTGTCCTTCTGTCCGTCAGTTCATCAGTCTGTCCCATCAGTTCAGTCTCCAGGTCACTCAAAAAAACCCATTTCAGTGGCCGTTTCTCTGGCTTGCTCGTGGCCTCGCAGGCAGGTCCCCAGCTGAAGGGGAGCATGGAGATTTTATCCTGCACTGAGGACCTCTTCTGACTATTGTTATGGAGAGTAACCTCTTTCCTCTTCTTGAGTTTGTGTCCCCACATCTCCAGCTGGGAGGTGTACCTGGCTGGGGAGGTGGTATGAACATCAGGTAACATTCTGTTACTCAACACTTGTAATTACACAACCAGCCTAAGGCAAATAGTGCCAGACCGGATGATTTGCACCGTGTAAATCACTGCTTTTCACAATCTGTTTGGTTCAAACCCAAGACAAATCTGACTCTGCATCTGAAGAACCAAGTCTCTTTGAATTTAAGCACATGACTGGTGTCCACCAAGTCTCATAGCTACATTTGATCAAGAAAAAAAAAAGTACTTTTCTCCATATGTTTATAGAAGGAAAAATCTGTATTTGGAAACAGTTTGACAGAAAAAGTCAGACACTTTCTTATTGAATATAACCCAGATTAACAGTGGCAGACTCTGGGAGTTTCTTAGAGGGAGATAAAAATCCAAACCATTTCTAAATTACATTTTTCTGACAAAAATAAGCACTAAGGCAGAGAGCAAAACTTTTGCCCACACTGACCTTACCCTGCAGTTCAGTGGCAAGGGTCTGGGTGCCCCAAGTCTCCCCCACAAGGGAGCAGGGTGAGCAGCCATGGGTCTCTCCTACTGCCACTCCCGCTGTGCCAAGGGAGCTTAAAAGGCCAAGAAATTTGTCCCCATTCAGATTTCCTTTCAGCATTTCCCCAGCTTTCTCTGTATACACATTGCACACAACACAGCAGGGTTACGACCCACAGCAGGGTTTTTTAAACACTCACACAAGGAATAATAAAAAGCCCAGACCATCCCCATCTGGGTGTCTCACAGAAATGGATTTAAGACCCCACAGTCTTTAAATAGTGTGCTACAGACAGGACAGAGCCTACAGAGAGGCTGACCAAGTCCCCCACAAGGTGGGGACTATGATGCTCTACAGCCCAAAACTGCCTCTCAGCCACCTGCTTCAGTGTTTTGGCCCAGTTTAACTCTTGATGCCTACACCTCTCCAAAGATTTCCAGACTGGAGAAATAAACAAATTAATTTGCTGCCACATCAGCCCAAAAAACTCACAGCAAGGAAATGGTGCTTGGACCTGACATTCTTAGCAAGACCCAGTGAAGCCGTCCACCATGTGTGAGGCTTGCTGGGTTGTTTTTTTTATGTGCAGGTCAGCATCAGTCACCTGCAGTATAAATACAGTGATGAAAACATACCAGTGAAGTGATTCAGGAACTATGGAGTGAAAAAACTTACACCTCCCTCCCATCCAAAACTGTAGGTTGGGAGGGGAGGAGATAGCTGACAAGAGTCCCAGTACCTTTGGGAAGCAAAAAATATTCGTATGGTGTTCATTTTAATTACCCTGTGAGGGAGCACAGCAGCCTGTGTGAGTCTCCTGCTATCCCACAGCAGGGTGTTGTTTCAGCATACTAAAATACAGTAGAACAAATACCAACCCACATGGGAGTTTCTGAAACTCTCCATCAAGTCTTTCCTCTTTCTCCAGATAACCCAAGTTCTCCTACATGGCCACAGCAATTTCACCTTCATTTAGAACAGAAGATACTGAAATGGAAACTTGGGCGGGGGGGAAAAACCCTTCCAGACTGAAATCAAAACAAATCACTTTTTTTGTATATTAATAAGTCTCCTGATTGAAAGTGTTCTAGCTGTTCAAGGAGGAGTATCAACAGTAGATGCTGCTAATTTAAGCCTGGCTAATTAAAAGCAAAACGAAAAAAATTACTCCCGTAGAAACAGCCACATGCAAAACACACTCACCCAGCACATTTCATCAAGCTCTACTTATTATATATGGGTTTAGGGAAACAATCCCACTGCTTTTTTACTCTCTTTCTGGGTTGGGTTTTCCCACTGCACGTTGCCTCTAGCACCCTGCCCCTCTGCAGAGCCAGCAGCAGCAGCAACCAGCAGGACCTGCAGGACATCCACAGCTGTGGACATTTGGGGCTTTGACCAGGCTGTCACCAATGGCATGGGGCACTGAGTCAGGACCATCCCTGCCTGTAAGAACTGACACCTGCCAAAGTGCCATCAGGAACCTGTCATGGGTGTGCTCTGTCCCCTTACCCAGCTCACCAGTAGGAATACTAAACTGTAGCAGCCCCAGAAATGACCCCCTAACCAAATCTCACCAGTTTGGCTACAAGGATAGTGTGGGCTATTGTGGCAAAAACCCTGCTACAGCAGGGACAAATGGCATTCACCACCATTCCCCCCTGCCTGGCAACCAAGGCCGTCATCTCAATGCAGCCAGCAATCTGGTCAGGCACAATCCTGCTTCCCCCCAGGAGTGACTACAAACTAGTCATAGAATCATGGAGTCATTAAGGTTGGAAAAGAACTCCAAGACTGAATCCAACCTTTGGTGGAACACCATCATGTCAACTAAACCATAGCACTAAGTGCCACACCCAGCTGTTTCTTGAACACTTCCAGGGATGGTGACTCCACCACTTCCATGGGTAGCTTGTTCCAACGCTTAATCACTTTTACAGGGAAGAATTTTTTTCTGATGCCCAACCTGAACCTCCCCTGGCACAGCTTGAGGACATTTTTCCTTGTCCTGTTGCTTGTTACCTGGGAGTTAAGAGGCCAACCTCCACCTTGCTACAACCTCCTTTCAGGTATTTCTAGGGAGCAATAAGGTCTCCCCTGAGCCTACTCTTTCCAGGCTAAACACCCCCAGCTCCCTCACCCACTCCTCATAGGACTTGTGCTCCAGACCCTTCACCAGCTCTGCTGCCCTTCTCTGGACACGCTCCAGCCCTTGAATGCCTTTCCTGTCGTGAGGGGCTCAGAACTGGACATGGGATCTGAGGTGTGGCCTCACCAGTGCCAAGTACAGAAGGACAGTCATTGCTGTGGTCTTGCTGGCCACACTTTTTTTAATACAAGCCAGGACGTCATTGGCCTTCTTGGCCACCTGAGCACACGCTGGCTCATGTTCAGCTGGCTGTCAACCAGCACTCCCAGGTACTTTTCCACTGGGCTACTTTCCAGCCACTCTTCCTCCAGCCTGCAGCAATTTCATTTGACAACAGCACATACAAGTGATGTAAAAATTCTAAAAAAAAAAAAAAAAAAGAATGCAGACACAGTGTAGGAGGAGGAAAGGCTGTATCCCTCACTGCAGAGCACTAGCAGTGTCCAGCAGGAGTCAGGAGAGTGGGTGGCAGTGAGATGCCACTTTCCCCAAGGAGCAGTTTGGAAACAGAGCTATTGTAGGAAAAGCTGCTGCTGGGCACTCAAAAACCCACCAAGAGCTTTAATTTAACAGCTCGGAAGCATAAGGCTTGGGCAGCATTGCTGCTTATGTTCACTGGTTTGAAATAGATGAGGGGAAGAGTCTGGTCAATAACCATGGGTTCTACACAGACAGGGTACCTGCAGTCAGGCAGTGCCCATCCACAGCTGCTTTGGCAGGCAGTGACCAGCCACACCCATTTTCTTGCTACCCCCTTCTCCCTGAACAGGATGTGGGCTCTGCAGCCCAAGCAGGGAGGAGAAATGTCTCCATGAGTTTGGTGTAAATCAGCACATTCCTTCTGAAATGAGAAGTAGGGTTCTGTTCTCCTTCTTTCCCTTTTTTTTTTTTCTTTTACGGTTATTTATTGTGTCTCTTTGAATTTGCATCCCAAGGGCTCTTGTATGACAGAATGTAATAGTATTAGTCACCGTTTTACACATTAGAGAATGTAATATTTAGCATTCATAACAATTTCTAGCTTAAAAGTGCCACACAAACATTAAAATATACTGTATTTTTCCCTGTGTTTTTAAGGAATAACTTGTTCTTGCCTGAAGCTATACAACTTCCCTTTTTATTATCCCTAGGAGAACTGGGGTGTTTCTGTCACCACCTCTGTCACACAAGAAAATGCCAGTTTTATGGCCCCTCCCCCAGAGCAGCTCTGAACAAAAGGAACTCCCCTGGCTCCTTCTTCTCCTCATCCATTCACAGTTTACACACACCTGCCATATTCCTGGCTCCTGAAATCCAGGTCCAGTATTAGACAGCACCAGCAGCAGTCAATCATTCTTTTCTTTGGCAGCTTGTCCTGCTGCTTGTATGATAAAAAACTACAAGATATTAAATTCCTTCTTCCTCTTCTGCTGACGCTTTGCTCATGGTGCCAATAAGCTAATTCTCTGTCGGGCACTAGAGACGTGTGCTGTAACCCACCTCAGAACCCCATGGTTTGAGGCATGACAGGGACCAGGGGCTTGCAGCAGGGACAGTGGAGGGCTGCAGAGTTCCTGGAGGTAATGGTGAGACTGCCCTCCATCATTCTGGGGATGAAAAAGACCTTATCCAATAAATCTGTTCCCTGAGAGGAATGCTGAATGCATCTAATGAAAAAGCAGTATCTATCATGTTTATGTGGCAATATCCAACTTGTGATACAGTCTCATAAATTTCACTTGTGTATTTTGAAGACTAGAAGAAATACAGTTTATATAATTAGTGACATAATGTTTTACATGCTATGGCATTACATGGCTTCTTAGTCCCATAGAGCAGCCTCTGAAAAGTGGTTACGAACTTAAAATCTGTTCTCTTAGCATCAGTGATTTTTCTACCTGCAAGAGCCTGAAGTTTTTCAGGATCTATAAAGCTCCTCCAAGTGTTCTGCAAAAGAGGACTAAGATAAATGAGCTTGTCATTTATCAGTACATGTCTGCATATATTACCTTTCCAAAGCACCGCTGCTTTTGGGACCCCCAAATCAAAAAGCACCTCTTAATGTTTTGCCTCAAAAAACATTTTTTGATCCTGTGCGTAACAGGTCTTAATCTTGCCTTCAATTTTACTGCCTTTAGACAACCGAGAAAGGAAGATTAAAAATACTGTCTCAGTTGGAGACATCACACAGGATTTGTATTCATTCCCCACCTGTGATTTGTAGTATGATGAATTCTCAAGAAATATCATAGCTTGACAACTGTATTGCTGAAAAAGAGTGATTTGAGCTGGATAGAATCTCTCCTGGGTCATCTAGCCTGCTGGCCAGTAGTGATGGCTATGCTGTGGCCTTGGTTGCACTGAAAGGTCCTCCATGAAAGAAAAACAACAAAAAGTCTGTCATGGTACGTATGTCACACACTCACACTAGATTTGACAAACCGAAAATCCCAAATCTAAGAACAATGAAGCATATAAATATGCCAATTCAGGAGTCATAACAATTCACAGTTTCCACAAATTGCACACATTTTTCTTCCACCAGCCCCAGCCTTACACGCCTCATGCATTTTAATGCACACTTGCAATGCAAATGAGTTTCCAATAATTCCTGTTTGTCAGCTGAACAAAAAACCGAAAGTCTCAACCAGAAAAAGTTTCTTCAGCTTCAACAGATGATCAGCTGTGCCTTCAGCCTCAGCCTCTGCAAGTGAGTCAGTGCCTGAGCTTTGGGAAAGAGAGGGCTGGGACGCCGGTCCTCAAGCATGCCGCTTTGGGAGGGGTGGAAAACTTGCGATGGGAAGTTTTTCTATCAAATTAAATTTCTTATCTATGTGCAACTGCCAGGTAAAATGAGTTCTACAGGCCACTTTGAAGGAGAATAAAACATGCTGCCTCTTGAACCACCAGAGAAGCACCCATAGTTTCTACAGTGTCCCATGAGATTGTAGACATCTCAGCTGAACAAGAACCAGAGACCAGGGCTCATACAAGCCCATGGGACCCAGGGCCCTCACCTCCTTAGTGCAGGCAGCCAGGGGACAGGCCCTTCCCACACTATTTCATCTGATGTCTTCTGCTACTCCCTTGATCTTATTTCATGATGAGTCGGGAAAAAGACTTGTCAAGGCTTATATTTCACCAAGGGCTTGGTAAAATCACTCATTTGTAACAGATCTAAGCATGGATGGATTCAGTACAGCTTCTCAGCCACGTATGAAAATCTCCCCAGTCTGATTGTGGAGGCACCAAGTTTCATACATGTATGTGCACATCCCTCCTCTTTTCCTGGTTGTCTGCAGGGTCAGAGCCCTATGACTTGTTGCCATTACCCTCCTACATCTCCAGAGCTCCGCTACTGGCCAGAAGCTGCCTGTAACTTGTCCCAGTAACACTGGTACCCACTCTCAAACTCTCTCCTCTCCTGTCAGATTTAAGAAGTGTCTTGTCAAATTAATATTTGTGCATTTGATCACCTCAAGGGAAAATATGGGGATAAGAAGGAAAAGTCACCTCTAAGTTAGTTCTGATTGACTACCATGAAGTGTTTGTCAGTGTACACTGGTGTAAGTCACAGCAGCACCAGTCCAGGTTGCAAACCAGCTGTGTTCAGGGTCTTCATGGGGCTCTGCCTCTAAACCTGCAAAGTTGGAAGCTCTATTTTGCAAGATAATTCAGCCTGGATCATAGGACGAGTTCAGTAAGCCTGACATGCTTGAGCAGGGAAGCTGGACTTGGTGACCTCCAGTTGTTCCTTCCAACCTTATCCATTCCATGACATTGTGATATAAAAATGTCTTGGTGCAAATTATGCACTATATTCTCCCTGTTTAAATTCGAGTTTATCACAACCCCTACTGTATAGCTGCCTCCAGCCTAACCAGTGGTCTTTGCTCCCAGGCTGGAGATGTGGTGAAGCAAACTCTCTGTGTAAGCATAATTTCTGAACTCCTCCTAAGCCTTTCTCTTTGCTCCAGTCACCTAGGAAGCTCCCAGGAGCAACGTGATCACCTCAGCTCCAATTCACTTCTTCAGCAAAATGAAAAATTAATTATACAGAGTACAGCCACATCCCAGTGCCGTGACAATACAGAAGATCTCTGTGGAGAGGACCACTGGGAGCTGGGATGTATGGAATCAGGTCCACTCACGTGGGCCATAAAGAGTTCAGCTGCATGAACTGTTCTCATCTTTGGTTACATCTACCAAGTCTGTGGGGTATGGACTTGACCCAGGGAACCAGAGGCCTATCACAATGCCACAATTTTGGAGACTCTTACCAGCTGTGCTTGCACAGTCCTCCCCCAAAGTAGTCATGGGGTCCCTAAGGTTTTTGCAGGGATAGACATAACTTGCTGATACTTAGTCGTGTCATAGTCTAACCCCAGATGGCAACCAAGCACCACACAGCCCCTCACTCGTCCTCAGTCCCAATGGGATGGGGAGTAGAATTGGAAAAAAGTAAAAGCTCATGGGTTTAGATAGAAATAATTGAAATTAATAAGAATTGAAACAAAGGTAATAATAATAATAATAATAATAATAATAATAATAATAATAACAGTAATAATAATAATGTTGTTTTTATTATTATTGTTACGATTTAGTGANCAAGAAAAATAAACGCCAAGGAAAACAAGTGATGTTTGATACACTACAGTTGTTCACCACCCACTGACTGATGTCTAGCCCCTCTCTGAGCAGAGATTGGTACCTCCTGGCCAGCTTCCCCCAGTTTATATACTGGGCATGATGTTTTGTGATATGGAATATTCCTTTGGCCACTTCTGATCAACAGTCCAGGCTATGCTCCTTCCCAGCTTCTTGTGCACCTCCACTGGCAGAGCATGGAAAACTGAAAAGTCCTTGATTTAGTGTAAGCATTGCTCAGCAACAACCAAAACATCAGCGTGTTATCAACTTTATTCTCATACTGAATTCCAAACACAGCACTGTAGCAGCTACTAAGAAGAAAATGAACTCTATCTCTGCTGAAACCAGGACAAGCTGGAGATCTTGAAAGTATTTAATTTTTTGCAACAGGTCAGAAGTTCAATGAGGAACAAAAATCTAAGATTTCCCCAGCTTTGGGACAGACATTTTCTAAAGGCTTAACTTAGTGCCTGTCCCACTGAGTACCCAGCACTCTCCATACTAACATTTGCAAATGATGCTTTGAGGCATTTCAGTTCTTTTAGGGCAGACAGATTTCTCTGAAAGGCAAACCAAGCAGGCTGTGATGCACTGCTCTGCCTCCTCCCTCAGCAAAACCTGGATATTGCACTGACAGGCAGCTAGTGAACTCCAGGCAGAAAGAACAGCCAGTTTTTAAGTTGTGGATTCTTGCATGCAAAAAGTGGGCGCATAGAGGCACCTAAGATTTGAGGCTAAAACCACATCCTGAACTCACCCCGGCACACAGCAGAAGCAGGTAATTCATGGGTTATTGTCAAGGGGCTTTGCTCCAGTGACACAGTTAGAGAGCAGCTGTGAGAGACTGAATCCTCCCCAGTGCAACACAGCATCAGGGCTGTTCAGGTTTACACTGTACCTCCTGAAGAGATGGTAGGAACTGCTCAATTTCTGTTACTCTGCCCAACCCACAAACCTAAAATAGACTCTGCAAAAAGCCACAGCCTCGTGGCCCCCTCTCATGCAGACTGAATTAAAGATAAAATTAAAGGTGCCCTATTGGCAGAGCTAAATGTCTATACATACTGTGTTTGGACAATGCAAAGAACTCATAAAAGGCACTGAATGGCTTTGAAACTATAGATGCATGCCACCTGAAGAAGGAGGCATTCAACCAGAGCCTATTCATTCCCCGTGACCCAAAAACCAGACGCAGGGCTACTAACTGAGCACACCAAACAGGAGAAGTAGGCAACAAAGAGAATTTGGAGTGACTGAAGATCAGAATGGGTAGAGAGGTCATAAAATAAATAAGGAGATAAGGACCAGACGTGAAGCAGAGACATCATGCAGAGCATCAAAATGAGCAATTGCCAGTGGGCAGCACATCCATCACAAAGATATAGCACGTCACAGAGATCTAACAGGTGACCAGGGGAAGCAGAAGAAAGTCCTTCACTGCTACAGGACCTGCTCCAGGCAAGGGGTTGTCACTCCTCCAGCAGAAAATAGGACCATAGGTGAGGAAAATAGGGCTATAAGTGAGTACAAGTGATCTCAGCCTGTTTCTTGGAGACAGTTAATTTAATGCTGCTCACAGCATAACTGCAGCAAGAATGCAGGATTTCCAGTGTCAAGTAAGTAAATTTGTATTAAAGTAACTGCAATTATACACAGCCTGCACTCACTTCTACGGGAAGCTGTGGCAGGTTGGTGATGGACTTCACTGAGAGCAGAATTAGGATGATAATCGATACAAGCACAGCCATCATTTTGCATTTTCTTGTAGCTGCCAAAGCCTACCATAGTAAAAGCAAAGGGCTTTTTAGATTACAGAGCAAAGGCCTGCAGAGATTTCAGCTAGTCTCTGAATAATGGCATGTGATCAAGTCCTTTTGTGAACAAAAAAAAAGAGAATTTCCCAATACGTGCATGTAATTCCAATGCTGTGATAAGTTATTTGTTTCACTGCTAGTTAGATCACTGCACAGTGTTCAGTGGCACAGAAGGTTTTGGTCAATCAATGCATTTTTCATTTCTCACCTCTCATCTAAATACTGGTTTGTGCCTCAACTGTGTTAGCGGCAAACGTATCTCTGGTCTAACAAAAGAAAAACTAATTTTAGTGCTGTGAATAACCCACTGTGCTCAAAAATTAACCACTTCCTTCAATTACACAAACAACCAGGTAACTGAAAAAGTAATTCGATTTATTATGAATGTGATTGCTTTTTGAGATTAAAAAAAAGGTAATAACAGAAAGAACAGCAGTTTGCTCATCCAAATGGCAGGGGGCCGAAGGGGATTAATGGGAGGCAACCAGGGCTGCGGGTGGATACCAAAGGTTGCTCCCTTGCTGCGCCTCAAGTCGGCTCAGAAGAGAAAGGCTTGCTGAGCACCACTACTGCAGAAGAGCTGAGCCTGTGAGACTGAAGATGTGATTGTACTGGTGAGTGGCCAGTGCAAAATATAACTGTACCTTCCCAGATAACTGCAGCGTATCCCATACCTCTGATCTGAAGATTATGAGGAAAATCCCCATTTGACCGCTGTGCCTGGCTAACCTGAAGAAATAACAAGTTCTCTAAACAGAATTTATTTTCCAAGTAATTACCTTGACCTGCTTCAGGATGAGCTGGTGTTTGCCAGGGGGAGCAATACACAGGGCATGCTTTGGCATTCAGGTGCTCCAGGAGGAGTTGAAAGACCTGAAGGAGCTTGAAATGGAGAAGAGGTTCTATCCAACAGCAGGGTATGCAGAGACCAGGCCCCAGGCAGGGCTGAACTCCCTTTTGCACAATGCTGGAATTAGAAAAATATTCACGTGCAAAAAGTGTCTCTTGTAGTGTCTGTTGTAGAGATCAGCCAGGAGCAGGTGAAGACAGGGAGAGGACAGGGGAAAGACAGAAGAACAATGGCAAAGAAAACCTTTACCTTAAGCTGCCATTTGCAAACTGTTCAAAAAGAGAAGGAAGGTAATGATGATGACATGAGACTTTAGGCTGGGGAATTAGCAGATTTTTTTACCTCTGCTGTATGTTGAAAGTCAAGGGAGCTGCCAACCTGCTGCCTGCTGACCATTGCGTGAGAAATCAGGGCCTGGACCTTCATGGTGGCTGTTCATGATGACAGGGAGTGGAAGATAGAAGAGAGTATCCAGCTCCATAGTTTCTTCCCGGTCCCACGGCAATCACCCTGCTCTGTAACAAGCAAAATCCTTTCACCAAGGGCTCTCAGGATTTCTGCAGTTTTCACAATCTTTGGGTTCCCCCTATTGTCTTGGGGAGACATAGTCTCCTCTTTTCTAAACTAATCTCTGCACTGCAAAGTCTCCCTCTCCATCGACTCTAGAGCCAACCATTCCTCTTTCTGCTGCATCCCTAGTTAGAGGGGCTCCCTGCCCCCTTGGCTCCAGTGGGAAGAACAGGACATGTCCTCCCTTGCTCCTGCACTTTCTAGAATTTCTCCCAGGAAGACAGAGATGAGCGGGAAGAGCTGTTCGTGCTCACTTATTCTCTTACACTGTGAGGATGCGACACTGAGACGAAGGACTGAACACTTCCAAGTTGTCCTGAACTTTGCCCCTCCGCCAAAAAAAATGCCAGCACCTGGAAAGGTGCACTTTTCTCCCCTTCCCACCTGCTTTCACCTGCATGCAGTCAGGAGGAAGGATATGGCTGAAAAATGGTTGCACGGTCCTCTTGGTAGGAAGTCCTGCTAATATTCATAGATGGTTGGGATTAAAAGGGTTTCAATTTTGAGCACTTTGCTCTGTGTACACTCTCTTTGGACAACACGATGTCCCATTGAAACTATTCTGCAAATATTTTTGCTCTCCATGCAGGAGGTGTGATGGGCAGATTTGGCTCTTGCCTTCTGCCCTCAGACAGGGCACAGGGGTAAGGAGGGGTAGCTGATCTCTGCCTCCCACTAGTTGTCCTGGGGTCAGGCAGATTAAGGTTTGCATTTTGTTGATTCATTCACCACACTATCAGCGTAACCCAAGACAATACGGGTGACATTTATTGTGAACTGGCCCCTTTTTCATTAAGAATTGGCCTAAATCCACACACATTTAATGGTAATTGCTAGGCAGGCAGCACAGAGCAAATACCTTTTATTTCAAATCCAAGACAAGTCAGTGCTGGCTGATAGTTTGTTGGCGCTTTCCTACATTAATTAAGTACCTCTCATCTAATATTACATGCGGTCTTTCTGAAAACCTCTAGTGAAAAGTCTATTCGTTAAAAGTGCCAGTTGAAGTCAAAACAACATCCAATATTGCAAATTAGGATTCCAGATTCCAGGATGAGATCTATTAGTCTTTCCCTGTTTAACTAATTAAAAACATGGAGGGACAAAATTTGTTTTGTCATTCTTCCATCCGTAGGAGTCCTTACAGTAGCTAAGAAAAGAAAACAAAATTCCACTCATTTATCTTAAGGTATCGGCTGGCTTACCCATCTGTGAGCAAAGAATGTTTTTGCTTAGCTTGCTTAACTAAATGAATCTTGGTTCACTTGCTTGCAGCTGAAGACAAATTAGGCTGATTATACACGAAAGGGCATACAGTACATCTAGGAATTAAACTGCGACTGGGTATTTAAGATGAATGAAATGAATAGGCAGCAACAGCTTTGCGTGGCTCTGAACAATCAGCAGTCCCCTTCTCTCGCAATCTTTTTAAAGCACTTTCAAAATAATCCTCAGTGTTATTCTTGTGTGTAAGTCGCTGGTTTGCAAGTATGGATTTTTAAAGAAACAAAAAAATCCCCATGCAAACTTTTTCCCCTTTGGAATGGGAAGCATTGCCGAGCTCAGCAGCTTGCTGCGATGCTGCCTTTCCCACTCAGCGGAGGAATTCCTGACATGCCAAGCTGCCGGGCTGCTCCGTGCACAGATCGTAGAGACATCGCCCCCTCCAGCAGCTTTATTTCCCACATCTCTTACTCCGTAGGACACTGCAGAATGTGTACTGTATCTGCTGCGAGTGCCTGACAAGTGGTATTTCACATTCACCGCTCTCGCTGGTATCGGGAGTAGGCTGAAATACTGAGTTCTTCACGTGTCGGTGGTTTTCAGTAATTAGCATATTTCAGTCCAAATCACAAACATCCTCCCTTGAAAAGAATGATAATTGGTGACAAAATCCATGGCATGCAGTTACATCAAATGCAAATTTGGGCTAGTAAGATAGATGCTGGGCTGTGCTAGGAGAATTAAATGTACCACTGTTAGCAAAAGTAATTTTTGCTAACATTTTGGGCATAATGATTTTTGAGAGGACATTTCTAATTTTAGAGTTCATGTAAAACTGGGGATTTGAAATACACAGATAACAAAAGTCTTATTGGATTGTTCTTGTGGAATGTCACTGACCATCCCCTGTAGGACTGCTTCTCAGTATGACCATGAAAGATCAATAAATCTCAAACAAATTGGAGATTTAGAAGTCCAGTTCCTACTTGAAACATACATCCCCATTTGTTCTATTCCAGATACTTGCTGACATGAAGTAATTCCAGTTTTGTGCTCTCTCCCCTCACTGTGCATGTAACAGGAAGGTTGGAGAGTGTCTCTGGTTTTTTTTGAGCCAGCACAGGCTTAGGTTGATGCTAGCTCCTTTGCAGTGCTGGTTTTACAGCTCCGTGACCCAAGCAAGGATTCAGGACCGTGTTTGATCCTGTGACTGGTGTCAACAGGGGAAAGAAAAGCAATCCCTCTAGCAAAAGGAAACACACATTTCTTGAATAGTGGGTGTTGTTCATATACTGAAATCAGATGAAAACTGAAAGGCAAATATTTGTACCCAGATAGGACAAACCTGTCTTTTAAAAGAAACAGACAGCTCCTGGGAAAAGCGCTAGAGACTTGAACTGTACAGAACCCCAGCGAGGAAATTCCTTCAAACAAAGAACATTATTAAGGTGTTTGGAGCTTGCTGACCAGAACTTTTTCTACATTATGATCATCTTAAGCCTTGAGGAACACCTTGGGTGCACATGGGTGACTAAAAGACAGAAATACTGAATTTGTGTTGCCCACTATGACACAGGGAGCCCAAGCTAAATCAAATAGTGAACCCAGGCCCTGGGGGTCTCGCTCACAATTTCAGCCAAAGACAGCTTTTCTTCCCATCTCATGTTTCCAAAGTGTGATTGTTCTTTCCATCCATACTGGCTTTCCTGCAGCTTGGCCGTCCTTTCTCCCTGACCATCCCTGCCTGTGCTGTCATGGCCATCTTCCCTCCCTAGCACGCACGGAGGGACTCAGTCGCAATGGGTGTGACACCTAAAGCCTCCAACACCTGCTCTGTTTCCTACACTCTGTTCTAGCAGCATGGACAGTCATGGTAGGCTGACTCTCTGTCTTCTCATCTTAGTTGCCCTAATACATATTCAGGCTCTGGAGATGCGAGAGAGCACTTTCCAGACCACAGGCACAAAAAAATATCCAAAACTACAGCGGCACCTGCAGACCCAGCCACTCCCTGTCAACGGAAATGTGATTCTCATCTCAGTAAGAAACCAGAACAAAAGTTTTCTTTCAAAGACTTTCTGACTACAAAAACATGGGAAGCAAATATAACAAGTCAAATCCCCAGGCTGAAATAGCATTGTCAACACAAGGCAGGATATGGCATTCGGCGTGAACTGGATGCCATCTTATTAAAAGCTGATAGGTGCTCAAGAAAATAAGTTAGCAGTTTTTATCTAACAGGGGTTTTTCCTCTGAAATGACAGGCTCCTATTTTAGTATATAAACTTGGTTTTGATGTATTGATATAATGCAGAACTTATCAATCATGGAGAAAACGACAAACCATCACAATATTGGGGGGGCTGTAACACAATTATTGAGCTTCCATGATATAAGCATCATAGCAAAATTATTAACTACATACAGGAGTGCACATTCAGCTTGCTTTTCAAAAATCACATTCCAAACACACACACATATATATTTCTATAACAGCCATATAAATAGATATTCAGTCATATATAACTTACAAAACATACACTACTGGCAATAAGGGTGATAAACCCTTGTCTAACACTGGACAGCTTTGTCTCTTCCCTCGCTACAATTCTCTACCATGTTGAAAACAATTTTGCATGTACTGCTGAATCCAGGCTCTGAAATCTGAAGACTGTTACATCATCGTGCTGTACAACCACTGAATGCCAGATTAAAGTGTACACAGGCACCATATTACTCAATTATCAGGAAAGAACAAATACATCTTCTTTCAGTTATTATTTACACAGTTTTAAGAAGCTGAATCTTTTTTCCAGAAAAGAGTGTTTGAGAAATTCTATCCTTATAACATAGTAATGTTACGGGTATCTAAAGAAAGGAAAAAAAAAAAAAAAAGCAGCAATTCATTTTATACATATTTTGTATATAATTATTTTTTAAATCTAGAAAAAAGTTACACCCATCAGATATGTGAACAATTTTTAAAACAGTGCTTTCTTAGTGTCATGAAAGACGAAATTTAATTTAAATCTTACATAACTGCTGAAATACATTTAATGTAACAACAAAAAAGTAAATACCCTTAGCAGCGTTAATAGCTGGCTTGCTTTAACAGCCATCAGTAACTGATCCTCACAATGACTTCATGTGGCACTGAAAACTGCAGTATTCCCAGAAGGCTACATGCACGGAAATCTTAAAAAGCAGTCACACAGGGAGAGAGAAACTTGGATCAGAACAGAAGTAACCGCAGAAGCTCCATTTCTTTTCCAGCCCTAGAGACATGCCAGTCCTCTCATCTGCAGCATCAATGCCATGTCAGTGAGAGCCCGGCAGCCCGGGGAGCCGATGTTCCTGGGGCTCGGCATGTGTCAGGAAATTCCTCCTCTTTCCTGCTGGCTGGGCTGCAGTGGCTGTGCTGGCAGTAGGAGCAGGTCAGGGAAGGGAGGAGGGAGATGTGCTGCAGGGGCCTGGGGAGGTGGGAAGCACCTGGGAATAAGCCAAGCCACACTTGCCTTCTGCCTCATAGATGTTTGTAGGAGTTTCTGTGGGGAAATCCAATATACAGACAAACCAGGGAGTGGCTGTTTTCGACGACATGCAAAACTGGGCTGCATGGCATACATGTGAAATGAAACCTGCCTACTCATGATGGAACTGCAGTCTCAGTTCAGCTGCATCATTTTCCATTGCTGTTGTATAAAGAATAGCATTTAAAACCTGACATCAGCCCTTTCAGTCATACAGGGCATCCCCAGACAGATGACTAAACAATTTACCCAGGTAAGAGGTTTAATGAGAACTTTGAAGACTATCTTCATCTCGAAAAGACCCCTGTGCACATATATAAGCTGTGGCAAGAATTTTAAGTGATTCTTAAAAGGCTGGTTGTTAATAATCTAGGATTTCTCATACAGGGTGTTCTCCTCCACCAGAAAACACGGAGGTATTTATAAATTAAATATTTTTTTTAAAAAGGTTGAAAACTGTGGAGTTGGCATCACTGAGATGTGCAGACAGTCAACAGGGCAGGTCAGTGTCATTAGCCAGAAGCACTGGCTGCACTCACTGCTTTCACCATCCTGACCAGTCAGTAACTGGAAAGCTTCCCTGGGAAACTAGCTCATGGAGACATCAGCAGGTCCCTCATGCAATGAACAGAAGAAGAACAAAGACAGAATTTGGGCTTATTTTGACTAACATTTACCTACATGTTGTGCATTCAGACACGAAGGGATGCCAAACCGCTCCCAAGCCCAGCGTTGTGTAATGCTGAGCAGACACAACCCTGTTGATGTGTGAGCCACAACTGACAGTTTGTAGAACTCCACTGCAAGGAACAGCAATCCCTCCCAAAAACTTTTCCCAGGATAAAACTGAGTTTCCAACTTTTCTGCAGTGATTTTTGGGCTTGTGCATGCTGGTTGGTATTTCCCAGCTGTGTGAAACTGGATATAAATCCTGCATCTCTTCTGCAGAAGCTGGAAAGCACAGACTGCTCACAACACTTATGACCAAATTTGCAAACTCATTCTTTTCCCAAACCATTAAAAATATTGGGTTGCTAATTTCAATCTAACCAGCAAACCCTTCATCCAGGATTTCCTGGGAATGGCCAAGTAGTTTAGGATGTCCAGCAATCCTCTTTTCTAGGGGGTTCAAAAGCTAGGAAAAATAAATATGTCAAACAAGGATTTCAAAGGAATAACTAAGGTAGTAGAAAACATGAGCCCAAAATGTTGTCTGTATCCACTATGCGCTAATATTTTCCCTTTCATATTATGAGAAGATCAAGTTCTTAAGCCTGCTGAACTCACATGGCTAGGAAAACCTGAGCTCAAACAGAAGCTGCTAATGAGAGGCATTTCCTAAAGCTGCTTTAGCAGGTGTTTCCTGCTGAAATGGGGAGGGTCACGAATGGAAATCTCATTTGGAAAGTTTCTAACCCCGAGGATAATATTCAGTGGTGCTGCCACTCTCACTGCCATCTGCACTAGAAAGTGGTTCAAACTGAACTAGATAGCACTTGATCCCACTGAGTGATCTCAATGGTTTGCATTCTTGCACAAATGTGTGAATGGCAGCCTTCCGGCGAAGCAAATGCTGGGTCTGCTCCCTTCAAAGGCTTTGCCAGTGATCCTTGCCCTGCTGGCTTCATCCTTAATTGGCCTACACGGTGGGGAGCAATTAAAAATAAATGGCAGCTTGCTGTGCTGCTGTAAGGGGAAGTTTTGCGACTCCAGGCATGAGCGCAGCTACCTGAGTCCATGGCGTATGCCGTGCGCGGGGAATGGCACAAGGGAAAGGGAGAGACCTGGCTATTCTGAGTAAGTGCCAAGGGAAAAAAAAATCACACTGTAGTCTGCAATAAATCAGCATTAGCTTTACAATTAAAGGTTTGATTGTCTAGGGCCAGAGCAAGCTTTCCCTCGTGTGTCTGTGGAACGTGGGAATGGTATTTCCTATTACGCTTGTCGTCCAGAAATGGGATTTTTAATACCATCTTCACAAGACAGTATGTCCCTCTTCAATTCAGTCACACCAGAGAGAGAAGAATGGCTCTTATCTGCTTGGAAAAAAAATGAGGTTTCTTCAAATGAAACATCCAATACCAGAAGCTGTAAAACTAGTCTTTAATGAAAGACAACTAATCTCAAAGAAAAGCAATGTCCCATAACTATATCGTGAGGCTCTCTGAAACTTTAATCATAAGGGGGGAATTTTGAACCAGCAATTAACTTGCCACAATCACCCATATCAAGCAATGAAGTTTCTCAGATAATTTCCTACTACTTAATAATGAAAGTCTGGTATAAGGATGAACTGAAGAACGTGATCATTTACGGAATTAAAACTTGAATCAAAAATACAGATTTTTGCTACACAGCAGCCCATATTTCTATGACATTGAGAGGTGGATTAAAGCACAGACAAATAAGAGCAGCTGAAAGTCACTTGATTTTCCTTTATTCCCTGAAGATAGTTGACACTGAAGGTGATCAGCTTTACCCAGGGACTAACCAGGTAACTCATGTCAGCAACAGCCATTTTATAAACATGACGTGTCCCATTTCATAATGGGGGTTGCACATCATTTTTTGCATCTTGCTGCTTTACTACAAAGCATCTCTGTGCTTCTGGCATCATAAATGTGTGGTACCTTCAGGGATGTCTCTTCATTTCATGGTGGAATGAAAAGGGGTGAAGTCTGCCCTAGGAAAATCCTTTTCTTTCATTTCTCTTTGTTGATACTAAATAGAGGCTAACAAAAGGCTTTACTCAGCTGATACCCTGAAAAATTCGTGATTCAGTTTATAAGAGCTTAGGATCTCTGGAAAAAGCTACCACTCTTTTTAAGCAGATTCAGTGAGCATGGAATAGAGCTAGTGTAGGTAGGACACACTTCTCGTTGCTCTCATATGCCCAGTGTTTAGAAACAAAACCTAGACATACATCTAAAAATTATTTCTCCCATAGCTAACATGTGATGTCCCACTGTCTCCAACGTGTGTTGGAGTGGGACAGAAAGGTTTATTGGTTATGGCAGGGGCATTGGGACTAGATGGCCTTTAAGGTCCATCCCAAGCCCTTAACATTCTAAGAGTCTATGATTCTATGTACCAGTCCAGTTCAAACTCTGATTATACAGAGCTCCCTGCTCCCAGGAAATGACCTAAAAGAAGCAGTACAGAAAGGTTTTTTTTTTTCAGTAGATTTCATCCTCAGGGGGAAACAGGTTATATAAATTGGATTTCTGCATAGAAGTATCTTGCGTCTTGTGCTGCAGTGTAGCAAACCACCTGAACTGCACTGACAGCATATGATTTACTCAACTGCTGAACTAGGGCATTTATGTGCAAGCACATATGTTTGCTATATTGTTTGTAGGCACCTCCAAAATTCACCTTCTCCACATCTGCAAAATTTCAACAGCAGTAGGATGCTGTGGGGGTGGCAGAGACACTTTTCATGTTCTCTCCATAGACGGCTGGAGAAGATAATATAATTTCTAATTCTGCAACAGAGAAATGTCACCCATCCAAGGCACTTTCCTTTTAGTCCATTAATTCCTGATGCAGTTTCTTAAAGAGAAAAAGTTCAAAATGAGGCAAATCTCTCTAAACCAGACCTGAACACAGAACAGTGAGGGGCCCATAGCTTAGTGATAGTCACAAAGGCAAAGAAGAAAATACTGCAAGCCCTGCTATATCTATGTGGTCAATGTGATGAAAAGGCCATGGCCTTGCAAGGGAAAAAACATTGAGCTGGTTTGTTTTGTTGCTTGTGAAGATTTCTTATATGCTGATTCTACCTGGCTACATTCAACACTGACAATCAGTTTTTTTGATTCCAGGATTAAAAAAAATTACTACAAAATAACGCTAGGGGTTCTAATATATTGTTACTACAACCTCTGTAGTAAGGCCTTTAAAAATCAAGTGGTATTTCAAAGCACAGGGTAATTCACAGCATTTTGCACATACTTTTTCTTCCTCCCACATACTTAAAATACAGCATTTAAGCACTATGAAATGTATTTAGATGAGGCACAAAAGATGCCAATAATATGAAGGCTGCCCCAAAGTTTGTCTGCTCAGACTATTAGAGAAGATCTGTCAGAAGACTTTAATATTAAAAAGTTACTTTTGCCAGGGCTGGTCTTATCAGCCATGAGGTCGCTTATGAGGTCCCTTCCCCACTGTTCAGGACCTTTGACCCCCTGTTAGTCACTACATGGGTCACAGGCAAATGGTCCTCCATATGGCAAGAGGGTATCACCAAAAGAATTTCTGACTGTTGCCAGTGTCCTCCTGTTCGAAAAACACAAGCCAGAGCTTAGTGAAAACTCACTTTTTTTAGTGTTTATTCCTGAGTACAGTGCTTGTGATTACAGTAGCAAAAGTGTGATTTTTATAAAGCAAACCATAAAAATTGCAGTTTTGCTTATCTACCTGCTAAGTGCTTTTCATATTTACAGATCACTCCAAAATAGCAGAGTAGGAAGTGAGACAAGGATTTTTTTTTTCTTTCTTTACCAAAAAGTTCTATAATTCTTTAATCAACAATGAAAGAGGAGCACTGTCCTGACACATCTAAGAGGACTGACAAAATGAAGATGCACATAATTTCTAGCCCCAGAAGTAAGCTGTATATTTATACAAATTGTGCAAACCTTGCGGGTACAAATGAACTAAAGATTAACACAAACATAATGAAACACCACAGGGGGAAATTCAGATTGCACAGCACCTATGCAATCTGGTGTAAACACGCCACTTCCCCACTGCACAGTGGCGCCTTCCAGTGTCCTCTGGATCCCTTTCCCAACTGCATCTCCTGTTTTATCTCACAAAGTGCTGGAGAAGGGCTGGTACTGGAACGAGGAGCTGTCAGTCCTGGGCACATGCCTCGCTCATGGCCACCAGCACAGCACCATCTGCTGGGAACACAGACACTTAGGACAAATCCTTCCAGCACCAGTGTTTGTCACCACCTGTCCTAAACACGACATACAGAGGAAAATTTCCACCTCCCTGCTTTTTTTGCCCTTCTTTTCAGCAAAGACGAAGTGATTAACCACCACAGGCTAATCAGACTATTACTTGAGCAACTGGCAGCTCAGAGGACTTTGCAGAAAGCAATAGGGTACACAGGAAGCTGGCATTTTAAGGTCCTATTCAAGAAGTAATTTCAATACAGTTACAGGTTAGTGATGCCAAAATGAAGCCAGGAGGCAGGGCCCCTTGGACTGAGAAATGTTTTTGGGTGCTCAACCCTTGCAAGGAGACTGGTTTCAGACATTCAAAAGTGAAACAGAAAAGGCAAGGGTTAATTCAGCTAAAGGTGCTGCGAGGTGAGAGATCTAAGCTAGTGAGCATAGCACTTGCTGAGTTATTCTATCAGTGTCGAATCTGTGGAAAAATCAGTCACATTTCCACAGTGAAAACTAAGCTTCATTCTAAAGTAGGACATCAACACCTTTATTAGCTATGAAAAACACCATGCGTCCTCACTACATTAACAACACGAGCCAGCTGGAAAATTTTGGCAGGCTTTTTTTTTTCACTTAGAGAAACATCCATTGGAGGAGTCTGAACCTTTGACAGTGTCCTGGTTTGAAGGAC